>OZ007522.1:6192182-6333334 GCA_963931895.1 Eupithecia pulchellata
AGAATGTATTATAGTGTTTAGTTTGATAAGTTTCTCTCATATATAAATATATCTATATGTTTCAATTATCTAACTAAATTAGAGCTAGTATTTACTATTGAAACAATTGAGCAAACTGCAGACTGTTGCAAACAAACTACAGTTATTTCAACTGATCCATATCAATACCAGTTGGAAGTGTACCCAAGACGCTGGCTGCAATGCTGATGCGATGCGCCAGATACTGACCAGCTCTCGGATCACACGTAGCTTCGACCAGACGCTCAGAAAATTTTTTGAAAACCCGGAGATTCTCGGTACCCCACGGAGCTAAGGTCTCGACTCCAAGGGGAGCAAAGTGGCTCTGTCGAGATCTGTATATTTGCGCGTCTTGAGATCCTCGGCCAAATCTGCCGCCGCCACCGCAGCCCTCACGGATGTACTCGGAAGATAGGAGGGCGCAAGTGTCGACGCAAGTAGCGTCTTACACAATGGGCTGTTTATTATATTGTATTATGTATGTATATCACTCATCTAGTACCCATAATACAAGCTCTGCTTAGCTTGAGGGCTAGGTGGTGCTGTGTGGATTGTACATGTCCAGCATTATTTATTAATATGTTTGTTGTGAACAGACTGCAAGAGATCGAGATGCAGATCTGCGGAGGCAGCTCGCTCAGTTCTCAAGAGGAGAATGAGCGGAACCGCGAGAGCATCATCTAGCGACGCGCCTCGCCCGCGCTGGCCCGGCACGCCGTGCTACACCGCCTCTCACTTGTCTACTGACCAGGTATACAACCTACTCGGACTCATGTGACAGCTGTCAGTGTCAGTGCGACGTAACAACGCAAGTGTGCGTATGTGTTGTGAGAAAGTGCTAACGTGACTCTGAACGATGATTTAGTGTTTTTACGAGTATTATTATGGTATATTTAAATACGAATTAACTTTATCAAAATTTATATATACGTAGTATATACGACTCGCTAATATTTGACGAGTGTCGTGGAGTGAGATTAAGAAAAGACAATATTATCTTTAAAATATAAAGAAGTTTAGATACATCGAGAGGTTAGAGTGGGGGGTTTGCGGTGTTCACCTTTCGGTTTTGCGCATTTTGCCCTGAAAGGGCTCTCCGTTACGTAGCTGTAAGTCTAATGTTTTGATAGATACCGATTACGTTCGTCGATTCTACGAATCGAGAATGTTCTTTGTTCGTTTGTTTGGTTCTGCTGATGTTTACAAAATGTATCGCGATGTGTTTGATGTCTTGAGATGTGTACAAAGTATTCGTTTGTCGTGTATGATCAGTGACTGATGCGATAGTGCCAAAGAACGGCCGAACTGTACTATTGATAAGATTTTTACGTTGTGACATTTAAAATGAGGTGGATATTTCCTTATCCATTAAATTTGAGCTTTAATTATCATAATATCCCGGAAGACTTGAACCATTAATTATAATCCATTTTACGGTAATATTATTTATAATCATTTTGTTGTTTAATAAGTCTTAGGGAATAATAATTCAATCATATTACCTCCATATTGATCACCGTACTTTGTGTTTCTTGTAAAATAAAGAATAACTTGTACGATGTTGAAAACTTCTGATCGATGAGAATTAAACATAAATATCAGTTAGAGGAATAAATTGTTTCTTAATTATTTGGATATAGTTTAATTGATCTATAAATTAAGAATTGTAGTATAAATCGGGTATGAACATCATTCGACAATGAAGTTCTTTACTGCCATATAAGATAAGTACATGTAGTGAGATTGTTCTCATATAAAACGACAATCGTCTAAAATA
Source organism: Eupithecia pulchellata (assembly GCA_963931895.1). Taxonomy (NCBI): domain Eukaryota; kingdom Metazoa; phylum Arthropoda; class Insecta; order Lepidoptera; family Geometridae; genus Eupithecia; species Eupithecia pulchellata. The sequence continues at coordinate 6,193,978 of OZ007522.1, forward strand.
ATGTTTTGTACTTACACCCTTTACATATTGAAAGATAACGAATTATTGTTTCATTAATAGCGTATTCTCATAATTGTAGCTTCAATAATTTGTCCAAAAACGTTATTTTGTCATAATGCGATTACTATTAATTTCAGTAACTATCTATCTTTAGTAATTATAAGATTGTACCAAGTCGTGAGATGTTAAAAAGAAAGTAATCTAAGAGAAATGTAAATATTCGATTATGATACGTGTTTATAAGCTGTTTTCATTGATAACTATTTATAATTTGAATGTGTAAGGCAGGGAAGCGAGATGTATTAAGGATGTGGTTCGAAAAGGCGTAGGCACTTGTATTTCGTTTATATACAAATAGCTAGAGGAACTGTTAAACGACAAAGAGATAGTATGACGGGACTATAGCTTGTTCCAGCTGATTCACTCTCGGAGTTTTGAATTCGTTAGTTTAATCACCCAATTTGTTTCCTAAACGCCCAATGACAAAAATAGATAGGCGATAAAATTTTTGAACTGTAAATAATATATTTATTTATTGTTATTATAATTCCATAAATTTTCTTCTTACGATTTCTCGACTAAACTTAAAACGGTAAGAGGGATGCATTATGCATTTGATTAAAATATACTTATACCAAGAACAAGTGCTTTTTACGAGGTAGGTTTGTGAAGTCCGCGTGAGCTCGGCGACCAAGCGATTTAAATGTAATTACTTTTGTAACATTCATTATTATAAGTGCTGTTCCTTTACGGGTACCTTCGGGGTTTTGACGAAGAGATAATTGGGAAGAATACCGTTTGTAGAATTGAAACAGGCTTGAGCGGAGAATCAAAATGGCAAATCAATTATATATCTCACACGATTCATTTTATTGTTAATAAAAAGATAATGATAATACAAGTGATTTATTTATTTTGTCCACCCCTCCCCAAACTAACCCAAAAATGTTTATAGAACGTAAAACAATTAGGGGAAAGGTGTACAAAATGATCCCTCGAGGTAATATGATTCCCTATGGTTCTCAGCAAACTACTAATGCCATCTATATGATTTATAAACAAACGTCTTGCCCGTACCCCGCTCAGTGGTCTCACAAGGTGTCATGGCACCGTGAGTATTGTGCGTCGAAATATTACGAAAAAAAGAAAATTGGTGTATTTAATCTAAAGTAAGCATAAAAATAATATTTCATTGTTGAAATTTGGTTACATTTTACCGAATGAATGTTTTACTGGCTGTTTCTATCAATATTCAACTTATTCTCAAGCACGCTACGATCTCACTAAGGCCATGTTTCGAGGTTAGTTTTAGACATGTTTTGAAAAATGTGCTCTTGAGGTCAAACGATCCCCTTCTGCCGGTACAAAATGATCCCTGGAATCATTTTAGCCCAAGCATTTTAACAGATTTGAAATAAAATATCTTAAATTGTGTAACGTATTTAACATTATTTGTATGTATAGTATATAGGTACAATCATTGCAAATGTAATAAAAATAAGCTAAAGGCGTGACAAGTAAATAATAGCCCTATCAAATCTCCACGAACTCTCGGAAACCAAGTTGTCGAATTGATTTCGAACCTGATAGCGCCTACAAGCTGTACTGCACTAACTCAAGATATTAACACTGTAGCAACCCCTAATTTAGTTACGCCAGACGTAGATTCAACCACTTATGATCAACCATCGACATCTTTTGGAGTTTAATCAGCACGAGATCTTCGACCTTTGCCAAATATACAAGGAAAAAGAAATAATAATGTAAGAAAAAGAAAAATAGACACCTCAATTTTGACTAGCACACCCTATAAAAACTATTTAGAAGAGGAAATGCAGAAAAAAATAGAAAAAGAAGCAAAACAAAAGTCACGTAAAGACAAAAGTGTGAAAATGATCTCTGAAAAGAAAACTAAAGGAAAAGGAGCAGGAAAAGGACAAAAATCAAAACAAGCAAATAATAAACAGGAAAATAAAAAGAACAATACAAAAAAACAAAGAATAAAGAGAGCGAGGAAGACTTACGAGTCAGAAATAATCTTCGGATGACGCTGAATGCATGTTCTGCACAGAAGCTTATTCCAAAGACGCCATGGGGGAAGGCTGGGTCCTTTGCGTAAAATGTCATAAATGGGGACATGAAGCATGTGCCGGGCTTGATAGTGACGACGAAGAAGATTTTGTGTGTGATTTCTGCGTTGATAGTGTTGGAAATACAAAGAAACAATTGATTTTTGAATGAATATATTATACGTAAGCATCAAAATACTTTGTGATAATATGAAAGACTGTTGATTATGGTGAGGTAGTTTGATTAAAAAATATTAAGAAGATTTTCTGAATAGTTTAAGAGCTGTTATTGTGTTATTAAATATTTCTGATCTCAAGCAAAAGAAAGATGTTTAATGTTTGTTTATGTTTTGTAATTTCTACCTTGGTATTTAGACACAGTGTTGATTAGGTACTATAAGAATTTAAGTAAACTATTTTTGACGATTGTGTTGAAAATAAACATAATCATGATTACGTACTCGTATAATATCTTTTATTTTAACTTTAATAATAGCAGGAGGGGTAAAATGATCCTTCGGATCATTTTGACCCTACCCCAGGGATCATTTTATACACCTAGGTGTACAAAATGATCCTTTAGCAATGTTTTGGAAAATGTTAAGTAAATCTGGTCTTTATAAAGAGAACCCAAAATAAGGGTATGCTAAAACGTTAGCACTGAAATTATGCATCCTAAACTCCTTCAACATTTTCAATAACCTTCATACTTTGGACACAATCAAGCTTTTCTCTTAAGGGGATCATTTTGGACACCTTTCCCCTACCTTTGCACATCTATACTAATATTATAAAGAGGAAAGATTTGATTGTTTGTTTGTTTGTATGTTTGTTTGTTTGTTTGAATTGAATAGGCTCCGAAACTACTGGACCGAGTTAAAAAATTCTTTCACCATTAGAATCCTTAATTTTCCGTGATGAACATAGGCTATATAATATTTTCAAAAAAGTTAGGGATCCGCATGAAAAATTCAATAATTGAACCGTGGGCTGTATATTCAACCTCTTTTTCTATTATGGCGCGTCAGAATAGAAAAAGAGGTTGTATAGCGCACGGTGCTTGCTTTTTCTCTACGGCCAGTGTCAGTTTTGGAATGTCGAGTCAATGTCAAAAACCCCAATGCTGTTAAAAAAAGTAAAGATTCGTATGAAAACTGTGAAACCCATCGTTTTAGTGTGTATAATTTCTGAAATTTTTGTTTAATACCCGTGCGAAGCCGGGGCGGGCCGCTAGTCATACCTAAAGATACAAGATTGATATAAAGTCTACTAGTCAAAGACAATAAAATATTGTGTTACTAGCACTACTTGCCGCCCGGCTTCGCACGGGTGCATACTGATACTAATGCATGTTATACAATAAACAGTTCTCTAAAATCACTCTATCTATAAAAAAACCGCATCAAAATCTGTTGAAGATTCAAGCATACATAGGAACAGTCGGACAGCGGGAAGTGACTTTGTTTTATACAGTTATGTTTGAAGTACGCCTTCTACTATGCTAAGACCAAAATACGTCAGAAGAAATCAATGTAATATTATATTTAGAGTAAGATCTGTCTGTATGAATGTGGTCTACGAACAAGACAATACCGACATAAAACTATTGTACTATCACTATATGAATCTGTACAATCTGAAATAAAAATATTTATTCATTCATTCATAAAAAAGATTACTCTAATATAACCCAGAAGCAAAAACAAAGCTATACAAAAAGTTATGAAATATTTATCAGCGCAAATGGTATTTCACAGCGATTGCTGCATTTTTTAAAATCAAAAGCACAAACTACATTACCTCCCTTTGCTACTCTTAGTACGGCTGAAAAGAAAGGTTCATTCAACTATATAAAAGCACGTAGAAAAACCCAATGAACAGAAAAAGGAAGCGAACCCTGCTTTGTGAGGTTACGGGATTTCTTTCCGCCTTAATATTTTATTTCGGTCTAACGCGCAATCCATTTCCCTGAGCATCTGTTACTCAGAATTTTTTAAGTTCCCATTCGATCCTTTGAAACCTATCTTAGACGGTGCAGTCTTTCAGTAACTACGATACCTTCATCTATCCTAATATTATAAAGAGGAATGATTTGATTATTTCACTTGTTTGGATGAAGCTCGGAAACTGCTGGACCGTTTTGAAAATTTCATTCAACATTATAATCCTACATTATCCCTGATGAAGATAAGCTATAACAAATTTCAAAAAAAGTTAGGAATCCTTATAAAAACTTCAATAAAAGATCTTGTGTCCTGGTAAAAAGATGCTTCTACGCGGTCGAAGAATTCCTCAACCTACTTTAAAACTACATATATTTTTATAAAAAGCAATGAGCAATAGGTCCTCCTATTTTAATTAAAAACAAAAAACTATCTATACGTACGTAGGTATAGCAACCAACAAAATGTTGGTATGCGACAGTATTTTGTTTTAACAATAAAACCAGTAGGACCTATCGCCAGCTCTTTGCTTTTTTGGTCGTTGTCTTTTCATATGACTGTGATGTCTTTCTTGAGGCTTCTGTGTTTTCTTGTCTGTTTTTTATCAATCTCGGATTCGACATAAAAATGTGCATTGTTCTGAAAGAAAAAATGTGTAGGTAAAAATTAAGCATACATAAAACCGCAAGGGAAAATACAAACTTAGATCGCTTTTAAAATAAACATTCCCTGAATACCTAAGCGCTCTTATTTCGAAATTCTGGAGCACGACTAATTGGTTGCCTTAAGCTCGCATGAATATATCACGGTAGCTTCTTAATCCCTTTTCTGAAGAAATATCATTAGTCTGCATTCCTCGCTGGATGCACTAAAATCCGCACCACAGCGCCTACACTGCCGACACTGCGCTTCCATACATTAAGGGATATTTTAGCAAGCAACGCTTCCGCTTAATACTGTTAATTTTGAATTCTGCCAGCGAGTGCAGAGATTTTGTAGGTTACGAAATTCGTTCAAATATTCATATTACCTGGGTGCTCTTTCTACACAATATAAATGTTTATAAGCAGCCATAGGGAACTTCGGATGCGTAGGTATAAACAATTAAAATTTTAATATCCTAGAAGAATAGGCAATTTATCGTAGAAAATAAAATTGGTCCTTGTTTTTCGACGGCGAATGAAATTTTATTCATCACCAAAAAGGAAATTCGATTTAAAACTCGTTTGTGAATCCATCAATATTATTCGATAGACAAGAGATAATAAAAATTCAGTAACTGGCGACGTGGGTCAACCATCCGAGGAAAATCATTCTCTATTTTAGGTGATCCAATTACCGCTCTGTTGTAGGCAGGGAGTACCTATCTACGTGATTACATCGCTGTTTGTTCTGTTAATGGTGTGGCCAGGTACCTACTATCTCTGGATACGATGTATATAAAGTCCATAATGTAAAAGCATTATGCAACGTGTTTTTATACTTAAGTAAAAGTTTTTCTGAACTTAAACCAAATAAAATTGCCCGTAATGATATCATAGATAGGACGTACGAATACAGGTTCTTATGTCTATGGTATGGTTTTATTGTTTTCAGGATTAGATTCAATAGACAATAGAGCTTTATTAACAGGCACTCGATCGAAGATATTTCAAATCCCGATTGATTTCAGGGAGGTGATAGGTAGATACGTGCTACAAAGCTATGATTGTTTCGGATTCAATACAGCCTGGAGTCAATAATCGTTAGTAGTAGATGATTCTTCGTCTGTTAGACGGAAATCTGATTGCAAAGGATTTTGTGAGGTCTCTGTTATAGGTGTCCATTGATGGTTATGAGTTTAGTAGCAATTAGTGCCTACAGAATAAAAAATAATACCTGTGCACAATCCTAGATGGGTGATTAAGAGTGTTAGTAAAGTTATAAGAGTGTTATAAGGTACCAAGTTTATTAACTACACAAAGCTCTACGTTATTGAATTTTTGTGTACAAAATTTATCTACCAGCGGAAAGATTAATGTAGGAAAAAGTGTTAGCGAAAAGTCACGAAACAAGGTTCATAAAAGTAAGTGAAAAGCTTGGATATAAATATTTTTTCCCATTACTTACCAAATCCATCCACAGGAGTTATCCACACCTTCTAATATAAATATAGCGAAAGACTTGTAAGCTTCGTGAGCTTTTATCTCCCGCCTGGACATTTCTGCACTTATCTTAACCCTACTGAATTTATGGATGTGTTACCGACGTAATCTCTATCTAAGCTGTGAATTTAATGATTGTGGGTCTTCTTTATCTGATAGATAGTCTAATTGGACTGATAATACTGTAATAGCGCGCTGTAAAAGTGGTAGGTACCTACTGATTTAAATAAAATGCCTTGTTAGAAAACACAAAGGTTTAAGAGGAGAACCTATGTAAGAGGTTTAAAAAATTTAAGGAGGTATCAAACTAGGCCGAGGTCTCAGTGGTCATGCGATCTTCGTGAAAAAAACTGAATGTAGTACATGTATACATAACCGAGAAAAGTTCAAAACCCTCGGTGCGCGAGTTACACTCGCACTTGAGATCTTGTTTCTTTGGTTCGTGGTTTAGTAGGTACATATGTTTATTAAATTATGATGTTTTTTTTAAATTAATATGACTGCGAAATCCTACGTTTATTAACCATTTTACAAAATAGTGGTGGCACCAAAAGATGAAATTTTTTCTACCTACCTAACCAAAATTTGTTTAAGCGTAACCGTTTCCTTTTATATTGAAGTTATTTTGTATGATACAATTTATTAAAAGAAAACAATACGCTTCATTGGGTTCTAAGGTAGGCAAATAAAGAAAATGTCCGTGCTCGCGAACTGGTACTTAAATTTAATCCATGTTAAGCGTTACTAATCTTATCGACATAAGCACGTCATTAATTCCGTATTAATTGCCTAATTTAGGAATAAATATTTCCATTCAATGGATCCTATGCATACTAATGTGCTATAATGCATGCAGCGTACAGTCAGGCTGATTAATATGTTTAATAATTGTCGCTTAGGTATCCTGTAGGGCAAGCACGGGATATCTTGTCTAAGGTAGAATAGACAAAAATTACGTCACTGTGTCATCGAATGCGTAAATTATTTGAAATTAATTTCTTCAACTTCAATAATGTACCTACGCAATGTATGGCGATGCGATGTCATTATTGTCTATTCTACCCTAGAGAACAATCGCCGTGCTTGGCCTACTGAAGGATCCTCGTTCTCAAGGTAGATTCATATTTCTATACCTACCTGTAAGTAACTAGATAGTATTGCGAATTGCTACGAACCAGCTACGCCCCTCAACATCATTATCACTGTGCTTGGTAAGAAGAGGTAAGTATTATTGTAAGCCTTATTGACATTTCAAGGTCCTCAGGAGTACCTACCTCAAAAGGTTGACTACAAACTGTATAAAACAAAAGCAAGGTGTTTAACGAGTAAATGGCCTATTTGACAAGTTGGGGTGATTTTTAATTTCAACATACTTCAAGGCAAGTATTTAGAGCCCATAAAAGTATATGACCACGCTAATACTTCTCGACCCGACAAAAGCCCTGCAAAAGTAGCGGATCGGAAAATTTGGGGCAGGAAAGTTAAATGATTTCCTTACCTCTATCTAAAGCCACATTAGTTTAGTAGAAGGCGGCGGCGGCGCTGAACAAATTGTCGGCATTTACATCACAGTGGGGGATGAAGATCACTGCCCGCCAGTCCGCAGTAATGAGCTGGATTTATATCAAATTGCTGCAAACACTTCCGCAGACGTTTCGATCTTCTACCATTGTTGCAGCTTTCCTGAAAATTAACCTTGTTTTGTAAAATCTCGTTAAACTGTCGCACATAAGACGAAAGCTTCCTGAGCTTTTAACATCATTTTACGACTCCTTTGCAACTAAACATGTTAAAACTATGCTTATAGCAGTATCGTTTTTTAAAGTAAACTCGTGATGCATGAATTTTTAGTAAGTTGTACGAACAAAGTATGTGTAAGATCAGACCAATCTACTTTCTCTAAAGTTCTACTTCTCATACGTGATTTTCTTCTGCATAAACCTGATTTCATTTGCTGATTCTTCTAAAGTCACACCTTGATGTTTATTGTTCCTTAGTAAACCTAAATTTTTACCTAAATCTAATCAATATTTGGGTAAAAATGCGGAATATCAGCATTAGAGTTATCATTTCTTATGTTTCCACGGTACCGTACCTCTAACATTGTGTCTTACTTGTAATAATAAAATTTCACTGAGATATCCGGATTTTAAAGCTTATTTAATTATTCATTATTGAAAGGACTTTGAATTATTGCCCTGCCTCAAACCTCGTAAACAACAACGACAAAAAGTAAGTCGGTTTAAAGTATTGCGAAGGTTTTCTTTAGAAGGCAATATAATTTTATCACCCTGCAAGATACTTACCGATGGAGGAAAATTTGTGATAAAAATCATCTACACAATACCCTCAAAAGTAGTTTCAGACGCTCTCAATTTATTCAATTATATGTATTTGTTAGTACAGCTTCTGCAGCGGAATCGGTATTGATCTTTGTTTTCTCTGTTGATTCTTAGAAAGGTGAGAATTATTTATTAGATTTGATCTTGTATTAATAGCTTTTGCCTTCTGTTATGCTATTCTGGTTATTAGCTTTATTTTGTATCAAATGAGCGGGATTTATTCCAGTTACCATCTATTTTCTAGATACTAAATCGAATACTACTGAGAAATTTTAAATTATAGAAATGATTGTTACATTTATTTAAGGAAAGCTGGAGGTTTTCAGACTCATTATTGCGAAAGGAAACCGCGAAGAGAGTGAATGGATGCCATTTGTTACTGCTACACCATAATCAACCATGTTTATTACATTGTCTTTTTGTTAGAATACAATTATATAGAAATGTGCGGTTCATTTGCTTTGCTTGCCGTGTATTTAAATTAAACCATCGCCTATTTATCTTTTCAAAGGCAATTTAAATGATAACTCCGCGACTGTAAACGCTTTTCCGGAGCCTAAGGCCGTGTTCATTATTTATCATTTAGCGTTTGAGTCGAGGGTGCCAGTAGGTACGTTGCTACTTCAGGCCGTCGCTAGCATATGCGACTGTCTGTTAGCTAAACACGGCACGAAAATAACAAATATTTTATCCGACGCCGAAGCAACCGCGTGAATCCTGAACTAATGGACGAGAATAAAATCCCAATCGTTACTTTATTTGCTCGGCCGCTGAAAACACCTGCCTCGTGCGCCAGCTTTCTTTTTCTTTCATTTTTCTTTCAGTTTAGACTACATCCTTTTAGGTGCTTTTAAACTAACTCATTCTCTGAGCAAGTTAGTATTATCATATGCAGTTAAAAGAAGTTTTTTTCTTCTGTTGAGACGAGTAGAATAAAAATATTGGTAGCCATTGCTTTAGCAAATTTAAACTTTAATTGAGTTTTTAACAGAAAAGGAGGCCTGTGCCTATCTTTGTGTCACTTATCAATTTTAGTTTTTCATAAAAAACGTAAACTTATGCGTCATATTCCATAAAACTATTAAATAATTTTGTTGGTAGCACCCTTATAAAGTCTTGTTCACTATTTTATCACGAAACTGAAATTGCAAAACAAATTAAAACCTGGTATCAAACAAACTTCTGCATCAATAAATTGGTTTCATACTTAATAATTAACAAGCACTCAATGTTATTGATAAACAGCATTCGACATAGGTTTTGGGTGAAAAATTATCGGCTGACACTTTGAACTGGAAACAACAGAGCAGCGAAATTGGGAACAAAGTAGGCACGTTTTGGAGGCTAACAAAGTAACATTTGCAGCGAACATTTCTAGCGTAGTGGCTGCCCGCATTGCGCCCGACCAGACCACCATTGACGCCTGCACGACGTAACACTGCACTACAAATTAATAATTTGCTGGACTCGAGCCGAAATTGTTACAAGGGAAGTTTGTTGTAGACCCGTCTATTGAAACTCACTGTGAGGCTAATTATTACAGGCTATTGCTTCGATTGGCGCGATCTAATCTCTGTATGACGACAATTTTACCACAATCTCACCTGATTGGTCATGAAGATGCTTATGTTGAACGAATTCATGAATAAGAAAAACTAATTTATGAACATGCTACGGATTTCTTTACGAACCGCAACGAAACGCTACTACGGTGCTACGGGATTTAAAGTTGTAGAAATGATTAGAGTTTTTTAAATTTAAATTGACATTATATAAATAATGCCTGTTTAACAATAATATTTCTTTATTGATACACGACATGCTGCCGTATGGTGCAGGCATAGAATTTCATCACCCAACCCATATGCCATCAATGGCAATTAACCCCTAAATGATAAATAATTCCAACTATGGCGCTCATTAGGGGAGGTCTATGTTCAGCAGTGGACTATTATAGGCTGATGATGATCGATACACGAGATCTATAACTATTCAATAAATGGTAAAAAGAACGCCATATATTATAAAAAAGCTACACAAAATTTAATACGTTAGGTGCTACTGGTACACAATATAAAATACAGAATGAGTAGATACTAATACTTAGATGCAATCGGTCATCCATCATTAAAACATATTATGTCTCAAAGTTTAATCTGCCAAAGTATCTAAATCACAGTCGCCTGCCAATTACATTCTTCTGTTTTGATTAACGCACTATTTTTAATCACCCATACTCAATCACTAAAATTTTCGCAGCCTCGACCAAATTGCAGTGTTTCCATGTATGGAATCAAGAAGTATAAGATCATATCATTTTATTTTCTTTACATTGTCTTTTTGTATAGGTAAATTTACAACTTATTGTTTGTATTTTATATAGTACTAGCGGTCCGGTCCGGCTTCGCACGGGTATTTAACTAAAATAGTTTTTTTTTCGTACGGATCCCTAACCTAACTTTTTTAAAATATTCTATAGCCTATGTTCATCATGGAAAATTTATGATTCTATGGTGAAAGATTTTTTCAAATTGGTCCAATAGTTAATTTCAAGCCTATTCAATTCAAACAAACGAACAAAAAAAAACATTCAATCAAATCTTTCCTCTTAATAATATTAGTATAGAAAATCTTCCTTGTTTAGTTTTAGAGTGATTTAGTTATAGTCTTTGCATGCTGTGTCGACCTATAAGAGATTGGTACACTTAGCTTTACTTATTTTTAAAATCCTAGGATCTTGTATATTTTGGTGAACTAGGTGTAGGCTAACCTTATTTTAAAAATAAATAAGAAGTACTTCTAAATCGTATTTCATGATAAATACTATATTGTGAACTCTTTGGTGGTGTAGTCGGTTGCACTAAGAGGTAGACACTAATGGTACCTTGTCATACTTAAGTCATACTAAAGAGAGCTTATTGGTAGACAGAAAGGGGTCGTCGAATGAGTCAACTTTATAGACGTTATAGTAATTCACTTTGGAAGTGTAAGTCACTACTTCTTTAAATTGCAGTGATGGCATGAGCTTTAAGTTGCAGTGAGATAATTAAAAAAATAGGATAGTTTGATTTTCTAATATTTTGTACATTAGCATTAATATTCCATACTAATATTCAATAAGCAAAAGTATATTCTTTTCATGCCGGACAATCCACACAGCATCATCTAGCCCCAAGCTAAGCAGAGCTTGTATTATGGTTACTAGATGACTGATATACATAATACAATATTGTTACATAGATAGATATTTTTTATAATACATATAAAACGACCAGAACGCCCTGAACAAATACATGCAGATCGTACAAATATATGTCCCGAGGCGGGAATCGAACCCAAAACCTCCTTCGCCCACCGCGCCACAGAAGAATAATGTCCGTCTGTTACCCTAGCCTAAACCTAGCCTAGCCTAAACCGCAGATTTTTTTTCAAATTTATCAGTTATCATAACGGCATCCCGGACACGGACATTGCTACTTGAAAACTGCGTGCCAAGCAGCGGGTAGTTTTCTGTATTTAATAGCAATTCGCCTTCCAAATGTTATTTATTATACAACGACGCCCCGAGCAGGCTATCGGAAAAAATGGGCTTATAATGCTTGCATAAAATAGAAACCACAAGTAACCAAATATATAACCAAATTAGAACTAGAAACAATAGAGCTAACTGGCTATATTATTTGCACAATGTATTTAAGGTACTTAATTGGATAAGGAATAATGCTTTAATGCTTAAAATTGCTTCGTAAATGAGTCAATATTTATCGATAAAAAAGAGGAAGATTGAAAATTTTAAATGGTTGTTATGGGTTATCTGTAGGAGATAGACATAATTATACTATCGCTGATTTTTAAGGTTCAATACTGTAGTACATTATTTTTCTCGTAGGGTTCAGCCAGTGTTTCCGATGTAATCGCGAACAATATTTTTATTTAGTACATAACTTTGGAAACCTCTAAAATCAGTTTTTCTCTACTATAATATTATGCATGTTACATCACTCGATCTATTCAAAAACTGCATCGAAATCCGTTGCGTAGTTTTAAAGATCCAAGCTTACATGGGGACATACACACAGACAGCGGGAAGCGACATTGTTTTAAACTATGTAGTGAAGTCTAAAGTTATGATGTGATCATTAAGAAAATTTTATTACATTAGGTGAGTTGAGTAGGTTTACTTTTTCTAAAACGTTTAGACCTTAAGAATTGAGTAAGTAGGTATCTATCCTGTCATTTTTGACGTTTGCTGTCAATTTTTTCCTGGTTTTTACATCGGAAATATACGAAATAACTTTATTCCTAGAGACCCATTACCATTTGTAGAGATTTAAGGCGTCGGGATTTTGTCAAGATTCCGTACGTTGGGATAGCGTTCACTGTTTTTTTGTCGACATAGCGTGCGTTGGGATGCCATAGTTCTCCCATTGCTATGTCCTGGTATATGAGTTATCGGAAATTTAAAACGAAGGCAGTAACAGCTCGTTAGAGTCCAGTTAAAATGATTTATCGCTTGTGGTGACACCTTTGATTAATAACAAGCTGTGAGAATACTAGCGCTGTCTATAGCTTCGTCTGAACGGAGCTTATGGAATTGATATTAATCATGTCAAGCTTGAACAGTCGTTTCTAGATAGCTGTTAGGTTAGGAATAGTTAGAATAAGGTATTTTTAAGTCCTGTTTGGATAAAAAATCTTAATTATCAAAAAAAGTACTTATTACAATAAATAATTAAAAAATGCTAGACAATCCCCGAAGTATCACCTAGCCCCAAGCTAAGCAGAGCTTGTATTATGGTGCCAGATGACTAATATATTTATACAATAAATAACATAGATTTATATGTTTTATTAAGTACAAAAAACGAGCATAACCGACGGAACAAAGTAACAGCAGATCGTAAACAAACATTTTTGCCGTGGTGTAAATCAAAACCGCAACCGTCTTCGTCGCAAGGCTCTTCGCCCACCACACAACGGCGATCGTCTTTACCAGTCGAAAGCCCCACCTCGCTATATGGCAATGCTGATGCGCTGCGCCAGATACTCACCAACTCTCGGGTCACACGTCGCTTTAATCAGACGTTTGGATTGGGTAAACAAAGGGTAAACGATTAGCTTAATACTTATCACAAAAAAATTAAACTAGAGATACTATAATATATCTGACATAAGACCATTATTAATGTTATGTTACACCTAGTTTACAACAATAAAATTTTTATGTTTATCTAATCTTTATTATAATTTTTTTAGACTGTATTTTACATTTGTGGTATTGGGGCCCTGTCCATAAGATGGAGTCACAGGAAAAATTTGCAACGCATTCCCGTACAGAATTTTGAATAGGGCTTGAATTCGCAATATTCTTTTGAAATTTAAACATTCTAAAGGTGATGCAGAGAATGCAGATTTTTCATTAGAAAAAAATTAGATTACTCATTGCTTATTCCAAAAGAACATTGTAAGATTTCAATCAACTTGAGCCCTACCTGTCTCCACAGACAATCTCAGCAAATGGCAGCATTAGTGGCTGCGTGCAGCCCTCGGCGTTACGGGCTGTTTAGCCCCGTCGGGTCACCTCTTTGAATAATACATTAAACACTCCTTATTGTTTAACAAGACCCACGGAAACACCGTGGAAAGCAAAAACTTGTAGCCAAATCCAAGTGAGGCTAACTTTAATGATGGCAATGATCACATATTAAAGCGTTAAAGGGAATCCCATAAGCCATGTCAAAACCTTTAACAATTTCGGAAAAGCTATTTCATAAGTCCCAAGTTTAATAGGGGTCTGTGTGCGTCGGGACCCATAGGGCAGGGTTCGATTTCACGTAGATCTCGCTAGATACTCTTATCATCGGCGAGCACCTACTGAAGTTTGGGTTCAGTCAGAATCAGAATTGTACGCGCTGGTAACTTTGTTAAAAACATACAAGTATCACCTTTATTGCCTCCCTTTAGTGAGCAAAATCAAAATCAAAATCAAAGTGCTTTATTTCCTTTAGACCTTACAGGACTCTTGGAGCGTGCGAGGGGCACCAGTGCTTGCCCGTTTATTTACAAAACAAACGAACTTCGCTCGAGAAATAACTCATCTAAAATACGTACAATACATCTTCGGCTAACAACGTTGCTCGTTTCAGCTGCAGACAAAATGGCGGTACATATTTCAGACTCTATCAATGAGGTTCCCTGTCTATCAAAGAGTCGCAGCTCTTGTTTTGAACTTCTCCGTCACATACACACAACATTTACCAATTGTGCATGGGCATACAGACGGACACTATAGAGACCAGTCATTAACCATAATAAGCATTACTCTTTAGTGATTCATAATTAGCATTTTTATATTTCTTCTTTCACCTTGGGTCGCCTGGAAGAAATTGCTATTATCGATGAGGCTGCCAATCCATTGCCATTCAATAGGATAAGTTAAATAAAGTACTGAAAGTTTTTTCTTTTTAAAATCTTTGCCTACTAAGCATAAAAATTAAATTAATTCTCAAACTCTAGCCCAAAACTAAAATTTTGGATTATTGTGTGGTGAGTTCTTTACAAATATGTTATCTTGTGAACGCCTTGACTTTAGATACCCACATTAGTACCTTGTCATAATTATTAACGATTATTGGCAGCCTGAACGCGGCCGTCGAGTAAGTCAACATTATAGTGACATGGCAGTAAAGTGGCAGCGGCAGTTAGAGCGACATAAATCATCTGTGCAAATGAAAGTTCTCTACGACTGACTCCTCAGGGTTAAAAAATATAAAGAAACTAGCGGTCTAACCGGCTTCACACGGGTATTTAATTACAATTATAATTATTTACACACCTTACCTTACACACCTTTAAAGTAAACTCGTGATGCATGAATTTTTAGTAAGTTGTACGAACAAAGTATGTGTAAGATCAGACCAATCTACTTTCTCTAAAGTTCTACTTCTCATACGTGATTTTCTTCTGCATAAACCTGATTTCATTTGCTGATTCTTCTAAAGTCACACCTTGATGTTTATTGTTCCTTAGTAAACCTAAATTTTTACCTAAATCTAATCAATATTTGGGTAAAAATGCGGAATATCAGCATTAGAGTTATCATTTCTTATGTTTCCACGGTACCGTACCTCTAACATTGTGTCTTACTTGTAATAATAAAATTTCACTGAGATATCCGGATTTTAAAGCTTATTTAATTATTCATTATTGAAAGGACTTTGAATTATTGCCCTGCCTCAAACCTCGTAAACAACAACGACAAAAAGTAAGTCGGTTTAAAGTATTGCGAAGGTTTTCTTTAGAAGGCAATATAATTTTATCACCCTGCAAGATACTTACCGATGGAGGAAAATTTGTGATAAAAATCATCTACACAATACCCTCAAAAGTAGTTTCAGACGCTCTCAATTTATTCAATTATATGTATTTGTTAGTACAGCTTCTGCAGCGGAATCGGTATTGATCTTTGTTTTCTCTGTTGATTCTTAGAAAGGTGAGAATTATTTATTAGATTTGATCTTGTATTAATAGCTTTTGCCTTCTGTTATGCTATTCTGGTTATTAGCTTTATTTTGTATCAAATGAGCGGGATTTATTCCAGTTACCATCTATTTTCTAGATACTAAATCGAATACTACTGAGAAATTTTAAATTATAGAAATGATTGTTACATTTATTTAAGGAAAGCTGGAGGTTTTCAGACTCATTATTGCGAAAGGAAACCGCGAAGAGAGTGAATGGATGCCATTTGTTACTGCTACACCATAATCAACCATGTTTATTACATTGTCTTTTTGTTAGAATACAATTATATAGAAATGTGCGGTTCATTTGCTTTGCTTGCCGTGTATTTAAATTAAACCATCGCCTATTTATCTTTTCAAAGGCAATTTAAATGATAACTCCGCGACTGTAAACGCTTTTCCGGAGCCTAAGGCCGTGTTCATTATTTATCATTTAGCGTTTGAGTCGAGGGTGCCAGTAGGTACGTTGCTACTTCAGGCCGTCGCTAGCATATGCGACTGTCTGTTAGCTAAACACGGCACGAAAATAACAAATATTTTATCCGACGCCGAAGCAACCGCGTGAATCCTGAACTAATGGACGAGAATAAAATCCCAATCGTTACTTTATTTGCTCGGCCGCTGAAAACACCTGCCTCGTGCGCCAGCTTTCTTTTTCTTTCATTTTTCTTTCAGTTTAGACTACATCCTTTTAGGTGCTTTTAAACTAACTCATTCTCTGAGCAAGTTAGTATTATCATATGCAGTTAAAAGAAGTTTTTTTCTTCTGTTGAGACGAGTAGAATAAAAATATTGGTAGCCATTGCTTTAGCAAATTTAAACTTTAATTGAGTTTTTAACAGAAAAGGAGGCCTGTGCCTATCTTTGTGTCACTTATCAATTTTAGTTTTTCATAAAAAACGTAAACTTATGCGTCATATTCCATAAAACTATTAAATAATTTTGTTGGTAGCACCCTTATAAAGTCTTGTTCACTATTTTATCACGAAACTGAAATTGCAAAACAAATTAAAACCTGGTATCAAACAAACTTCTGCATCAATAAATTGGTTTCATACTTAATAATTAACAAGCACTCAATGTTATTGATAAACAGCATTCGACATAGGTTTTGGGTGAAAAATTATCGGCTGACACTTTGAACTGGAAACAACAGAGCAGCGAAATTGGGAACAAAGTAGGCACGTTTTGGAGGCTAACAAAGTAACATTTGCAGCGAACATTTCTAGCGTAGTGGCTGCCCGCATTGCGCCCGACCAGACCACCATTGACGCCTGCACGACGTAACACTGCACTACAAATTAATAATTTGCTGGACTCGAGCCGAAATTGTTACAAGGGAAGTTTGTTGTAGACCCGTCTATTGAAACTCACTGTGAGGCTAATTATTACAGGCTATTGCTTCGATTGGCGCGATCTAATCTCTGTATGACGACAATTTTACCACAATCTCACCTGATTGGTCATGAAGATGCTTATGTTGAACGAATTCATGAATAAGAAAAACTAATTTATGAACATGCTACGGATTTCTTTACGAACCGCAACGAAACGCTACTACGGTGCTACGGGATTTAAAGTTGTAGAAATGATTAGAGTTTTTTAAATTTAAATTGACATTATATAAATAATGCCTGTTTAACAATAATATTTCTTTATTGATACACGACATGCTGCCGTATGGTGCAGGCATAGAATTTCATCACCCAACCCATATGCCATCAATGGCAATTAACCCCTAAATGATAAATAATTCCAACTATGGCGCTCATTAGGGGAGGTCTATGTTCAGCAGTGGACTATTATAGGCTGATGATGATCGATACACGAGATCTATAACTATTCAATAAATGGTAAAAAGAACGCCATATATTATAAAAAAGCTACACAAAATTTAATACGTTAGGTGCTACTGGTACACAATATAAAATACAGAATGAGTAGATACTAATACTTAGATGCAATCGGTCATCCATCATTAAAACATATTATGTCTCAAAGTTTAATCTGCCAAAGTATCTAAATCACAGTCGCCTGCCAATTACATTCTTCTGTTTTGATTAACGCACTATTTTTAATCACCCATACTCAATCACTAAAATTTTCGCAGCCTCGACCAAATTGCAGTGTTTCCATGTATGGAATCAAGAAGTATAAGATCATATCATTTTATTTTCTTTACATTGTCTTTTTGTATAGGTAAATTTACAACTTATTGTTTGTATTTTATATAGTACTAGCGGTCCGGTCCGGCTTCGCACGGGTATTTAACTAAAATAGTTTTTTTTTCGTACGGATCCCTAACCTAACTTTTTTAAAATATTCTATAGCCTATGTTCATCATGGAAAATTTATGATTCTATGGTGAAAGAATTTTTCAAATTGGTCCAATAGTTAATTTCAAGCCTATTCAATTCAAACAAACGAACAAAAAAAAACATTCAATCAAATCTTTCCTCTTAATAATATTAGTATAGAAAATCTTCCTTGTTTAGTTTTAGAGTGATTTAGTTATAGTCTTTGCATGCTGTGTCGACCTATAAGAGATTGGTACACTTAGCTTTACTTATTTTTAAAATCCTAGGATCTTGTATATTTTGGTGAACTAGGTGTAGGCTAACCTTATTTTAAAAATAAATAAGAAGTACTTCTAAATCGTATTTCATGATAAATACTATATTGTGAACTCTTTGGTGGTGTAGTCGGTTGCACTAAGAGGTAGACACTAATGGTACCTTGTCATACTTAAGTCATACTAAAGAGAGCTTATTGGTAGACAGAAAGGGGTCGTCGAATGTCAACTTTATAGACGTTATAGTAATTCACTTTGGAAGTGTAAGTCACTACTTCTTTAAATTGCAGTGATGGCATGAGCTTTAAGTTGCAGTGAGATAATTAAAAAAATAGGATAGTTTGATTTTCTAATATTTTGTACATTAGCATTAATATTCCATACTAATATTCAATAAGCAAAAGTATATTCTTTTCATGCCGGACAATCCACACAGCATCATCTAGCCCCAAGCTAAGCAGAGCTTGTATTATGGTTACTAGATGACTGATATACATAATACAATATTGTTACATAGATAGATATTTTTTATAATACATATAAAACGACCAGAACGCCCTGAACAAATACATGCAGATCGTACAAATATATGTCCCGAGGCGGGAATCGAACCCAAAACCTCCTTCGCCCACCGCGCCACAGAAGAATAATGTCCGTCTGTTACCCTAGCCTAAACCTAGCCTAGCCTAAACCGCAGATTTTTTTTCAAATTTATCAGTTATCATAACGGCATCCCGGACACGGACATTGCTACTTGAAAACTGCGTGCCAAGCAGCGGGTAGTTTTCTGTATTTAATAGCAATTCGCCTTCCAAATGTTATTTATTATACAACGACGCCCCGAGCAGGCTATCGGAAAAAATGGGCTTATAATGCTTGCATAAAATAGAAACCACAAGTAACCAAATATATAACCAAATTAGAACTAGAAACAATAGAGCTAACTGGCTATATTATTTGCACAATGTATTTAAGGTACTTAATTGGATAAGGAATAATGCTTTAATGCTTAAAATTGCTTCGTAAATGAGTCAATATTTATCGATAAAAAAGAGGAAGATTGAAAATTTTAAATGGTTGTTATGGGTTATCTGTAGGAGATAGACATAATTATACTATCGCTGATTTTTAAGGTTCAATACTGTAGTACATTATTTTTCTCGTAGGGTTCAGCCAGTGTTTCCGATGTAATCGCGAACAATATTTTTATTTAGTACATAACTTTGGAAACCTCTAAAATCAGTTTTTCTCTACTATAATATTATGCATGTTACATCACTCGATCTATTCAAAAACTGCATCGAAATCCGTTGCGTAGTTTTAAAGATCCAAGCTTACATGGGGACATACACACAGACAGCGGGAAGCGACATTGTTTTAAACTATGTAGTGAAGTCTAAAGTTATGATGTGATCATTAAGAAAATTTTATTACATTAGGTGAGTTGAGTAGGTTTACTTTTTCTAAAACGTTTAGACCTTAAGAATTGAGTAAGTAGGTATCTATCCTGTCATTTTTGACGTTTGCTGTCAATTTTTTCCTGGTTTTTACATCGGAAATATACGAAATAACTTTATTCCTAGAGACCCATTACCATTTGTAGAGATTTAAGGCGTCGGGATTTTGTCAAGATTCCGTACGTTGGGATAGCGTTCACTGTTTTTTTGTCGACATAGCGTGCGTTGGGATGCCATAGTTCTCCCATTGCTATGTCCTGGTATATGAGTTATCGGAAATTTAAAACGAAGGCAGTAACAGCTCGTTAGAGTCCAGTTAAAATGATTTATCGCTTGTGGTGACACCTTTGATTAATAACAAGCTGTGAGAATACTAGCGCTGTCTATAGCTTCGTCTGAACGGAGCTTATGGAATTGATATTAATCATGTCAAGCTTGAACAGTCGTTTCTAGATAGCTGTTAGGTTAGGAATAGTTAGAATAAGGTATTTTTAAGTCCTGTTTGGATAAAAAATCTTAATTATCAAAAAAAGTACTTATTACAATAAATAATTAAAAAATGCTAGACAATCCCCGAAGTATCACCTAGCCCCAAGCTAAGCAGAGCTTGTATTATGGTGCCAGATGACTAATATATTTATACAATAAATAACATAGATTTATATGTTTTATTAAGTACAAAAAACGAGCATAACCGACGGAACAAAGTAACAGCAGATCGTAAACAAACATTTTTGCCGTGGTGTAAATCAAAACCGCAACCGTCTTCGTCGCAAGGCTCTTCGCCCACCACACAACGGCGATCGTCTTTACCAGTCGAAAGCCCCACCTCGCTATATGGCAATGCTGATGCGCTGCGCCAGATACTCACCAACTCTCGGGTCACACGTCGCTTTAATCAGACGTTTGGATTGGGTAAACAAAGGGTAAACGATTAGCTTAATACTTATCACAAAAAAATTAAACTAGAGATACTATAATATATCTGACATAAGACCATTATTAATGTTATGTTACACCTAGTTTACAACAATAAAATTTTTATGTTTATCTAATCTTTATTATAATTTTTTTAGACTGTATTTTACATTTGTGGTATTGGGGCCCTGTCCATAAGATGGAGTCACAGGAAAAATTTGCAACGCATTCCCGTACAGAATTTTGAATAGGGCTTGAATTCGCAATATTCTTTTGAAATTTAAACATTCTAAAGGTGATGCAGAGAATGCAGATTTTTCATTAGAAAAAAATTAGATTACTCATTGCTTATTCCAAAAGAACATTGTAAGATTTCAATCAACTTGAGCCCTACCTGTCTCCACAGACAATCTCAGCAAATGGCAGCATTAGTGGCTGCGTGCAGCCCTCGGCGTTACGGGCTGTTTAGCCCCGTCGGGTCACCTCTTTGAATAATACATTAAACACTCCTTATTGTTTAACAAGACCCACGGAAACACCGTGGAAAGCAAAAACTTGTAGCCAAATCCAAGTGAGGCTAACTTTAATGATGGCAATGATCACATATTAAAGCGTTAAAGGGAATCCCATAAGCCATGTCAAAACCTTTAACAATTTCGGAAAAGCTATTTCATAAGTCCCAAGTTTAATAGGGGTCTGTGTGCGTCGGGACCCATAGGGCAGGGTTCGATTTCACGTAGATCTCGCTAGATACTCTTATCATCGGCGAGCACCTACTGAAGTTTGGGTTCAGTCAGAATCAGAATTGTACGCGCTGGTAACTTTGTTAAAAACATACAAGTATCACCTTTATTGCCTCCCTTTAGTGAGCAAAATCAAAATCAAAATCAAAGTGCTTTATTTCCTTTAGACCTTACAGGACTCTTGGAGCGTGCGAGGGGCACCAGTGCTTGCCCGTTTATTTACAAAACAAACGAACTTCGCTCGAGAAATAACTCATCTAAAATACGTACAATACATCTTCGGCTAACAACGTTGCTCGTTTCAGCTGCAGACAAAATGGCGGTACATATTTCAGACTCTATCAATGAGGTTCCCTGTCTATCAAAGAGTCGCAGCTCTTGTTTTGAACTTCTCCGTCACATACACACAACATTTACCAATTGTGCATGGGCATACAGACGGACACTATAGAGACCAGTCATTAACCATAATAAGCATTACTCTTTAGTGATTCATAATTAGCATTTTTATATTTCTTCTTTCACCTTGGGTCGCCTGGAAGAAATTGCTATTATCGATGAGGCTGCCAATCCATTGCCATTCAATAGGATAAGTTAAATAAAGTACTGAAAGTTTTTTCTTTTTAAAATCTTTGCCTACTAAGCATAAAAATTAAATTAATTCTCAAACTCTAGCCCAAAACTAAAATTTTGGATTATTGTGTGGTGAGTTCTTTACAAATATGTTATCTTGTGAACGCCTTGACTTTAGATACCCACATTAGTACCTTGTCATAATTATTAACGATTATTGGCAGCCTGAACGCGGCCGTCGAGTAAGTCAACATTATAGTGACATGGCAGTAAAGTGGCAGCGGCAGTTAGAGCGACATAAATCATCTGTGCAAATGAAAGTTCTCTACGACTGACTCCTCAGGGTTAAAAAATATAAAGAAACTAGCGGTCTAACCGGCTTCACACGGGTATTTAATTACAATTATAATTATTTACACACCTTACCTTACACACCTTTAAAGTAAACTCGTGATGCATGAATTTTTAGTAAGTTGTACGAACAAAGTATGTGTAAGATCAGACCAATCTACTTTCTCTAAAGTTCTACTTCTCATACGTGATTTTCTTCTGCATAAACCTGATTTCATTTGCTGATTCTTCTAAAGTCACACCTTGATGTTTATTGTTCCTTAGTAAACCTAAATTTTTACCTAAATCTAATCAATATTTGGGTAAAAATGCGGAATATCAGCATTAGAGTTATCATTTCTTATGTTTCCACGGTACCGTACCTCTAACATTGTGTCTTACTTGTAATAATAAAATTTCACTGAGATATCCGGATTTTAAAGCTTATTTAATTATTCATTATTGAAAGGACTTTGAATTATTGCCCTGCCTCAAACCTCGTAAACAACAACGACAAAAAGTAAGTCGGTTTAAAGTATTGCGAAGGTTTTCTTTAGAAGGCAATATAATTTTATCACCCTGCAAGATACTTACCGATGGAGGAAAATTTGTGATAAAAATCATCTACACAATACCCTCAAAAGTAGTTTCAGACGCTCTCAATTTATTCAATTATATGTATTTGTTAGTACAGCTTCTGCAGCGGAATCGGTATTGATCTTTGTTTTCTCTGTTGATTCTTAGAAAGGTGAGAATTATTTATTAGATTTGATCTTGTATTAATAGCTTTTGCCTTCTGTTATGCTATTCTGGTTATTAGCTTTATTTTGTATCAAATGAGCGGGATTTATTCCAGTTACCATCTATTTTCTAGATACTAAATCGAATACTACTGAGAAATTTTAAATTATAGAAATGATTGTTACATTTATTTAAGGAAAGCTGGAGGTTTTCAGACTCATTATTGCGAAAGGAAACCGCGAAGAGAGTGAATGGATGCCATTTGTTACTGCTACACCATAATCAACCATGTTTATTACATTGTCTTTTTGTTAGAATACAATTATATAGAAATGTGCGGTTCATTTGCTTTGCTTGCCGTGTATTTAAATTAAACCATCGCCTATTTATCTTTTCAAAGGCAATTTAAATGATAACTCCGCGACTGTAAACGCTTTTCCGGAGCCTAAGGCCGTGTTCATTATTTATCATTTAGCGTTTGAGTCGAGGGTGCCAGTAGGTACGTTGCTACTTCAGGCCGTCGCTAGCATATGCGACTGTCTGTTAGCTAAACACGGCACGAAAATAACAAATATTTTATCCGACGCCGAAGCAACCGCGTGAATCCTGAACTAATGGACGAGAATAAAATCCCAATCGTTACTTTATTTGCTCGGCCGCTGAAAACACCTGCCTCGTGCGCCAGCTTTCTTTTTCTTTCATTTTTCTTTCAGTTTAGACTACATCCTTTTAGGTGCTTTTAAACTAACTCATTCTCTGAGCAAGTTAGTATTATCATATGCAGTTAAAAGAAGTTTTTTTCTTCTGTTGAGACGAGTAGAATAAAAATATTGGTAGCCATTGCTTTAGCAAATTTAAACTTTAATTGAGTTTTTAACAGAAAAGGAGGCCTGTGCCTATCTTTGTGTCACTTATCAATTTTAGTTTTTCATAAAAAACGTAAACTTATGCGTCATATTCCATAAAACTATTAAATAATTTTGTTGGTAGCACCCTTATAAAGTCTTGTTCACTATTTTATCACGAAACTGAAATTGCAAAACAAATTAAAACCTGGTATCAAACAAACTTCTGCATCAATAAATTGGTTTCATACTTAATAATTAACAAGCACTCAATGTTATTGATAAACAGCATTCGACATAGGTTTTGGGTGAAAAATTATCGGCTGACACTTTGAACTGGAAACAACAGAGCAGCGAAATTGGGAACAAAGTAGGCACGTTTTGGAGGCTAACAAAGTAACATTTGCAGCGAACATTTCTAGCGTAGTGGCTGCCCGCATTGCGCCCGACCAGACCACCATTGACGCCTGCACGACGTAACACTGCACTACAAATTAATAATTTGCTGGACTCGAGCCGAAATTGTTACAAGGGAAGTTTGTTGTAGACCCGTCTATTGAAACTCACTGTGAGGCTAATTATTACAGGCTATTGCTTCGATTGGCGCGATCTAATCTCTGTATGACGACAATTTTACCACAATCTCACCTGATTGGTCATGAAGATGCTTATGTTGAACGAATTCATGAATAAGAAAAACTAATTTATGAACATGCTACGGATTTCTTTACGAACCGCAACGAAACGCTACTACGGTGCTACGGGATTTAAAGTTGTAGAAATGATTAGAGTTTTTTAAATTTAAATTGACATTATATAAATAATGCCTGTTTAACAATAATATTTCTTTATTGATACACGACATGCTGCCGTATGGTGCAGGCATAGAATTTCATCACCCAACCCATATGCCATCAATGGCAATTAACCCCTAAATGATAAATAATTCCAACTATGGCGCTCATTAGGGGAGGTCTATGTTCAGCAGTGGACTATTATAGGCTGATGATGATCGATACACGAGATCTATAACTATTCAATAAATGGTAAAAAGAACGCCATATATTATAAAAAAGCTACACAAAATTTAATACGTTAGGTGCTACTGGTACACAATATAAAATACAGAATGAGTAGATACTAATACTTAGATGCAATCGGTCATCCATCATTAAAACATATTATGTCTCAAAGTTTAATCTGCCAAAGTATCTAAATCACAGTCGCCTGCCAATTACATTCTTCTGTTTTGATTAACGCACTATTTTTAATCACCCATACTCAATCACTAAAATTTTCGCAGCCTCGACCAAATTGCAGTGTTTCCATGTATGGAATCAAGAAGTATAAGATCATATCATTTTATTTTCTTTACATTGTCTTTTTGTATAGGTAAATTTACAACTTATTGTTTGTATTTTATATAGTACTAGCGGTCCGGTCCGGCTTCGCACGGGTATTTAACTAAAATAGTTTTTTTTTCGTACGGATCCCTAACCTAACTTTTTTAAAATATTCTATAGCCTATGTTCATCATGGAAAATTTATGATTCTATGGTGAAAGAATTTTTCAAATTGGTCCAATAGTTAATTTCAAGCCTATTCAATTCAAACAAACGAACAAAAAAAAACATTCAATCAAATCTTTCCTCTTAATAATATTAGTATAGAAAATCTTCCTTGTTTAGTTTTAGAGTGATTTAGTTATAGTCTTTGCATGCTGTGTCGACCTATAAGAGATTGGTACACTTAGCTTTACTTATTTTTAAAATCCTAGGATCTTGTATATTTTGGTGAACTAGGTGTGCTAACCTTATTTTAAAAATAAATAAGAAGTACTTCTAAATCGTATTTCATGATAAATACTATATTGTGAACTCTTTGGTGGTGTAGTCGGTTGCACTAAGAGGTAGACACTAATGGTACCTTGTCATACTTAAGTCATACTAAAGAGAGCTTATTGGTAGACAGAAAGGGGTCGTCGAATGAGTCAACTTTATAGACGTTATAGTAATTCACTTTGGAAGTGTAAGTCACTACTTCTTTAAATTGCAGTGATGGCATGAGCTTTAAGTTGCAGTGAGATAATTAAAAAAATAGGATAGTTTGATTTTCTAATATTTTGTACATTAGCATTAATATTCCATACTAATATTCAATAAGCAAAAGTATATTCTTTTCATGCCGGACAATCCACACAGCATCATCTAGCCCCAAGCTAAGCAGAGCTTGTATTATGGTTACTAGATGACTGATATACATAATACAATATTGTTACATAGATAGATATTTTTTATAATACATATAAAACGACCAGAACGCCCTGAACAAATACATGCAGATCGTACAAATATATGTCCCGAGGCGGGAATCGAACCCAAAACCTCCTTCGCCCACCGCGCCACAGAAGAATAATGTCCGTCTGTTACCCTAGCCTAAACCTAGCCTAGCCTAAACCGCAGATTTTTTTTCAAATTTATCAGTTATCATAACGGCATCCCGGACACGGACATTGCTACTTGAAAACTGCGTGCCAAGCAGCGGGTAGTTTTCTGTATTTAATAGCAATTCGCCTTCCAAATGTTATTTATTATACAACGACGCCCCGAGCAGGCTATCGGAAAAAATGGGCTTATAATGCTTGCATAAAATAGAAACCACAAGTAACCAAATATATAACCAAATTAGAACTAGAAACAATAGAGCTAACTGGCTATATTATTTGCACAATGTATTTAAGGTACTTAATTGGATAAGGAATAATGCTTTAATGCTTAAAATTGCTTCGTAAATGAGTCAATATTTATCGATAAAAAAGAGGAAGATTGAAAATTTTAAATGGTTGTTATGGGTTATCTGTAGGAGATAGACATAATTATACTATCGCTGATTTTTAAGGTTCAATACTGTAGTACATTATTTTTCTCGTAGGGTTCAGCCAGTGTTTCCGATGTAATCGCGAACAATATTTTTATTTAGTACATAACTTTGGAAACCTCTAAAATCAGTTTTTCTCTACTATAATATTATGCATGTTACATCACTCGATCTATTCAAAAACTGCATCGAAATCCGTTGCGTAGTTTTAAAGATCCAAGCTTACATGGGGACATACACACAGACAGCGGGAAGCGACATTGTTTTAAACTATGTAGTGAAGTCTAAAGTTATGATGTGATCATTAAGAAAATTTTATTACATTAGGTGAGTTGAGTAGGTTTACTTTTTCTAAAACGTTTAGACCTTAAGAATTGAGTAAGTAGGTATCTATCCTGTCATTTTTGACGTTTGCTGTCAATTTTTTCCTGGTTTTTACATCGGAAATATACGAAATAACTTTATTCCTAGAGACCCATTACCATTTGTAGAGATTTAAGGCGTCGGGATTTTGTCAAGATTCCGTACGTTGGGATAGCGTTCACTGTTTTTTTGTCGACATAGCGTGCGTTGGGATGCCATAGTTCTCCCATTGCTATGTCCTGGTATATGAGTTATCGGAAATTTAAAACGAAGGCAGTAACAGCTCGTTAGAGTCCAGTTAAAATGATTTATCGCTTGTGGTGACACCTTTGATTAATAACAAGCTGTGAGAATACTAGCGCTGTCTATAGCTTCGTCTGAACGGAGCTTATGGAATTGATATTAATCATGTCAAGCTTGAACAGTCGTTTCTAGATAGCTGTTAGGTTAGGAATAGTTAGAATAAGGTATTTTTAAGTCCTGTTTGGATAAAAAATCTTAATTATCAAAAAAAGTACTTATTACAATAAATAATTAAAAAATGCTAGACAATCCCCGAAGTATCACCTAGCCCCAAGCTAAGCAGAGCTTGTATTATGGTGCCAGATGACTAATATATTTATACAATAAATAACATAGATTTATATGTTTTATTAAGTACAAAAAACGAGCATAACCGACGGAACAAAGTAACAGCAGATCGTAAACAAACATTTTTGCCGTGGTGTAAATCAAAACCGCAACCGTCTTCGTCGCAAGGCTCTTCGCCCACCACACAACGGCGATCGTCTTTACCAGTCGAAAGCCCCACCTCGCTATATGGCAATGCTGATGCGCTGCGCCAGATACTCACCAACTCTCGGGTCACACGTCGCTTTAATCAGACGTTTGGATTGGGTAAACAAAGGGTAAACGATTAGCTTAATACTTATCACAAAAAAATTAAACTAGAGATACTATAATATATCTGACATAAGACCATTATTAATGTTATGTTACACCTAGTTTACAACAATAAAATTTTTATGTTTATCTAATCTTTATTATAATTTTTTTAGACTGTATTTTACATTTGTGGTATTGGGGCCCTGTCCATAAGATGGAGTCACAGGAAAAATTTGCAACGCATTCCCGTACAGAATTTTGAATAGGGCTTGAATTCGCAATATTCTTTTGAAATTTAAACATTCTAAAGGTGATGCAGAGAATGCAGATTTTTCATTAGAAAAAAATTAGATTACTCATTGCTTATTCCAAAAGAACATTGTAAGATTTCAATCAACTTGAGCCCTACCTGTCTCCACAGACAATCTCAGCAAATGGCAGCATTAGTGGCTGCGTGCAGCCCTCGGCGTTACGGGCTGTTTAGCCCCGTCGGGTCACCTCTTTGAATAATACATTAAACACTCCTTATTGTTTAACAAGACCCACGGAAACACCGTGGAAAGCAAAAACTTGTAGCCAAATCCAAGTGAGGCTAACTTTAATGATGGCAATGATCACATATTAAAGCGTTAAAGGGAATCCCATAAGCCATGTCAAAACCTTTAACAATTTCGGAAAAGCTATTTCATAAGTCCCAAGTTTAATAGGGGTCTGTGTGCGTCGGGACCCATAGGGCAGGGTTCGATTTCACGTAGATCTCGCTAGATACTCTTATCATCGGCGAGCACCTACTGAAGTTTGGGTTCAGTCAGAATCAGAATTGTACGCGCTGGTAACTTTGTTAAAAACATACAAGTATCACCTTTATTGCCTCCCTTTAGTGAGCAAAATCAAAATCAAAATCAAAGTGCTTTATTTCCTTTAGACCTTACAGGACTCTTGGAGCGTGCGAGGGGCACCAGTGCTTGCCCGTTTATTTACAAAACAAACGAACTTCGCTCGAGAAATAACTCATCTAAAATACGTACAATACATCTTCGGCTAACAACGTTGCTCGTTTCAGCTGCAGACAAAATGGCGGTACATATTTCAGACTCTATCAATGAGGTTCCCTGTCTATCAAAGAGTCGCAGCTCTTGTTTTGAACTTCTCCGTCACATACACACAACATTTACCAATTGTGCATGGGCATACAGACGGACACTATAGAGACCAGTCATTAACCATAATAAGCATTACTCTTTAGTGATTCATAATTAGCATTTTTATATTTCTTCTTTCACCTTGGGTCGCCTGGAAGAAATTGCTATTATCGATGAGGCTGCCAATCCATTGCCATTCAATAGGATAAGTTAAATAAAGTACTGAAAGTTTTTTCTTTTTAAAATCTTTGCCTACTAAGCATAAAAATTAAATTAATTCTCAAACTCTAGCCCAAAACTAAAATTTTGGATTATTGTGTGGTGAGTTCTTTACAAATATGTTATCTTGTGAACGCCTTGACTTTAGATACCCACATTAGTACCTTGTCATAATTATTAACGATTATTGGCAGCCTGAACGCGGCCGTCGAGTAAGTCAACATTATAGTGACATGGCAGTAAAGTGGCAGCGGCAGTTAGAGCGACATAAATCATCTGTGCAAATGAAAGTTCTCTACGACTGACTCCTCAGGGTTAAAAAATATAAAGAAACTAGCGGTCTAACCGGCTTCACACGGGTATTTAATTACAATTATAATTATTTACACACCTTACCTTATTGAAGTTTTCATAAGGATCCCTAATTTTTTTGAAAATATATAGGTAAGTAACATATTCATCAGGGATAATATAGGATTCTAATGGCAAAAGATTTTTCCAAATCCAAATCCGTACTTTCTGAGCCTAAGCAATTCAAACCAACAAAACTTTTCCTATAATTTTAATTATCAAAGTTTGTCCCATAATTTCTTTATAGCTTTTTTTGCTACTATATCCTTTTATTTTTTTTTATATTAATATAATATTATAGTGGTTATAGATATACTACTGGCTCTACTTAGTACGGTGGATCAATTTCTTGACAAATTGCTGTGTGCAAGACGCCAGACGGCGGTACAAGGGGTGCATTGTCCCCATCTCTAATGTAAACGATAATCATCTTCGCATCGTGTGTACCCATTTTCAACTTATTTCAATATGAACACTCGTAGTAAGTGACAGCGTCATAAGGAGAGTGTGTGAACCGCACTCACCCTGCAGTCCCTCGTTAAGGGATAAAACCTTAGTATTCTTCAAAAACCCAGCTAGGGTTCGAAGTTTACCCACTTAATCTATAAAAAATAGTTAATTACCACCCACCCAACTTATTTTTTTTTATTAATTTGCTTGGTAATGCTGCCAGCATTCTGGGCACTCTGTCTGCCGGTGACGGCTTAGAATTTTAGAAAGTCCTTGTAATTGTTTTCTTCTATTAAGTATAGTTATTTTTTTATTAATAGTCTTTGTTATATAACATGTTTTATGAAGTGAAAATG
Source organism: Eupithecia pulchellata (assembly GCA_963931895.1). Lineage (NCBI taxonomy): Eukaryota > Metazoa > Arthropoda > Insecta > Lepidoptera > Geometridae > Eupithecia > Eupithecia pulchellata. The sequence goes on from OZ007522.1 coordinate 6,224,821, forward strand.
TTACTTAATTTGGACGCTCCCTTAGTAGATAGTTCTTTTTCTATTGAGGCTCCTTCATGCGTTTTGCGTAATAATATTGTATTGTGTTTAGCAGTCATCTATTCTAGTAGTACCCATAACACAAGCTCTGCTTAGCTTGGAGCTAGACGATGATGTGTGGATTGTCCCGCATTATGGACTTTAATGCTGTTGACCGCAGATGGCCATGACAGCGTTACCGGACTTTGATACGAAAACTATTAAAGTTTTCGATTCCTATTATACATTCAGCGTTTCGCCGCGCCCCTACTGGATTTTGAGAGCAACTACATATTTATGGAATAACTTTGATCTGATACACAAGTATAGTTTTTGAAAGATTTTGAGTAATTTTTACGTTTAAGCACAGGTACATCATCGTCAGTACAAAAATACAAAACAAAATAAAAAATCTATACCTAACTAGATAGTTATAAAAATAGAGGCTATGCTAGCACACACTCACGCATAATGGACCACTATTGAGTACAAATGCGGAAATAAGAGTACATTTACCTAAACCTAGTTATAAATGAACGATGAGGCTTGAAAAGTTGATTTATGCCGTATTCGTCCCTAGTAAGTGTGGCCCACTTCAAAAAATCTTCCTTCGTCTCACTTTCTATGCCGTATTCGGCCCTCATTTTATTTTATTTCAAAAAATCTTTGTTCGTCCTACTTTTTTACTCCCCGTTCGGCCCGGTTTTTTATAAGGCAATTTATAGTTACTTTAGTACAGTTGAAGCAATAAGTCTTAACTTGACTTTATATTTTAAATATATGAATAAGGCTCTAATATAAAACGCACGTTATGTCAATGCAAAAGACAGCTTGCGGTGCGGCAAATGATATTTCGCTAAAACGATAGCACAATGCGTAGGGTACGTACTGATAATGCACTAAACACGTGGGTTCTAAAATTAAGGTCGCCTGTTTTATGAGATAGAATAGCTCAATTGTTCTTATAATACTAAGAAAAGATGTGCACTTGCCGGAGTTGCGAAATTCCCACGTAGCTAACAAAAGGGTTGATTTGACCAATAGCAGCATGTTTGAGCAGTAAAAAATTACTTGGTCAACCAACGAGTGCTTGCATTTGAGACTAAAATGCATAGCAATGCACAGGTCTTTAAAATGTAGATTTGTTAAGTTGCGAAAAACGTGAAAAGTTATTAGTGTAGTTTCAAATTGGAAAACATCAAATTTGTGAGCAAGGTGAGTAAGGTTATTTTTTATTTTTTTTATCAAAGAAGATTAACAAGTTGAAAAAACTATTTATCAAAACATCAAAATGACTACTTCGTATCATTTTAGTTGGAAAATGATTGCATGACGAGAAAGTGGGATTTATACAACAACATTATATCGAAGACATAACCCGGCTGAGGGAGCAAACTCTAGACTGAATAAAACTTTCAAGGGAAAGCTCAACATAATAAAGTTCTTCAAAACTATCATTAATAATGCGAAAAACCATTGAAATGGACCAATATACAAGAATCTATTACATCCATGCTGCATGGAACCACTAGGTCATTGCTTAGAATAATAATATTATGTTATGTTCATATTATGTTCTTTTGTATTTTAAAATGTAACGAGCTTGCTTTATCAAATTGCACACACACACACGCACACACACACACACACACACACACACACACACACACACACACACACACACACACACAGAAACGTGTAGTACATAACTATTGATCATATTTTCGTTTTGTTTTATTGTTGATTGTTTACTCGGCTCTAAACCATTATCTCTAATATAAAGACGCTCTTCGTAACTGCATGACTGATTTTTTATTATTTTGTGTTTTTATAAGACTGATTACTGTTTACAAATGAAACTGAATAGGTATAGTATAATTAAGCGTTAATTTTTGAACCTAAATTTTCATATTATTATTACCTCAGATTTTGTTTTTATAAGACTTAGGTTACTGTTGACGAATAGTCAAAAATGTCTTAGTTATTTAACTTGAGATTATGTGATTAATTGTGATATAATTGCCATTATTTTATACTTTAGATTAAAATACAAATATTCGTAGATGTAGGTAGTAAATGAGGGCTATGAATTTTATTACTATGTAAACTATGTAAATCATACAAGTAATGACCACCACTGAGAGGTACCACTGAGTGGTACCACTGAGTGGTAAGTGCCGGCTAGTAGATGACAAACTTTTTAGTCAGCCTATAATGATCGGCAGCTTTGGTAGCGTAGATAAATTATAATTTTGACGCTAACTGTACTTACAATAATTTTGGTATGCGGGACGAATACGGCGAACTATCATCGTGCGGGACGTACAAAGATATTTTAAGAATGTGGGCCGAAAACTAGGGACGAATACGGCATAAATCGAAAAGTTATTAATAAGCTGTGGAACCTCCTTGGCGCAACAAAACAGTATCACTATGTGTTATACGTTGCGCCAAACTCTATCCATAACTGACTAGCTATATTGTTAAAAAGGTTGGATTTTTATATGATCATTAGAGTCTTAAATCCTAAGTTAGGTTGATCTAGGCACTAGAGTAGATAATCTAATCAAATAATTCTCTAATAAAACAAGAAATAGTGCATATACTTGTATAACACATAGGTACTTATGTTACGCAGTGTACGTATACATAAGTACGTAATACGTGACATAAGTACAGAACCGTAAAACCAACCGTCTAAAATAAAATACATCTGTAACATCTCGTCCCACTATATTTGGTAGATGTAAAACTATAAACTATATATAAGCCCGAAACTATAAACCTTCGTGATATTCCTACAAGATTGCCTAAAAAGAAAACACCCTGCTCCGAGTTTTCGTGCTATCAGTAGTTCCCACATATGGAAATGTGGCTTTATTTGATTTGCGCGGGCTGCGAAGGCCCTGTTATTCCACAAGCGCGTCGTGCCAGTTCGGAGGCTATTGGTGTTACCCGAGGAATGAAACAGCCGCAGGATCTAGCTGTGTACCTGTGTACCTTTCACAATTTTTCACGGTAAGCTTGTTACATCTGTCCACCTGTCTAGTGTTCGCTTTTTGAAAGTAATTCTACGTTCCATTACTCACATTACTCTAGTTGTGTTCACATGACTTCGATGGAGAAAACCACTTTCATTTGGCGGTGGAGATTTACGTTCTGTTGCCAATTATTGAGCAAGATAGCGAGATACCATGTTTGGTTTTGATTTTTATGGGCCAAGACTTTCTAAAATTAACCCACCTCTTTTTTAGTTACGTACTAGCCCGGCATCGCACGAGTAGGTAATTAACAAAAAGTTCAAAATTTTTAGTTTTTTTCGTACTTTGGTTTAATTAATTGATATTTTCTTACGGAACTTACATTTTGGTCTTTGTTCGTCAGGGATAATGTAGGATTATAAAGGTGAAAGAGTTTTCAAATTGGTCCAGTTTTTTCGGAGCCTATTTAATTCAAACTATCCTCTTTATAATATTAGTATATATATGAAGGTATAAACATAGATTTAAATTGTATAAAAGGCCCGTCAGTATGGAAACTTCAACGTGAACCTCCATCGCGACTTGCACCGAACTAATTTCACTGCTTTAACCTTCCTGCAAGTTACCTACCTAAGTTATATGGTTAATGTTAATAACATAAGTTGTCCGTAGAGCTTAGTCTTTTTATACCTTTAAATATTTATCGGGTATAATTTATCACGTACCGTTTTGTTTTACTTTATCCTACGTTTCCGTTGCGTTGCAGCGATCGTTTCCTCCGTGATTACGATCGCTGCAACGCGATGGAAACGTAGTAACTGAACCATTATTTTTTTATGAATTTAGAAATGATGTATTTGACACGAACAACGATACCAAAATTTCAACGCCGAACCGCATGAAGCTAAGATAAAAATGTTTGGTTCATAAAACTTGAATAAAAGATTTCTAAATCGTACATTGCGAAAAAAATTAAGGTAAAGTTGAGCTATATGAGGGAATGCCAATTAATGCTTTTATCTTTACCTGTACGTATATAACCCCCAAATGATGAACAATGCCATCTATGGCGTTCATCAGGGGAGGCCTATGTCCAGCAGTGGACTATTATAGGCTGTTGATGATGATGATAATGATGTAGGTACGTATATGTACTTACATTACCTAGGTCCGATCACCCGAAACAGTTTTGTTCGACTTCGTACTCTTTAAGCCCCGTATTACTTGGTTGTTCTTCGAGTTGGCAAGGATCCAAGCCTTTATTTCATAGATGCTGAGTTAATTTGTCCTTTTGATAATACTTTTTAACCGATGGATTTCTAAAGTAAGTAGTGTTTGTTAGATTGCAGGAAATTGAGCTTACTTTCCAAAGTATTTGACGTGATTTTTTATAAGACCGTCAGCAATCTATACCTACTCTGAAAGAGACTACTCTGATTCTGTAAGAGGAAAGATTTGATGATCTGATATTATTTATATACGTTTATAAAAAGAAATTCACCCGTCGCCGGAGCCTTAACTGAATAAATCAAGCAAGGGTTTAATAAGAAAAGTAAATATTAAAATAAAGCTACGAAAACTTAGGTACATAAAATTAAAAACTAAAGATTTGTTATTATGAAAATTACTTATAGCTGTGTAAGTAGATCTCTAGATGATTTAGGCAGTTTATTGTAAGAAGAAATGAACTACAAAGAAGTTGAAGTATACTCCGTCAAAACTAAATTGCACTTCATTTAACTTCCCAAAAAGTGCTGGCTATTTCAAGATTAGAGAATCCCCATTAATTCAAGTGTCCGGCTGTGGGTCGACAACTCGCTAAATCCATTATAATGGACGGCTTTGTGATTTTTGCCTCCACTCCGGCCACCAATCCAAAACTAATTACCGGCTCAAGTGCAACAGTCGGACGACCTCAACAAGGTTCCTTTTTTGAAACAATTTCCAGCTAACAACGTGCAAATCTGGGAATAAAGGTCGCCTTTTTTTCTCGTCGATGAGGCGAATAAGCAGCCTCATTGATGAGAAGAAAATTCCCAAGATTTAGAAGGGAATTAAAAAATTCCCTTCTAAGGTCTATTAAGAAAGTTATAAGAAACTTGTTAGGTTTTAGTTGCATTATCTACTATAATAGGTGAGTTTTTTTTTATTCTTTATACATATTAGTATGTATATTAACTTTATTAAGAAATATAAATAAAAATAAATAACAGAACCAAATCACAAGTAGTACTTACAATTGGAACAATTGAGCTAACCACAGGCTGGTGCAAACAATCTACAGGAAGCTCAGCTGATCCCTATCTATACCAGTCGGAAGCGTCCCCAAGACGCCTACTACATTGCCTCGCTGTATGCTGATGCGCTGTGCCAGATACTCACTACACATAATATACATATCTAATGTACCTACATATGTAAATTAATTACTTCCTGGAATTCTCAACCATCTAAAATATTCGAGCGCAATCAAGAAGTCATCAGTTAAAACTTTTAAGATTTTAAAATGTTTTTGTGATTTATTTCTTCATTTCAGACTTTCTAAAGAGCTCATTGCTTATTCGAATCTTTCTCTGCATTTTAATTTTGTTTATCCGACTTCAATTCGACTAAAATTACTTTAAACTTGGTTTAATCTGGATAAGGCAGATTGTTTGCATTAAAGTTAGGGGACATCCATAAATTACGTGAGGTGTTTTTGGATTTTTCAAGCCCCCTCTCGCCTTATGAGATTTTGTTTGGCTACCCTATTTGCAGGTTATATCTATATCTATCTATAACTTTATATATACACTTCTATACTAATATTATAACGAGGAAAGATTTGATTGTTTGTTTTAGTTAAATTAGGCTCCGAAACTACTGGACAGAATGAAGAATCATTTCACCTTTCTCTATTAACAAATAAATTACAATGATCTAACTAAATAAAAAAAAAAACCCACTAGTATTTACAATTGAGCTAACTGCAGACTGTTGCGAACAAACTACAGGTAGCTCAACTGATCCATATCAATACCAGTTGGAAGTGTACCCAAGATGCTGGCTGCATTGCCACGTTGTATGGCAATGCTGATGCGCTGTTCCAAATATTGACCAGCTCTCGGGTCACACGTCGCTTCGACCAGACGCTCTGATAATGTTTTGAAGACCCGGAGAGCCTCGGTACCCCACGGACCTAGGGTCTCGACACCAAGGGGAGCAAATTCTCTCAATTTCCTACATTAAGCTTGATGAAGGCAATAGAATATTCTAAAAAAGGTAAGGGTTCCGCATGTAAATTTTAATAATAAAACCATGCGCTTAAAAAACTTCACTTTAAACACGCTACGACTCTGCCAGTGTCAGGTATGGAGTGTCATAACCTTCACAATTTGTCACCGGGGTGCGGGAGGAAAGCCAATGTCAAAAATTTTTATGCGAGTCAATGTCAAAAGGTCCATAAGCAGCTAGCAAAGAAAAGTTAGGGATCCGTATGAAGATTTCAATAATGTAACCCAACGAGTAAGTGTGTGAAAATTCTGAACTCTTCTCCCCCTAAAAGAAAAACATTATAACAAAAAGTGGTAAACAAATTCAGAATAAATTAGCTAAATCTAAAGTAATTTTATAAACGTACCTACTACCGCAATATTCATAATCTAGGTGCCGTGCGCTCAAGTGAGTTTTCATGTTCGCAATTAAAATTAATCTCAAAAGCACCCGTAAAAAATAATTCTAGAGCAAGACATTGCCTCACTCATAATTTTTCAGTTTCCAGTCAAACAATTGCGATCCATTTTACTTTTTCGATATACTTTGTATAGGAAAGCGCGGAAGTGCTCTGGACCTATTTTAAAACCAATCACGTAGCAAGTAGAAGACAGTCTGTACCCAGAATGACTAAGGAGCCTAGGAAGACAACGCACGATCTGAACTAGTTCAATACAGTCTGTCTTGTACGAGTAAACAGAAACGAATGGCACTGTCTAGTCGAGGTATTTGTTTTGTACCCTGCAGATTTTGTCGAACTTACCAGCAAGCTTAAACAATTGCATTACAACTTGCAAAGGGGAATATTTTGCCATTTTACAACCAGAAGATTGTTGGAAAAACAGCAAGTCCTATAAATAAGAACAACTTTTCATCAGCATAACTCAAGCTAATATAAAATTGAAAAGGGTGCGATGGACCCGCGCCGCCGACACTAATCTTATAAATTATGAAAAACAACGCAAAAGCAATAAATTGCAATTCACAATTCAGTTACCCGACACGGCGGGGTAACCACTATCACGCTAAGGGGCTTGCTCACTAATTAAGTGAGTATATAATGAAGCTACTAAACGAATAATAAATAATGATAAATAATGCTGGACAGAATCATCTAGAACGAAGCGAAGCAGAGCTTTTGTTATGGGATGACTGATATACTTAATACAATATTACATAAATATTTTGTAATCCACATATAAAATGACCACACTGGGAATAAATATTTGCAGATGTACAAACATTTGTCCCGAGGCGACAGTGACAGTGTTTTATCATCTTCTCGGCGGCCCAACAGTTTTGGTGTGTTGGTTGTCACCATGGATATTAAATTTGAAGACAGTCTTCTGGCGATTCAAGTGAAGTTTTTCAGTTGGTCAACTTCTTTGTTACGGCAACATGTCGTGTTTGCCACTTTCTGCCAGTGTTCATGGAAATTTCAGATTCATGGAAAAGAGTAGAGCTTTATCAATTAGCACATCAAGTAAAGTGTGTGTGTATGTTACAGTCGTTCGATGAGGTAATAAAAAATTAGTTTCCCTTAGCTCTGATATTTTGCGCGTAGCTGAACCTATGCATCTTCTACGTTTCCTTATGCATGAAATGAAGCAAATCCTAAAATATACATTCAGCGAGTTTATAAAATTTCACACCGCAGTCCTATTCCATTTTTCATATATTGAAAATTTTCCTTCAAATGTTTCACCTGCGGTCCTGTTAACACGAAAATGCAATCTGAGTTTTACTATTCCCAAGTTCTATTTCTAAGCCTGACTGACATCGGAAGGTATGGAAAATATTTTACCGTATTTGTGGACCGCGAGTTATATTTTATTTATTAAGTCTTAGTTTAGAAAGGTAAAACCTTTAAATTGCAATTAAATAACAGAACCAAATTAGAACTTATTATTTACAAATGAAACTAGTGAGCTAACTGCAGAATGTTGTAAACAATCTACAGATAGCTCAACTGATCCATATCCAACTACATATATACATCGGAGGCATCCCCTAGACGCTGGCTACATTGCCTCGCTGTTTATCAATGGTGATGCGCTGCGCAAGAAATTTTTTATACCAGAACTTGCTTCTACGTTATGGAGGCAGTGATAAAATAGGTAGGTACAATGTAATATATGTAACATAATATGTGTTCACAGCATATTATGCTTTTAACACTTACGCAAACGCATCCCATTTGTATGCATATTTATATAGAGTGACGATTTGAAATCAGTATCAGATCATCTCTTCTTTCACGTCTGAACAGCTGAATGGAAAACAATGAAATTTGACAAGATAGATAGAAGGTATCCCGGAGAGAGACAATTCTACTTTTTATCAATAAAAACGCACGCGAAGCCGTTGGCTGAAGTAATACGAGTATATAATTAATATATAATTTAATATTCCAATGTAAGGTAAATTTCATCACTCAACTAGAACAAATTTTAATAACTATCACTTTTCAGTTGTTAGAACTGCCGATTGTTGCAAAAAATCAGCAACTGTTATAATCGATACAAGTCGAATCCTAATTTAATTAAACCCTAATAAAATATCACTCTGCTATGTTAAAACAATGAATATGTCCTATATCGAAGAATTTCTAACACGGCCACATTTTCATAAAAGGCCTCGCTTGACCAAACCCGCATCAATTTAAACCTTTGGCGACCCTTGAACCAAATTTAAATATTTCCCGGATAAAATGCATAGGCGCTGTAGGTACCTAGGAATAATTAGAAAATCTCTCCTTTTCACAACAAACAATTTATAAATTGTACAGGCATCTCGAGATTTGGTCGACTAATCTCAATGCCGTGATTCTCCACTCCATTGCTTCGAAAAAGGAAATGTTATACGGGGTTAATCATCCATTTTCGGAACAAAGAAAATAGGCAACTGGGTTCCTGTTTTTCTCGTACATTTATTTTTATTATGATTAAAATCACGTTAACTCCTCGGTTTCTGTTATGGGCACGTTATTTTAATGTACCAATTGATCTGACTAGAATAGCTTCTTTCGAAAACTTATTCAGATATTAACAAGTTTTCCCAGTTAGTCGGCCCAATAAGCGAAATTTGAAAATTGGGTCGAAAAGCTTGGAAGTTGCGACATAGATTAATAGAAGAAGTTAATAGTAGTAAATAAACGTGAAGTTCTTATGTTCTTATATTCCGTGGTAGCTAATCTTGTTTACTACCAACTTTTATGACCACGAACGACATCTGAACAAATTACTCGAGCACCCATGTTGGTAATGAGTGATGTAGCAATAAAATAGAAAACTTCCGAGGAGCCTTTTGTTGTTAGCCGCAACATTCTTGAACCACCGCTAGCAAGAAAAGCACTCGGCCGATCTTTATGATTTCCCACACCTTGAAAGCGATTCGCCACCCACAATTACGGAATTCCATTGAAAAAACGTTAATCGCGACGAGTGCAAGACACCATATGGCCGGAGTGGCCGTCATCCATGTCCAAAGACATAAATGGGCACGCTGTTGTCACGTCACAGTCGGAGTGGGTCTGTGCGTTGCTAGCGCTGGCATACCGGCGCGGGCGCAGCGCAGGGGGTAGCCTTGAGCGCGCGCGGGGGGCGGGGCTCCCTCGCAACCTGCCGCACTCCGCGCCTCCGTCACTCACGCGGCCAGTGCCTCACCGTGCCCGCTTGCGAGACACTCACGCGCACCTTTACCATCCTTAGCAACATTACTCCGAAAACGAACTAAAAACAAAAGTGACAGATATAAACAGTGAAGTGCAGAACGGTCTAAATAAAAAATAAACAGTGTACCAAAGGGGTTACGTTATATATTTATGTGAGAAAATTACCGAAGGGCATTTACGAGTCAGCGGATATGCAGTTCGGTTATTATAATGGTCATTACCTATATTTATGACAGTTCTGCGTCCGGTGGCGATGGTAAGTAAACAACTTGTATAGCAGAATAATTAGCAATAATTAATTGCGAAAATGGTACGGTTTTTGTGAATGACTCCGTAGTAAAGGGTGGACCGGTTAAGTTGCATAACTTAACATGGAGAGTCACCTTATGAGTAACGAGCCTCCAGGCCCCGAAAGTGACAAAGATTACGAAGGTAACCTAATGACATCACCTGTTATGTGTTCGCACTACACCCACATTGCACGTGTTTAAGGTAATATTCATATTTAGCTCACTTTAAAATATGTTGAGTTTGAATTTAGGCCTGTTTGAGAAGGAACTTTATGGGTTGCGTATGAATAATGATAACATACGCCCAGAAATGCGAATTCCAACCCTTGATTCCGGCAATTCAAAGGCATAACTAATGAGATCTTTCGTATTCTGGAAGCGTTTTATAGTGAAACCTTTTTGAAACGAAGGAATAAAATCTTCATAAACCAAATTTCGAAATAAATGTTTCAAAATATTTTTAAAAAAGAAACTGTTTATAAAGACTTTCGTGCAGTGGGTTCGAAAGCCTAAATCAAAAAGATCTCAGGTATAATATGAAACAAACAGAAAGGAGGTTTTTACAAGATCTAGAGTTCAATGATAGAGACGTAATTGAGTAGGTATCTAAGGGGATATCTAGATTTGATTATAGGTAATTGAGTAATTATGCAGGTATTTTCAGCCAATCCTTATAAACAATAAGTTTTTCATAACATATGTATCTCTCACCCGGGCATCAAATGGTAAAAAATCTAGTTAACCCGACTACTTAAAAGTCTTAACCTTTTAACATCGAACTAGGACATAATTCATAATTCTTTATTGTTCGATAAAATATACAAAAAAAAACATTAAGTTATAACTTAACCTTAAACTTAAAACTAAACCCTACCTCTTGCAGCAAACCTTTTTGGAAGAGAAACATAAAGTTCTAAACGTGGGTACGTGTGCATAAAAGGGGATGACGTGATTTAATTTTAACCTTCTTAATTAGTAAATAACTACATAATTAACATATACAATAAAATACATAAAATACTATATTGTAAGGTGATCATAAAATATAAATTCAGATACAACAGAGTCATGAAGATAGATAATACTTCAGTTGGTGAACATGTTTACCGAATGTCCGTATCTTTTTTATTTGTACTCAAATAGTCCGAGGCCTTTGTTCCAATTTGTACCCAGTATACAGTGCCTAAATTTTTTTGCTGATTAGATAAACTTTAAGTTTGAGAAACAGTTTTGGAATGTACAAACTAAGGCCTTTGCAACGATGCCCCATACGAGCATATTTACATATATTATATTGGGGTTTACAGCTTTAAACCCCTCTTATTATCCGGCGTCGTATACTCTATAATCATCGGGGTATTGAGGCGACATACGATTCCTCATTTGTAGCAATCGGATTAGATACTACTATATATCTAAATAAGCGTACATATAAATCGGCTACATAGGGTGCCAAACTCATAACTGTCCGTTGGTAGTCGGGTAATGAATCGCGCACGTAACTGTATTTCCATATTCATTTTATATATTTAAGTCCGTCAACTGAGATTTCGGATTAATTGCTTATTCATTGAATAAATCAAATATTTTCGGGTTTCAATCAGTTTTAAATACAATATGCATTTGGTTTAACGCACTCACTGCCGGGCGTTACGCTAGTCTACGAGCAGGAATATTTCCATGTGCATGAAAGTGTTAAATTAATCATCACATCATTTCAATAATCATTAACCAGGATATCTTATGTCTCCAAAACATGGAAATGCGTCCCGTTTAATTTTATTCGCAAATTGGTACTCTAATTCTAGTACTCTACTTTAGTATTATAGTACCTACCAACATTAGGGGAAATTAAACATGCAATTGTGTAGGTATTGGAGAAATAGCCCATAATATAATATGATCCCCATTAACCGTTTAATATTCGCTGTATGTATATTTTGCATAATATTCGAATAAATAAATCACAAACTAACATAACTATGTATATTCAGTAGAAAGAACTTAATACCTCAGTTTTACCTACGCGTTTTGTCTAGTGAATAGTTTACTTTTCTAGCAGTTTTGCTAAGGATTTTCTGTGTAAAATTTAATCTAGGGGCCTAATTAAATAATAACTTAGTCTAACAAGGTTTATTAAAAGCGTTACTTTTATGAATTCAGCAGAATCAGCGCTGAAATATTTGTCTAAAAATCACAAACCGCTTCGTAATGATCAAACATGAGCTAATGTATGTCTATATGTACTTCTATACTAATACTCAGCATAGATAACATAATACTAGTAGTATTATGTTACCTGTGCTTAGACCATAAAGAGGAAAAACTACTGGACCGATTAGAAAAAATCTTTCACCATTAGAATCATAAATTATTTCTGATGAACGTAGGCTATAGATATAGGAGTATAGGGATCCGTATGATTTATGTCACCCGACGTGTAAATATTTGCAAAAACCCTGCGAACGCGTGGTATATATGTATTTATTATGTATGTACAATATTTTACATCTATATCCGCACCTACAGACGGTACTGTATTTTTTCATAAAATAGCTAGTAATTTGCTAGTTTCCTATCGTACATTTTGTAATGATCGTATTTTCTAAGTTATGCGACGCTTTCGATTTTAAAGAGTCGTAACTGAATGCGCTTGAGTGGGCTAAAGCCGCTCCTACACATTTATCTTTAATGAGCTACGTTTCGCAACTTGCGCTATGGGTGCTAAACAACCTATAAATGATTGCAATGTACTAAATACCTCTACGCGAACGTGGATTATGGTTAAAAGTTGTAGTTCCTAGATAGTTATGAGGTTTTCTTGATTGCTTCAACTATGTTGCTAACATTATCGGAACTTAGTACTTTAAAAACATAAAGTATAAACGAGTAAAGTAAAACTATTTATTTGCAGCATATACAAAATTTTACTTAACATCTAACTAAACTTAACTAATAAAATAATGGTACATTTTGTAGTTGCTGAGCTACTTTAGACAGTTTTCGTCACAACAATTAAGTACTTTACTTAAATGTAAGTAAATCTTGCCTTAACTTATGAAGAAAATATCAAACTTCACATTAATTACCTGAAATGTCTGCCGTAGAAAGGCTGAAGCCTTGCTGAAGCTTAAGAAATGTTGTTGCTATAGCCAGTTCACAAATTCTAATATTTAAACTACCTTTCTTTTTCTATCATAATTAGGTACCTAGGTAGGTTTCTGTTTTTCTTTATCTTGGCGTACTAAGAGTATTTGTATTGTATTGTACCTATTTTCTAGAAACCTGGGTCAGGTACCTTATTCTCTATCTCGTCTAATAGCCAACAAAAAGCATTGCTTATCCTCACTCTATTCTTATAATAACAAAGGTCAGAGTAAGAATAAATATAAATAAAATGGTTTAAATCTAAAAGGGAGTATTTTAAAACTTTAAATACAGCCTAGCTACTTTAAGTCCCTACCCTTTAATAAAACAGAGAAACATTGTTATTGTGTCCAATTAATAGTTTTTACCATTATGTTTTTTTAGTTTACATTAAATTAATTATTACCCTAGACATGCACAGTTTATTTAAACGGCCATATCAAAGGACACATTCTATAACCTAAAATACCCTCTATAAGACTAAAGAACAATTTCAATATCATCTCTATCAAATTAGCTTGTTTACAACAAATGCCTACAGCACTAGGTATATTATAGGTAGAATAGACGGTCGTTTCTATCTGGGTGGTTCACATTATCGGGGGCGGCCAAGCTTGAAGCACGCAGACGTTCGTTAAAAATAAAATTATACAATTTTAGCACCCTCGTAGATACCTATTCGTTTTGCACCTTCGTTCGTGTATCGATCAGGAGCACTTTGCCACAGATAATGCAATGTTAATATTGTTACATTTCTCTTGAATACGATCTTCGGGAGGGAAAAGGGCGAGACGAACATTTCAGCTTCAAATCGATTCGTGATTGAAATTCTCGTAGACACGCACTGCCTTATAATTTGGCAATTTAAGATAGGTCCGGTCCTGTGTGTGTGTGTGTGTATTTAAGATAGGTGTGGGTGCTTCACCAACATTCTCACCGTGTCCACGAAAACATTTGACTGCATTGTACCACCACTCTATAATGCACGTTATTTCTAATAAATAATTAATGCTGGAAAATTCACACTGCATCATTATTGGTATTATGTGTTTATATTAGGTATTTATGGGTATTATATTAGGTATAAGCGAACTACGCCGGCTTCTCACGGGTATTTAACAACGACTTTTATAATTATAACTTTTTACACAATTTAGGTTACATTATTAAATTATATGGAACCATTACTTTTTTGAAAATATTTTAAAGCCTATAATCATCAGAGATAATGTACAATTTTAATGATGAAACAATTTGCCAAGTCGGTCCAGAAGTTTTGGAGCCTATTCAATTCAAACAAACAGTCAAAATTTTCTTTAAAATATTAATTAATTAAATTAATTAATATTAAAGTATTAAAAAAATTTAATATTAAAGTATTAAAGTATTAAAATTTCTAATTTTGTAATATATTATTTATGCTGTAATTTTGTTGCGATTTTTAAAATTTTCCATGTTAATTTTACGTATCATTTGGTCATCATTCTATGATCTTAAACAACAAAAATTTTAATAATAATAAACAAATGGTAGTAAGACCGTCTTAAGAAAGCTTTTTCTTAAAATATTCTTAGGATTTAGTGTGCTGTAATAAAAAAAACATTTAAAGAACGAGTTAATAAGAACTTTATTTATTTTTGAATATATTGTACAGCTATCATTATTACAGGCAAACCTAATGCGATAGTGCACTATTTAATACAGAGGAAGTAGAGTCAAAATTGAATTCGTCAACATACTAAATTAAACAATATTTTCTTATATTCCTATTACATACTTGTACAGGATCGAAGGCAGCAAGACCTGGATTAGGAAGAAAACCAGTTTAGTTTTCGGCAGTCGGGCACAATGCGTGCAACCTTCAAGGTCGTAAAAATTATCTTCGCAACACATCAAGTTCAACCTTTCTGTGGGAAAGGCGACTGGTAAATTTAGTCTTTTTAATTTCAATTTCGCTAAGTTCTTTTTTGTTTTCTGTTTGTGACGTTTTAAAACCATGATAGCCCAAGTGATATAATTAAAATCTGCTTTTTTTTTTTCAGAAAAATATTTCCATCAACTATGTATTTTGAATTTTATATGCCGTTTGATCACAAAGCCTTTAAAATCGTTTAATGTAGTTCTATCCATGATAAGGTAGGTATTCAAACAACCTAATTAAACAGCATTATTAATCAAGTGTTGCCATTGTCACTTAAATTAAGATAAAAAGCATAATCAAGCAAAAACTCCGCTGAATCAGATCATTGTGATACAAAAACCCCTACCCAATCACACATGAACAATGGCCATGCAAAGTCGAGAGCTCGCTTACCTGTCATCAATCCACGTCGACCGTAGGCGGTGTGAACTTCACACAAGAACTTCCTACATTTTGTATTATTTTTGTACCAATTTGTTCGGTAGCGGTAACTTGATATAACTACCTAAGTAATATTAGAGTTGATCTATTGAGCTATATTCTGATAGCTTCAACTGTGAGATCTAGGTGCTTATTTTGTAAGCCTAGAGAAATAAAGTTATTGAATCTGAATCTGAGATAATACGTTTCTAAAAATATTAATTTTTAGAATCATATTATATTTGCGAGAAACCGTTGAAACTATCAGAGTATAGCTTATCATATGACCTTGGTTTGCGTGCCCCCAGCACGTGGATTATTCTCTAGGGTAGAATAATACAATAATGACATCGGGTCGTCGTACATTGCGAACATTATTGATATTGAAAGAATTTCGAATAATTTACACATGACACAGTGATCTTTGTCTATTCGAACATAGACAACAATCCCCTTGATATCTGGTTGGATTTCTCTTGCCGATAAGTACACAATGAAGTCTATTTTTTTTATTCTTCATTCATAGTGTAACTTTTGTTGGTTCAATGAATAAATGAAATAACTATTAATTAACAAACAAAGCTACAACCAAATAATATAAATAAATTAGAACACATATTAACAAACAAAACATTTTAAGAGGTAGCTAAAATATAATTTTATAAAATTAATTAAACTGCAGATTATAAAAAATACTACATTATATCCAGATCAACATTATCTAGATCTATTTTAACTTATGAACTTGAGTTGACGTTATAGCACTTCTATATTTCATAAGTCTATGTTTAAATTCCAAGCACCCATCCAAGATCGCATAACAGCTCTGTTTAGTGTAATGATATGTCACCCGTTATAATATTACGGTTGAGGTGAGCTAGAGCCACGCTCTGTGTCCGAAGTGGCTTTGAGAACATAACTCGCACAATATTGTACCTATTTTGTACCTAATGTAGCTACTTGTAGAGCAAGATTATTGCCAGCTTCAAATTACAGTTAATGACGCCGAAGTTTAACGGTTGAGACGTCATTTACACAAGGTATGCGCGGTTTATTTGACGTTTAGTCGATATTTGAATTTGTGAAATCCCTTTGTTCCCAACTTTTACTGGGTCTCATTCTTTTCAAAATGTAAATACATAAAACGTTGAGCCGGTAGAGCAAGGAAAATAAGAAACATAAATAATAAAACACAGTGCCCGCGACGAGTGTTATAATCAGACTCTATTGGCTAACCTTTTTTTGTCTGGTGAACCTTCTACTTCGTTGTTTCACTGTGTCATTTATCTGAATTTAAACAATAGAAATATGGAATATGTACATTTGGGTAGAGAGGGGCACTCAAATTTTTGGTTTTGGGTCGAACAGAGCAAAATACCTATTGGGTAGAAAATTTGTGGGTTGAACGGGGCAGCACTCATGTTAGTTTTAGATGGATGTATGTCATCTTGTAAAGTTTATAGTATTGATAGATTGTTCCGATAATTAATTCCTGCCTTGAATGTAACATAAGATAAAGAATCCTGTTTGTTTACATGCCAATGTGTTCGAAGGACCATTTGCATAAGAGTTACATTCTACATATAGGTGCAAGTAAAGCCTGTTATTTAAATTGGATTATTAATGAATATTCTTTACAATTAAAAAATTATATTCATATAAGATACTATGTATTATCATTATTTATTTAGGTAACATACAATATTGATTATTATATTGCTTACCCTATTAACGTTTGACTTGTAACTTGGTGTTATTTATAATATTATTTGTATTAGACAAAGAATAATGAATTTTCATAAGTCCCGTGTCATATCTAGATTTACCAAGGAAACTTTACTACTGTATCTATAAAACAGTGATTTACGTCTGATATCATACTATTCACGACTTTATAATAGCATTCTTAATCATCTTGTGGGTGGTGGAACGCCATGGGCACTCAATGACAATCAGAAAAAATCTACCCACAACTAGGAAAATATGCTATTTGTCACATGGTAGGTCGTCACTTTTGTCGATCAAGCGTTATAGCTATAGCATTCAATATGGCAATATCACCACCAACATACCCACGCACAATAAATCTTGGGTACACTTCAACTGGTATTGAAATGGATCAGTTGAGCTACCTGTAATTTGTTCGCAACAGTCTGCAGTTAGCTCAATTGTTTCAATTGTAAAATACTAGCTTTCATTTAGTTAGAAAATTTTATTTTTCAGTCAAAAGTAAAAAATAAGATACATATAGTTTTTCAAATCCACTTTCTACTTCGGTAGGTATATACATAAAAACACTAGGCCAGTTTAGAGAAGATTGGATAAGACGAAGGAAATTGCTCCGGAAAAGGGACCCTAGCCATGTCGTCAGGATATAAAAATACCAATGACTTACATAAAACTGTTTTCTTCATTCCCAAAGTTCGCGAACCAACAAAATTGTCCTTTTATTTTTTAACTAATTCTAGCTCTAAATTTTGTAGGTTAATTTTGTTAGGTTTTTTAATCATTATAAATTGGGATGGAAACGCAATTGCAGATATTTTGGTGGTGAGTGAAAATTAAGTTATTACAACATGATTACAACCAATAGGTGAGGTTTGTTTCATTAGGTGAATTGAAAAGCTGACTAGTACAAATAGATAAGATCCTTTATTTTTTTGCAGCTAGGGAATGTTTAAACGAAGCTAATCATAGCAAGACAGATCCAATACTTACCTACCAGTAGGTTAAACATACACCTATTTTTTTCAACCGCTTCAGCGTTCATCTCGAGAATTACTAGTCGTACGAGTAAATCTCGAGATAACTTTTTGTAATAAGCATGTTGAAGAGGGCAAAAAGCCTTTATTAACAAATAAAATTACAATGATCTAACTAAATAAAAAACTAGTATTTACAATTGAAACAATTGAGCTAACTGCAGACTGTTGCGAACAAACTACAGGTAGCTCAACTGATCCATATCAATACCAGTTGGAAGTGTACCCAAGATGCTGGCTGCATTGCCACGTTGTATGGCAATGCTGATGCGCTAAGATAAGATAAGATGTAATGCGATGTAATAAGCATAAAAATTAATATGTTTTCTTAAATTTGCCTAAAACTGTAGTTATAGAGTGCTTACTCGATGGATTAGGTAAAACCGCATCTCAGAAAATGCTTCAAAGAAAAAATAATAACCTATACATCAATCAGTAGACATAATAAGACAAAGTAACCGCGCAGAAGTTTTAAAATAACTTAATTAAGCTAATTAAACTAAACTATTAATTAATATAACTGTTTATCGTGTTCTATTTATTTCTATTTATTTCGTCTATTTACAGAGTGCAGATTAAGGATTTATTTTAATTTAATAGAAATCAATGCAGTGAAGTTTTGTTATTTACCACCCACAATATCTAACTGGCAAACCTCACTACGCCGCGGTCCATACGTACAATCGTGATTCAGACAAAGCCGTACCGAGAACCAGATCCGATGCTTAGAAACGGAGATGTGTATATGACACAGGATGAATCAACAAACAACTATACAACATACCTTTTACAGAACAAGTTCACCTCAAGAACTGTACGGATTTTGCATAAATTCCAGTGATTATGCATTTTTGTTTACCTTTTGCAGTAGAGCGTGATACTTCAAGGTTTATGACGTAGCAAGCTAAAAAACTCTGAGGACGAATGAATATTAGTCAGCTGTCTTTGCTGTACTCTTCACACTTGGTTGATATACCACAAAAAGTACAATAATCAGAAAAACTAACAATGATGGATTTGCCAAATAAAATGCATGACATAATGTGATCTGACAAAGTGACAAAGCATAGGTAACATTTGCGATTTCGTAAAAAGTTGTTGCGTAATGATAATCTATTTACATTAAGTACATGGTAACAAAATATATCAATATCGATAGATCCACCCACTAGTAGTTCTTTTAATCTTTTAGAGTTCGAAAAACGTATGTAGAACATGTATTTGATACATATTGTATCCAATGAAGAACTAATTTTAAGAGCTAAAGTCCACGCCAGCCTTGGTAGCTGTTTCTTAGCGATAAGGCCACTTAATGTGCCTGATGAAATTGTTCATATCGTTTTCTTTTTGTTTTATGTAACTTAAAGTTAAAGTTAGTTACTTTATTTTACTGGAAATCTTCCAAGGTGTATTATTAACTATTTATTCAACCAACTCTATGTTCCAAGACGTCAACACGTCAGTTCTTGCCACTACGATGAATATCTTACCTACCTATCCCATTCGTTTGTATCTTTACACACACAGATTCATAGGTAGGTTTTATTAGTCGTACAATCCTCGTCGTACAATTTGATCCCGTAATTTTAAAATGCAAAAGAAAACCGTTAAATTTAATTTGCGAAATTATTGTCCGAAAGTTCCTTTGATTAATGTATATTGGTATTTCCTTGTTTCAAATACCTTTTCCTACAAAAAGAGACCGAGGCAGGTAATCAAAAGCTTCCTACCGCAGTGATTTAAGATCGTCCCGAAATCTTCCGTGGCGAATCTCTTGAGGATTACCAGGGGGATTCAAGTCTCTGCTCTCATTTATTGTTCTGCTTTTCGTTTTGAAATATATTCTTTCGGCTTACTTTGTACAATCATATTGTGCAAATACGCCGTGTGTACATTCGTTGCAATGTTTTTTGTAATTTAACCGTCTGGAGCAGACAAAGGGTGTTCTTTGTCGGCTCAGCGGTGCATTATATGGGTTTCGTACAACTGGCTGAATGGAAGCTCATCAATCATAGCTGAAGAGACGCCTCATCAATCTGCTCTAAACCGGAGCGAGCTCTGTTGCGCTGTTGAGTTTTTCACACAGCTCTTAAAACTTTGTTATGCTTTTGTATGGAAAATATAACGCATTACGCCCCAAATTGTCGCAAAATAATTTTATCTGTAGGTTTTCATAAAAAATACTAATATCTTTATTACAAAGAAATTTTCAATGACTGAAACTTTCAATTATTTTTTAACGAAGTGTGTGTGTGGCCCTAGTGCTGGTTAGTATCTGGCACAGCGCATCAGCATTGCCATGCAGCCAGTATCTCTTGTCTGGTTGATATGGATCACTTGAGCTACCTTTAGATTGTTTGCAACAGTCTGCAGTGAGCTCAATTGTTTAAATTCTAAATAATAGTTTTTATTTCGTTATTTAATAGTAGTTTTAATTGAATTTCAATTACTTGATTAAACAATTTATTATTTAGTTTTATTTTAGTTATATACCTCGAATATTAGGCTCGTCTACTCTCTGCATTACAAATATCCCGAATTTTTTTTCGACGACCACTGTGGCGCGGTGGGCGGAGGTCCGCCTGCGACGCAGGAGGTTACGGGTTCGATTCCCGCCTCGGGACAAATATTTGTACGATCTGCAGATATTTGTTCAGGGGTTCTGGTCGTTTTCTATGTATAATAAAAAATATCTATCTATTTAATTATATTGTTTTACGTATATCAGTCATCTAATACCCATAACACAAGCTCTGCTTAGCTTGGGGCTAGATGATGCTGTGTGGATTGTCCAGGATTATTATTTATTTATTTAATTTATCTGCATGAACCCCAACTGAGTCGGACCCAGGTGATTTTAACCCGAACACAGTCCCTCAAGTGTGTTTCCTTATAAATAAGGTAATAAAAGCTGAAAGTCCCTTTCGAAAGGGCCTTGACCACACGTTTGTACAGAGATTTCCTGTTTGTCGACATCAGAAATAAAGATTCCGCATTTAATTTCCCATAATGTTTGTACATTTCTGGGTAAACATACAGGATAGGTTCTTTACTGATATTTCGAGGATTATAATATTATGCGAGATAGGATTTCAATTGCTGTTCGTTCGATACCATGCGGTGGAGTGGAGCAGGACAGCACGCGGTTTAACTAACCCTATGAAAAGGCAGTGGAATTTACGGCCTTATCGCTTATAGCGATTTCTTCCAAGCGACCAAGATACAAGTAGGACGAAATGTCTAGGTTAAGGGAAGGCATTGTAGACGTGCGAAAGTCCGTACTGACTAAGAACTTCGAAGGTTTAATTAACAGAACTAAGAACTAACGAATAATAAGAAAAATAACGTTATCATCAAAATCATGCACAATCAGGGCAAGCACGGGCTTTCTTGTCTAAGGTAGAATAGAGAAAAATTACGTCACTTTGTCATCGAACGCGTAAATTATTCGAAATTAATTTCTAAACCTTCAATAATGTACGCAATGTATAGCGATGCGATGCCATTATTGTCTATTCTACCCTAGAGAACAATCCCCGTGCTTGGCCTACTGATCTGACCAACTGCTGGGTCTTCGGACACAGCAGTCTATTTGCTTCCCTACCGCCCTAATCGAATACTTACCTCTCGTTTTCTTGCAGACGACAATGCGTAGCACGAAAGCAAAAGTGAAAAGACATTCGATAAGTTTGTGACGAACAAAAACGCCATGGAGGGTGTCAGGGTAAGCCACCAGGGCCTGAAGGCTCACACGCCCGAGGGCTCCGCAGGACGGATCACCCAGGCCGGGCTGGCCGCTAGAAGCACGGCGGGGACGGCTGCCAAGGGGATGGCCATCAAGGGCCATGAGGACCTCTGGGTTGAGATCCAGGCCAACACCTTTAGGAACTGGGTGAACGAGACTTTGAAACCTGTGAATATTAAGGTGAGCTATAAAAGTCAACCTCTTGGGAATACTTCTCTGTATTATTATGGATCTGTTGAGCTACCTGTAGTGTTTTTGCAACAGTCTGTGGTTTGCTCAATTGTTACAATTGTCAATACTTGTTCTATTTTATTTTATTTTTATTTATTGAGATGCACAAAACATAACATAATCACAAAATACACTAAATTTAAATGTTTAAGATCTTAGCTAATTTGGTTATTCGATAAACAAAGAAAATTACAATTAAAACAATTGAGCTAACTGTAGACTGTTGCAAGAAAACTACAGGTAGTTAAACTGTTTTAACAATTTGATTATAATTATCTCTGTGAACAAAGGTTTAACCTAAGTGAGTTATTAACATAAAAGAAAGATATTTAAGTAGTACACAACTAGCAGTGAGTCGAGCTATCATTGGATAGATATTTAAGTAGTACACAACGAGCAGTGAGTCGAGCTATCATTGGATAGATATTTAAGTAGTACACAACGAGCAGTGAGTCGAGCTATCATTGGATAGATATTTAAGTAGTACACAACGAGCAGTGAGTCGAGCTATCATTGGATAGATATTTAAGTAGTACACAACGAGCAGTGAGTCGAGCTATCATTGGATAGATATTTAAGTAGTACACAACGAGCAGTGAGTCGAGCTATCATTGGATAGATATTTAAGTAGTACACAACGAGCAGTGAGTCGAGCTATCATTGGATAGATATTTAAGTAGTACACAACGAGCAGTGAGTCGAGCTATCATTGGATAGATATTTAAGTAGTACACAACGAGCAGTGAGTCGAGCTATCATTGGATAGATATTTAAGTAGTACACAACGAGCAGTGAGTCGAGCTATCATTGGATAGATATTTAAGTAGTACACAACGAGCAGTGAGTCGAGCTATCATTGGATAGATATTTAAGTAGTACACAACGAGCAGTGAGTCGAGCTATCATTGGATAGATATTTAAGTAGTACACAACGAGCAGTGAGTCGAGCTATCATTGGATAGATATTTAAGTAGTACACAACTAGCAGTGAGTCGAGCTATCATTGGATAGATATTTAAGTAGTACACAACGAGCAGTGAGTCGAGCTATCATTGGATAGATATTTAAGTAGTACACAACGAGCAGTGAGTCGAGCTATCATTGGATACTCAGCCGAACTTTCTACCTGGATATATGTAGACCTTTCCTAAATTTGCGACTACGAGTAGTCCTGTGCTTCCCGCATCTAGCGGTTTACTGCGACCTTCATCAGGTCCCCTAGGTCCCAGGTCTATCCTTCGTCAATAGTCATTCCACCTCTTGGTAGAGCTATACAGTACTAAAACAGTTTGGTTGTTAAGTTTGAACTTTATTACGCAAATTATAAAAGAAATGATGATTAAATATAGGCGATGGTTATTTGTTACGTGCCACTTAACACCAGGTGGACCATTAGCATTTTTGTTGCAGAATTGTAGGCGGGTATAAAAAAACTCGTAAAAAGTAGAGTCGAGCTTCGAAGTTGCCATCTTCATTGTTGCAATAAAAGCTACGTAGACTTTTCCTCATCTCAAAGGCACTAAGCAAACATAAGCAAAACTCTCGGTTTTTATTTAAAAAAATAACAAAGAAAACATAAAATTACGTCTTGTATGATTGTACTTAATTGCCAAAGTTTCCACAAAACATCTGGTACTTTATGATTCAACTTTGATACCATAAAACATATTTAATAAGATCATGATTAAACCTACCATTACGTTTTGGGTGAAATTACTAATATTACGGCACTCAAAGAAATTGTAAAATGGAACATTACCTTCATATGGCTCTTACAGAACATTTTGCCCTTCAAGATGTATGCTCATTTCATTTTGCTTTTGAGTGTTAAAAAAGCAGATTTCATCTCTATTTATATGTGCATTATACTAGTATAGTATGCAATATACCACAGAATATTTATATTTATACACGGTGTAACAAAATATCTGTACTAAGCGAAAGGGGGCGAATTTCCACCCCCCAGGGGACCAACTTTTGTTCCACGACTTTTCGAATTTCGATCGGTATTTTGGAAAAAACTGCATCAAAGTTTCAACATGGACAGCTGATTTTTTACGAAGTTACAACCCTAAAGGCAGCGGTTTCTTGTACCTGTGACAATGACGTCAGTATGGGCATAGATGTAGAGTAACAGATAGGTAGATAGATAGATTAGGTAGTCTACCGCCCCGCCATAGCTGAACTCTACGAAGATAAATACCTACCTAACTGCAGTGGTAGTAGGTATGTATAGGCTACCCAGATAAGGAAATAAAAGACGGAAAAAAATAAAAATAATAGTATAATTAAAATAGGAATTTTTAATTTTCTACCCCCCACAACTGATCACCATTGGGGTCTGAAACCTCCCCCTTCGGCTTAGTACACATATTTTGTTACACCTTGTATAGTGCTAATGCTTACATACAATGAGTACAACATATTGGCTGAAAGTAGTTCCAGTGGACTCATAACCATATTACTACAGGTTGCTTATGTAAAGTACAGTTGAGCATATTTTTTTTTAAGATCTATCTCTACACATCGCTCGTTCAAACCCAAATGCAAGTGTCCATTCAACTCACTCTCGAACGTATTCGTTAACGTCACCAAAGACTCAGGTACTCGACGGCTTATTGGAAAACTTTCGTAAAACGTGCATTTAGCGTTATGAAAAACATGATAATAACTTTGCCTATTCAAATAACAAATTGGTCGAACATTTCAATCGGATGTTCTGTACTATTTAGGCAAATTGATTCCCGCCTCGGGACAAATATTTGAATAATCTGCAAATATTTGTTCAGGGTGTTCTGGTCGTATTCTATGTATATTAAAAAAAATATATCTATGCACTGTACTTGTATATTATTATGTATATCAGTTATCTAGTACACATAACACGAGCTCTGCTTAGCTTTGGGCTAGATAATGTTGTGCGAATTGTCTAGGATTATACAGGGTGGAATTTTGTAATGCCACCTGGAGGGAAAGTACTCTTAATACTGTAGTTAGAAAATTGTACTCAAAGAAAACATTCCTTTAATTTTGAAAAGAAAGAAAACTGCATTCAAAGATTTTCGAAAATTCGCTTGCCACACCCGGGAATCGAACCGACTAAAATCTGTAAAAATTACACCCTGTACTTTAATTGCATAGATCGTTAGGGTCAATAATAAGGATGAAATCTCTCTAACAAACTTAATAAATTAAATGAAAGGAAAACCATGAAATCTTAAATTATTAAATTGAATGGGTCAAGTTAAGCACTTTAACTTAAAGATCCATCTGTTTACTTGTGTCAGTAGTAGCAGAATCACTACTGTCTACATTAATAACCATTTTAATACCTGGATTGGTATCAACGGCACAATCAGATGGCCTGCGAGATCACCAGATCTCACCCCATTAGATTTTTTTTTGTGGTATGTAAAAAATCTAATTTACATGAAATCTTATGCGAATGTAAACGAGTTGAGAGTTGAAGTTCAGAATACGATTTATAATATTCACCACAACACGTTATTAAAAGTTACTAGAAATGAATTCGTTAGAAGAATAAATTTGTGTATCCAAGAAAATGGAGCCGAAAAGTCAACTAACTAATTAGTTGCTCGAAATGTCGAGCAACTAATTAGTTAGTTGACTTTTTATTGTAAATAATTAAAATAATTTAAGATTTCATGGTTTTCCTTTCATTTAATTTATTAAGTTTGTTAGAGAGATTTCATCCTTATTATTGACCCTAACGATCTATGCAATAAAAGTACAGGGTGTAATTTTTACAGATTTTAGTCGGTTCGATTCCCGGGTGTGGCAAGCGAATTTTCGAAAATCTTTGAATGCAGTTTTCTTTCTTTTCAAAATTAAAGGAATGTTTTCTTTGAGTACAATTTTCTAACTACAGTATTAAGAGTACTTTCCCTCCAGGTGGCATTACAAAATTCCACCCTGTATATTGTCTTAAAATGCCTTAATATGATTTATCAACAGGTGCTGGATTTAGTAGAAGACCTCCGAGATGGCACGATCCTGTGCGCGCTGGTAGAAGCCCTGCAAGGTCGCAAGCTGAAGGGATGGAGCCACAACCCCACTAACCAGCACCATAAGCTGGAGAATGTAACCACCGCTCTTCAGGCCATAGAGGATGATGGAGTCAAATTAGTCAATATTGGTAAGGGAGCTACCGAATGCTAATATATACCTCTATTACTGTAGCTGCATTGGTATTTTTTTATTATTAAAAGTTTCATCTACTGCCATTGCAAAAAGGGAGAAAAACGCTATTTCTTTTTCAACTGAGAGATGGAGAAAGAGTCAAATTTTTTATTCACTTTTAAAATAAGAAAATAATATAATTCTTGTCGTAATTTTGCTGTATCCTACATTGATGAGATTCTAATGGTGAAAGAGTTTTACTAGTCAATCCAGTTGTTTCGGAGCCTATTCAATCCAAACAACCAATCAAATCTTTGCTCTTAATAATATTACTAGCATATCCACTTTTCTTGCAATTATATTTATCTTTCAGGTAACGTAGATATAGTGAATGGCAACTTGAAGTTGATCCTGGGCCTGATATGGTCACTTATTGTGCGCTACCAAATAGGAAAGAGCAAGTTCCCGCCGAGGTAAGTTTTTCACTTTCAAATTGAGTTTGTTTAAAAGTCTCTCTAGTTTTCCTACCTAGTACCTCTTTTCCGCTCGAAAACGATTGATTTAGTTTTACTCTTGCGAAACAGACCAAGCTGTAGAAAAATTCTACTACGCATTTAAGCTATGGAAAATAGGTACCTTTGATAATATAAAAGACCATGGCTTACTTAGCTCGCTGTAATAAACACACTATTAATTCTGAGCGCACAATTATTTAATATTCAATTAACTAGTACCTATAGGAATTGTGAGTCTGTAAGTCAATAATTCCTACAAAAGCTTCATTCTACCTTCCTCTATCTCTTATGGAAGTATCTACTGAAAACTTATATGTGTATGAAAACTAAACAATGAATCGTGAATCTTAGAAGCAAACTAAATAAATAATGCCGGACACTCCACACAGCATCATCTAGTCCCAAGCTAAGCAGAGCTTGTGTTATGGGTACTAGATGACTGATATACATAATACAATATTATTACATACATGGAAATGTTTATTATATAGAGAAAACGACCAGTACACCCTGAACAAATATCTGCAGATACAAATATACAAATTATTAGTCGTATTAGTATTATTAGTCCCGAGGCGGGAATCGAACACAGAGGTCGTCATACTGCCAGCTTACTAACAGCATTGCCACGTTGGATGGAAATGCTTATTATGTTGCCCGAAACAAATAACCAGCATTCCGATCACCTGTGGACTATTAGTAGCTAAAATGTACTTTATTTATTTATTTAAAGATTCCATTCACTCATTGGTTGTTATTTGTCGTAACTATGACGTAGTTATTTAGTCTTCCTACACTACGGTACCTATAAGCCTTGAGTCCGAAGCTAACTGTATAGAAACAGCTGAAAACGTTTGCTTAGAAGGTCAATATAATTATCATGCGTAGGCGCACCTGCATTTGTCTTGCATAGTCGAGCAAATTAGAGAACATTGAATTATTACCTTAGCAAGTGTTTTGGTCTTAATTTCTGCTAATTGGAAGGGAATTGGATTAGGTTTTAGTATCTAATTTAGTGGCTCATTTAGGTTAGTAGGTTAAATGCTAATATAGTAATAATAATAATTATCTATGTAAATAGAAATCGATTGATCTGAAAATAGGGAGAAAAAAGAGACACAGACAGGAGCCTAATAAAAAAGCTATTCTAAGCATTTGGTGACAGAGCATCGGAGGGCGAATACCACCAGTGCCGCAGCCATTCCGTTTGGCGCATGAGGGTGAAACATTTGCTTCCTCCAACTAACCTCCAGTAGTAGAGAAGTAAAGACAAAATTAAAAAAAAATGCAGCCGATACAAAGTTAAACTTTAATTATAACATTTATACCAAAAAATATAAACAAATTAAACCTTAAAAATATCGTCTAACGGTGTTGATAGATGATGCCATGGTAGATGATAACATCGCCATCTACATCTACCCATAACACAAGCTCTGCTTAGCTTGGGGCTAGATAACGCTGTGTGGATTGTCCATCATTATTTATATTTTGTATGTATTTGCGGATTAAAATTTATTTTTACTTGCGTTGGCTTTTTTCGTCTGCTTTCTTACTAGGCTGAGCCTGTATCGAGGAAACAATAAGAAAGATATACTCCGATTCTAATAATTTCGTTTCTTTCAGAAAACTGATGATGTCATGGCTGCAGTCAGCCCTGCCGGAGTGCCGCGTTGGCAACCTCACCACGGACTGGAACTCCGGTGTGCTTTTATCGGCCCTCGTAGACCACTGCAAACCGGGGACATTCCCGCACTGGCGTGAACTCAGTTAGTCTCTTTCATATTCACTGCATTATAGTGGATAGAGGAAATAGACTTTTTAAAACTGAAGTGCTCTAATACCACTCCTGAACAGAACCTACTTGATTCCGCCTCAAATCGTGCTGACCGCACGCTGTCCACGCAAAAATCGTAAGCAGTTAGCTTGCAAGCTCTTGTAGAATCCAGCTCAACGAACTTTCTATAACTATGAATCGGAAATGCCGTGGGTCTGAAAGATTTAGAAACTACTTGTCGACGTCTGGGCTTGCACTTATTTGTCTATGTATTTTATCTACTTAGTAACAGGGGCCCTTAACATCCTTAACGGATTTCTAGTAAAGCAAAGTACTACCTACACCATAATTGATTGTCGTTCCATGAATTATTTTCGGGGTCTTCTCTAAATCGTTAAAATATTTGTGGTACAACGAGGATGCCGAAAAAGAGGCATCATTATGAAGAATATATAATTGGAATCAAAATCATATCAATTATCCTTTACAAACGAATGGAACGAATACAAAGCCGAAAATGGAAAAGGTTCGCATTATTCGGGATCAAATATATTTTAGTGAAGAATTAATTTAGCGCTGACTGGAAAATATCTCGCTGTTTTTATTTAATATTCGTTGCATTTGATATACCTACACCGACAATTCCACTCTGGTACTCTGGACTATGTCTGTGAACCAAATAAAATAATATATGTATCTAATATCAGTCATAGATAGCCTTTTCTACCGGAAAAAATATTATACTGATATACATATAACTTTTTGTAGATCATTATTTTGCAACATGTCTTCCTAGCCTAATTTCGGCCTCGGAGGGCAGTCTCAAAAGTACAAGTGTACTTGCGCAGGAAATTATAGTGTACAAGTGCAAACACAGATGCACCCTCTATCTATTCCCATACTTTTATAATCCTCATTAGAATCAATCCTCATCCTCAATCTAGTTAGTAGACCGACACTACTGCAAAAAACCAGCGCAGATTTTTTAAACAAAGCTTAGTTGGTTTTGTAGCTAAAACTAAATTTAATAATAATACTATACAAGCGACCTACCCCGGCTTCACATGGGTGCAATGCTGTTACTAATGCATCACTCTATCTATTAAAAAAACGCATCTAAATCTGTTGCGTAGTTTTATAGATCTAAGCATACATAGGGACAGACGGACAACGGGAAGCGACTTTGTTTCATACTATGTATTGATTATATCGTAAACCACTTTATTGTACTCTTTTTTAATAAAGTAACGGTTTTGTAAACAAAATATATATATTTTGGTTAGAAATAAACGTTTTTGATATAATTTGCTAGTCAAAATTTAATACGCACCTTCTGCACATTTCCGCACATCTTCAGACCGTCACGAAGCTGTAGAGAACTGCCGGCGCGCCATGAAGTTAGCCCACCGAGAGCTGGATGTCCCCATGGTCCTGGAACCGGAGTACCTGGCCTCTCCTTGGCTGGACGAGCTCTCTGGCATGACTTACCTCTCGTACTTCATGAAGCCGGGCTCTGCGGGCACGAAATCAACTCTTGAGTGGGTTAACTCTAGGCTGGAAAGGCCTATCACCAACTTCACGGTAAGTTAATGGCAGAGGTTAGAATAACTTTAGGCCTATCAATATTTTCACGGTAAGTTAATATCGGAGGTTAGAATAACTTAAGGCCTATCACTAATTTCACGGTAAGTTAATAACGGAGGTTAGAATAACTTTAGGCCTTTCACTAATTTCACGGTAAGTTAATGACGGAGGTTAGAATAACTTTAAGCCTATCACTGATTTCACTGTAAGAAATTAATAATATTGATCATAATCAATATTATTGACCTGCTTTGTTAGAGGCTGGTGCTTGAGATAGGTTAAAACCCTGTATTACAAGTCACAACAACAAAAGCGACTTTATGTGCCGAATATTTTTTGAAAAAAATATATATTGAATAATGTATTGCAGACGGATTGGAACGACGGTCGCGTCGGCAACGAGTTGGTGCGGTCTCTGGGCGGGCCGGCGCCTCCGGCCAGCAGGCTGCGGCGAGACCCCGCGCGCTGGGAGGAGAACAATCAAATGGCTATCGACGCTGCTAAGAAAATTGGTAAGGAGGAACAATCTCTTGGTTTTCATGAAAGTTGGCCTTAGATATTTTATTTTATTCTTGGAATAGATGTGCTTTTGGTCTTAAAACAAGGGATTTAGATGAAAAGATTTGTTATTTTTTTTTAATTCTGCATCTAAATTAAACACATGCACTGTTCGATTTATTGTTAGTTTTAATATTTTACTCTGTCTTTTTATATCTTTGCTTAATTAGTTAACTCATTAGTTTATATTAAAATTAATTAGTCTTCCTTCTTTGTCTATGTAATAACTTTCAGTTGCTTTTTGTGAAAAAAATTAAGTAGCTTTCAGAATCTCAATTTCTTCATAACTTAACGTGAATTTCCTGAACATTTTATAAATAATTACAAATAACAGTAGCCCAGATGCTCTTGAGTTAATAACTCCACATAAAGGTGGTGATCATTACAGACAGGCCACTTTCTTACGAGTACACTTACTTTCATTCCATCCTATTATGTTTACCTTCCTATAAGCTTGATTTGTCCCATTTAAAATTAGAACGAGCATTAGTGTTCCGCTTTTGATTAAACCTCTTTTGAACTTAACCAATCCTGAATTTTCCACAGGTGTCCAGCCAGTACTATCAGCGAAAGATATGAGCTCGAGTGACGTGGAACACCTGGGTGTGTTGGCGTGGGCCTCGCAGTTCCGGAACGTTCCACCGCGACCGCCTGTGCACGATATGCTGCGGCTAGCCCTCGACTCTACTTCTGGGAGAGTTGGAGAACCCGTGAGTTTTACTACTTTTTTTCTATGAGTTTTACTCTACAGGCTGTAGACTCCTTTGATTTACATTTAGTTTAATTTAATAAAAATCTGTTTGGAGGAACGATGTTTGGATTGAACGAGCTGATCGAGGGTACCAATACTCATGTGATATATTAAAAGTAAGCTTTTGAAATAACTCAAAACTGGACACTTTTCACAATGTCAAATGTGGTTTAATATAATCATGTTGGTAGGTTGATCCGTTCCTGCAACCCCTATATCGTTCCACCAAACATTCTATATATTTTACCTATAGATACATCAAAGAATTATACAGCCTGTAGAGTAAAACTCAAACACCCTAAAGATGATTGATATCTTGGATGGGCCAAAGAACTGTCGTCTACTTGCGGGGTTGGTCAACGATACATGTCCCGCGACAACAATGAAAATAGCTTGCGAAAGACCTTGAAGGCCCAATTTTGGATGTCTGTACTCATCACCTGATAAAATCCGACTACAGCTGATGATGTAGATATTTCTTGTAGCACATGAGCTTTATATCTAAGCCGTGAAATATTTTGCGAGTCGTTGGTAACGAGCAAGTGCTGGAGGGTATTTGTTGGCAAAATCAGCTACGCTTTCGTAATTCCCACAACTTTGAGCACAAAAGTTGGGAATATACTTTAATGTTGCCGGAATACTAAGTAATACAACGATGCTAGCCTAATAGAGAACTAGCCAAAAGTGAATTCATTATAGGTGCTCGTTCGGACCAAGTTTCGTAGCGGAAATTAAATTTTAACTAAGTTTGCTTTGAACTTTTACAAAAATAGACTCCAAGTCGATATCACTGCTAGTTCTTTTAAATTAGGTTTTTCTACAGGATTTTCAAGTATTCAGAGCGTACTAAAGAAAGAAGAAAAAAAAAGAAAGAAGAAAAAGTACCTCTATATAACAGGTCAGTAGTTATAAAAGAAGAAAATTTGAATTTCTGGCCCCTTTACTCACTATACGGTTATAGCGTTTCGTTTTGTAAGTTTTGTTGTTAAGTAAGTCCTATAGAATATTGTTTGTCCAAAATTTGGTTACTGAACACTACCGATAGTCATTCTTACTCAGTGATAGTAAAAAGTATACTATTTAATAATTTTATTAGAAAATCAACAGCTATGAAGGTAGAACTGAGAATTCGAACAAAACGGCACTTTTTGTTAGGTATTTTAAATTTTAAGGGACTAGTGCATAGCGGAGCTAACCCATAACTTAAATATTTTAAGGTAACAAAAATCTTATTTATACTAATATTATAAAGAGGAAAGATTTGATTGTTTGTATGTTTGTTTGTTTGTTTGTTCGTTTGTTTGTTTGTTTGAATTGAATTGAATAGGCTCCGAAACTACGGGACCGAGTTAAAAAATTCTTTCACCATTAGAATCCTTAATTTTCCGTGATGAACATAGGCTATATAATATTTTCAAAAAAGTTAGGGATCCGCATGAAAAATTCAATAATTGAACCGTGGGCTGTATATTCAACCTCTTTTTCTATTATGGCGCGTCAGAATAGAAAAAGAGGTTGTATAGCGCTCGGTGCTTGCTTTTTCTCTACGGCCAGTGTCAGTTTTGGAATGTCGAGTCAATGTCAAAAACCCCAATGCTGTTAAAAAAAGTAAAGATCCGTACCGTATGAAAACTGTGAAACCCATCGTTTTAGTGTGTATGATTTCTGAAATTTTTGTTTAATACCCGTGCGAAGCCGGGGCGGGCCGCTAGTTATAGATATTCTCGTATTAACAATACAGCTAACAACAAAGTAGGTTAATTTATTTCGTGGAATACATGTAAAATAATGTAAAAAGTAAAAGAAATTTTATTTAGGAACTTACAATTATGTTTAATACTAATAATTTGAGCATTGCGACCTCCAGATTTTATTTATTTATTTTACAAGTGGACTTACAGCTAGACCAAAACGTCTAAGAGTCAGCACCTTTGATTTATATTTAGGTTAATATACATACAGGGTGTTAGGAGGAAACTTATGTAAGTTATAAGTACCTACCCAAAAGTTTTTGATTTCGCTAATCGATGAACTTACAACTGATGCTCTATTACAGACATACATAAAAGTGGAGAGCATCTCGAACGAGTTAACTGTATCCGACGTCAGAGTGTCCATAGTGAATCCACTGGAGCAAGAGTCACGGCTGAAGGTGGATGCGAGGGGCGCGGGGGAGTTCGTGCCTGAACACGCGGGGATGCACGAGATCGTGCTCACCGTGGATGATGTGAGGTACGCTTTCATCGTCATCAGATTCTGATTCAGATGTAATAACTTTATTTCTTTATGCTTACAAAATAAGCACTTAGACAAGTCAAATTTCATCAGCCCATGTTAGTCTACTGCGACATAGGCCTCCTCTATTGAGCGCCATAGCGCCCTGTCCTCAACTTATCGCATCCAGCACTTAGATGTAGACTATTTAGTTTTTATTTTAATATAATGAACTAGTATTTCTTTACTAACTTCTAGTTATCTAGGCTACGTAGCATGCTTCAAAATTCACCAATCTATGACCCCTCTCAATAAATCAATACTTGAAAAATGCTCTAATATAAATAGTACCTAATTTTTCCCCGCCATTTGGGTAACAGAGCGAGATCAAACATTCCTCGACATCACGTAACTTCAAGTTGTTTATAGCTATTCCCCCTGACCCTATTTCTGAAACAGAAGTAACAGATGTCACATAAATAGCGCGGGAAATCCACCATTTATACAGGTAACTATATAAATCAGGCACTAAATAGCCATATGAAATTATAACCTTTGTTATTGGAATAGATACCATGAAATATAGTGGTTCATAATCAATTATTGGGGTTTGTTCTATTACCTCGTCTGTGCCTTTTTAAACTAGGTAGTAAGGCAGTTAAGCCCCACTCCCTTTTGTTATTAAGCCATGATACTCATCATGGTTTAGTAACAAAAGAGGGAATAGGGAATTTACTATCGCGGGGCTTAACTCCGTTCGTGCACATTTTTTCAAAAACGATATGTGTTTATTGTATACATAGAGGTATTGTATATTAATCGTTCGTATAATATACAAATTGTTTTTAAAAAAATGTGTACAAACGGAGTTGGAGCATTGTCTCCAGTTGTACCAATAATTTTGTTACTGATGAACAGCTTATTCTCATAAGAACTTGACTTACTAACTTAACTAATATTATAAACTAACTTAACTAATATTATAAAATAAACGCGAGAGTTTTTAAAGTATGGATGGATCTTTGTTATTCTTTCACGCAAAAACTACTAAACAGATTTTGATGAAACTTGGTACAGATAGCTTATAACCCGGTATGGGTCACTTTTCATCCAATAATCCCAAGGGATCGGGAGCAAAGAAGTTGCTAAAACGTCATTGTTTAATTTTAAGCACGATAGACCTTGTACTTGACTAATAAATATTATTACTAACTAGCTGGGTGCATTTCAAATAACAAAGCAAGCTCAAGTAGACAAGGAAATAATTGTCATAAAATAGAAAATTCAACAAAATAGTGTTTAATATTTATAGTGAGCAGAGAAAACTGATAACCTTGGTAGGTATTTTGATGACAGTGCAGTTTTTCTGTAAAACAAAGCAATATTTACAATAGAAGTCTCATAACATCATTTAAAATAAAAAGTGATGTTATGAGACTTCTATTGTAAACAAACCAAAATAATACTGTAGTATCTTATAACCCTCGTAAAACAAAACGACAATTATGTTTCTTTATCAAACAACTCATTCCAAATAAAACAACTATTTATTTTCCTTCCAAAAGTAATTTGTTGCCGACTAAGGATTGCTGTTATTTTTTTATCTTACTGCTGACCAAAACATACCTATTATCATCATCAGCACATGTTGGTCCATTGCTGGACATAGGCCTCCCCTAATGAGCGCCATAGCATTCATCATTTGACCAAAAAATGTAATGCTACCAAATAGTTTTTTAGGTGAATTTTGCGGCTGACCAAATGTTTTATTTAAATAAGTACCAAGAAATTTAGTCCTTTTTCTTTTAGTGTATCTTATAATATATTGTATATTAAGACCTTTTTACGATAAAATACCTTTTTTGATAAGTTGATGATTATATTTTTGATAACATAAATAAAATCATCCCATAAAAAAATATTTTCCAATGCATTTATTAATTGTCCCGCAAAACTGAAAAAGTGTAAAAAAAAACTTAATATTAAGTTATTTTAAAATAAAAAAACTAATAATTTCAATCGTTCTTTATATGAAAAGTTTTGATAAAACGGAATAGTACTCAGAATTTCGCTCCGTGAAAATCATAAAGGTTCAATGCGCTAATATGGCAGTTGAGTGAGAGCCGCGGTCGGCTAATATTCACAATGGAAATCAAGAGTCTAGAATGTTCGTTTCAGGCTGCTATTTCCGTGACAACCTCTGTTGCACGATTGGCCAATTTCCTTCTGCGACGCAGGAGGCTGCGGGCTCTATTCCCGCTTTGGGGCAAATGTATGTACGACTTTACAAACATTTGTCCCGAGGCGGTATGGAACTCGCAGCCTCAGCAGATATTGATTTCAGGTATTCTGGTCGTTTTC
Organism: Eupithecia pulchellata; assembly: GCA_963931895.1. NCBI lineage: Eukaryota > Metazoa > Arthropoda > Insecta > Lepidoptera > Geometridae > Eupithecia > Eupithecia pulchellata. The sequence goes on from OZ007522.1 coordinate 6,261,161, forward strand.
TATGTATAAAAAAATCTATCTATGTAATACATTGTATTTGGTAAGTATATCAGTCATCTGTACCCACAACACTATTTTTTTAGCTTGGGGCTAGATGATGCTTTGTGAATTGTCCAGCATTTATTTATTTTCACAATTTTTCAGTAAAAAGCGGAAGTTACAGCCTTGCCACTTTGCTTTTTACTTTTGCGGACAAAAGTAGCCCTACTTTCCACCACAAATAAAGCCTTACAGAAATTATTCTGATGCTTTATTAGAATGAAATTTGATCCTTATAACGTTTTCAGTAGATATCTATTGTTCAAGTTGGCATCCTTCTAAAATATACGTGCCCCATTTCAGGAGAAACATCTTTTGATATAAGACAGTAAGTCAAGATGACTCATTTTATATACCTACCTACCTATAAAATACATATATCTTATACCTATATAAGACAGTGAGTCAAGTACCTTATTTTCGGTACCTACCTAGGAATCACTAACACTTTGCTGAGAGAACTCATTGAAGCTGCAACCCCGACCAAGTACCAGCAAACCAAGAGAGGGGTCCGGTCTGGTATGACTGAATATTGAAATGTACAAGTTCCAGAAAGAACAGTTCTTAAAACGTACTTTTCCCATAATGTCTGAAATTCAAAAAGACTGATTTGCGTAATGTCTGAATTTCGAAATGACTTATGAATTTGGTACAGTCGTAATTAAAATAGATTTTCTCGATTTGGTAGGAGCGCTGCTAGGCGCGAAATGTACCGAAAGTACTTGTAGCAAGGACTCGAAAACGAAAGAAGTCTTCGAAAGAAATGGAGCACCTAGTGTCAACGTCACGAAAAAAAAATCTTTTTATTTTTCTTTTTCAGTAGTGACGTCCCTAATTAATAGATTATAATTATAACAGCTGTCGAAATTACAGTTCGTCAAATATAAAACGCCCATATCTCGGAAACTATCCGAGCTAGAGTATTGTTTTATGGCTGAAATGAAAGTTAGTGACACAATCTAATTTTTTGAGAGTTCTCTGAATAAACCTTGTGAGGTTTGTCTTGGAAAATTCTTTTTTATATATTTAATGCAGTCTTGAGTATAGATAATACAATGACCAATCTGGGCCTACCATACCTACTGCATCTGCTTTCATGTTCAAGACCTCGCGCGAGCCCACGATTAAAAAATAATAATCTTCTTTAGTTAAAAAAAAGTAATTTTAATTTATTTTACTTAATATTTACGAATTTTAGAATACCTATAATGTTTATACCTATATTATGTTAGATAAGCACATTCAAGAATTATAAAAAATCACTACGTTTTAAACGTAAAATTTTTTAAAAATTTTGTTTGCCATTGTACCTTGATGCGCATTTTTTATTTTCAGTCATTTTACAAAAAAGTGTTTTTGGATTTCAGACATTATGGGAAAAGTACGTTTTAAGAACTGTTCTTTCTGGAACTTGTACATTTCAACATTCAGTCATACCAGACCGGACCCCAAGAGAGCATATAATTGCCCAGTCGCGCCGTGAACACTCGGAACCGGTTACTGGAATCATTGATCAGTGCCCCCTTAGAACTCTTTTAAAATAGACTGGACAAAAAAAAAGACTACGATATATACACGCATCAACTTAATCGCTGCCTGTGTATAAAATAATAATAATTCCGCTTGAGCCTAGCTTCGCGGCATGATATATTTTTTACCCTAGAATAATTTTATTGACTTTATATAATTCAATTTCAATTTACAATAGTAAAATATATACATATCTAGTTTATAAATAAAATAAATGATGAATAATTATCACTTTCTTACCTTTCTTATGACCGTTACTAAACAACGTACCATCATGGTTCGTTGAAATCATTTGCATAGACAAACAAATGTTTGTCTATGGTATTAGTAAAATAAATAAATAATGCTGGAAAATTTACACAGCATTATCTAGCCCCAAGCTACAGAGCTTGTGTTGTGGGTACTAGATAACTGATATACATAATACATAATAATATACGCGTACATAGATATATATTTTTAACTATACATAGAAAACGGCCAGAACACCCTGAACGAATATTTGAGATACAAATATTTGTCCCGAGGCGGGAACCCGCTACCTGCAGAGAACTGAAATTTTTAAAAGTATTTCTTTCTATACGTAGGGTGGATGGGAGATACTTCTTCAGGGTACTGCCGCGGCTGGTGTCGGTGCCACCGCCAGGCATGGCGCCATGCGCTGCCGGCAGCATCGTTGAAGTACTAGTCAGCGCTACAGGTTAGTTTTAGTACCTATATGCATACATATTTTAGTATATAGCGTTTAAGTATATGGACCGTATATTTGAGTATACACACCGGGGCGGGCGGGCAGCAGCGCCCTCTGCAGAACGACTACCGAACTGCGATCCCCATCCCATGCCCAGCGTGGCGATTATGGGCAATAACCCTCATATGATAAATAATGCCATGTATGGCGGTCATTAGAGGAAGCATACATAATGTCCAGCAGAAAACTATATGATAATGATGACCGCATATTCTCAAAAAGCGATCAACGCACGTCGCGTTCAATATAATAATGCATTTATCAATTTTGTATTGTCTTTGTAGTGAATTCCGTATAAATTATTCATATCACCGCGATTAGCATCAGACAGTGATAATAAAACTTGTTTATGTTGATCTCTACCTAGGAAAGTAGTCAAAAGTGTTTTTATATTCATCTCTACCTCGTTATATCGAAAGTAAAACCGACGTTGATTCGTTGAAATTGAATAAACTCTCATCCCTTTACCAACTTTCCCCGACTTCTACGTTCCAAATGGAGCGAAGCCATTTCTGACTAAGCTAAGATTATCTCGTGAGATTCGCAACTTATTTTCATAGCTGGGATGCAGCCGCGGAAGACTAGTGGTAAAACGACAGTAGCTGGCGTTTACTCATTCTTTTATTTTCGATTATCGTGGAGTCTGGCTTATGAGAATCAATGGCTTCGCTTACGAGGGCGGCACTGAAAATTTCGGGAATCAAGGAAGTGACACAACATTACAATTTAAAAATGTATTTATTGCTTTTTGAAGTATTCTCCGCGAAATTTGACACATTTTTCCATACGATGGAACCAATTATTGAAGCAACCATTCCATTCGGAAGTTGGGTCTCCAAAATGGCCGTTTTGTAGGCGTCCACAGCTTCTTCAGGCGAAGAAAACCTCTGACCACGCAATTTGGTTTTTTGTTTCGGGTTTGTACGCGTATATCTAGGATTCGTCACCTGATACGATGTTGTATACAGCATTTGAGGGTCCTGTGTGGAATCTTTCGAGAGTTCTGACGCACCAAGTAACGCGAGCCACTTTTTGCTCTTCACAGAGCGAAGCGGCATCCATCGGGAAAACAACTTTTTTACACCTAATTGTTCATGCAATATTATTTGTATTTGACTCATACCAATGTCTAAAGTTGCCTGAATTTCGCGATATGTCACATGTCGGTCTTCCTCAATCAGCTTACGCACAGCATCAACGTTTTCTTGGGTGACTGCAGTTTTTGGACGACCTTGACGGGGATCATCACTGAGCTTGACACGTCCACGTTGAAATTCAGCAAACCAGCGATAAATTGTGGTTTTGGATGGGGCTTCATCACCAAATGCAGAAATCATCCGGTCAACTCACTGTTTTTGAGTTAAACCACTTCGAAAGTCACAATAAATCATCGCTCTTGAATTTTCTCGAGTCAATTCCATTTTCTCAATGACTAAACAAGTTTGACGAAACCTTGTGACAAGACCGAGAATATTTTTTTAAATAAATAAATGGTATTAGATTTTTAAAACCAAGGAGTTTTCAATTAAAAATATTTTAATATGACAGAAACAGTGGAAATATTCCATTCCCGATACTTTTAGTAATTTATAATATGGCTTTATATGGACAGCCATATAACAAAAGTACGTACTTAACAAAAGCAACATGTTTTGTATTCACTATTTTGCTGATTTTAGAAAAAATACAAAGTGGAGACACTTCTTTTAAATCCTTAAAAACTTTTGGTGCGGTTAGGGTACAACAAAAAAGCTAGGTATAAAATCCCATTTCATTAAATTTTTGTTATGCGGACTGTACTGTGTTCAAACCAGATAAAAGTGAAACACAAAACTGGGAAATTTTCATAACATTTTGTGTTAGAGCCTTTTGGAACTTCGAAACAAATTAAAATTCTGTTCAGGGCAGTAATTACCTAAAGCCTAGCTAAATTCGTGGCAGGCTTGTTTTGCCACGCAGCTTAGTAATTTAGGTGCCTGCCTGCCTGAGCCACCCTAAAATTTAGGTGGTTGAAAAAAGGAACTATGTACTAGACCTACTCCAATGAAAGTAGAGTTCACGACCCTACTTCAAAGCGCCTGTATATCATTCTATACAGTATACTACATTCTATACAGTGTACATATTATGTAACCTCAACTTATGGCGCATACTTTTCGCTACTACACTGCCAGTGTCTGTGTCCTAAACTTCAAAAATAGAATAGATAGTTATATAAGCATTTATAGTAAGTAGGTCTGTCTAGTCTAGAATGTCGTCATAGACAATAATGCTTGACAGGTGCACCTCGCAGACAAGACATAGATGTGACGGCTCATTCCCCGAGCGGCCGCGCGGTTCCACTAGAACCCCGCCATCCTCCCCCATCAGCGGCGGGCACCACGGCTTCTAGCGCCACCTTCCAGCCAGATGAAGCTGGCACCTGGACCATAGCCATCACATATAAAGGAGAACACATACAGGTACTCTATGGTAACAGAGCCTCGAGTTTGATTTAAGTATAATCGAAACTTCTTTGTGACAGAAGCTTTTTTGGAAATGGAATCGGAAGATTTATCTAACGTTGTTGTGAACGAGAGTTTTCTTTTAAGAAATTTGTATTAAACACTCCCTTTTAAACACCTACTGCAGGGTAGGTATGTACAATATTTCATTAAAGAACGAGCATAACCTTTTGATTTTGAGTTACCAATGAAACCCGTAAGAATTCAGGAAAACTCAAAATAAAATATCCCAATAACCAATATCGATTCAATAAAGAACTTAAGTAAAAGTACTCACATAATTCCCTCTTTCAATATAATATTTCCAATTTGCGCCCTTGTTGATTAGTTCGGAAGTTTATATCGCAGACCTCTTTATGGTAGAGTGAACTGCTTTTTTAAAACAGTTATTTTTCAAACTGAATCGAAAAAGTGTTTATTCAAAACGAAACTGGGGAGCGATAACCGCATGCCGCCTGCAACACTTGCTTATTAAAAATACCATTTAGCAACACAAATTGAAAGCTTTGTTATAAAATGAAACATTAATCGACTGTGGATGGAAAGAGAATATGATTTTGCACTCCCATTTGTTTTCAAGTTATTTTTAAAACAATTAGCTCCGTTATTTTGGAGGGCTCTCGTTTTGATGGAATATTTTCGATGATAATAACAAGGTAAATATAATTACGAATATAACCAACATTAATTTTGGGCTTATCATATTTTTTTTTTTGTAAGAGACTGATTTTTGAATTATTATAGTACTAATATAATAATATTCTTTGTGTTGGAACATCCGTCAACATCTATGGTGCGGTGGGCAAAGGTCCACCTGCGACGCAGGATGTTGGGTTCGATTCCCACCTCGGGAAAAATGTTTGTACGACCTGCAGATATTTTATTCCGAGTGTCTTAGTCGTTTTCTATGTATAATAAAAAGTATCTATTCATGTAACTATGTAATATTATACAATTACCTATAACAGTCATTTAATATCCATAACACAAGCTCTGTTTAGCTGAGGCTAGATGATGCAGTGTCGATTATCTAGCTTTATTTATTTATTTCACACTAGCGGTTCGCCCCGGCTTCGCACGGCTATTAAACAAAAACTTAAATTTTCATGCAATCCCTTAATTTTTTTCTAGCCATGTTCATCGCGGAAAATGAAGGATTCTAATCGTGAAAGATTTTTTCAAAAGCCATGTTCATCGCGGAAAATGAAGGATTCTAATCTTGAAAGATTTTTTCAAATCGTTCCAGTTTTTTCGGAGCCTATTCAATTCAAAAAAGAAAAATTAAATCTTTCCTCTTTACAATATTAGTATAGATATAAGTTAGAGATAAGTATAGATATAAGTTAGAGATAAGTTACCTAGTTCATTTCTAAATAGTTTTTACAAAAGAAAATTCCTTGTTCTAGGGTGGTCCTTTCACCTGTGAAGTGTTCGACCCAGCTGGGGTCCGCCTCAGCCAAGGGGCCCTCGACGGCGCCGAGCCGCTGAAACCTCATTCCTTCGAGCTGGACACCAGCGGCTGCGGGGTGAAGGGGGACCTCCAGCTTGACATCGTCCATGATAAGCGCAGTGTAATGTGTGCACTGGAAAAACTGTCAGCTACGAAATACCGTGCTACCTTTATGCCTAAAGCGCCGGGGAAACATAGGGTAAAATTTTAAATTTAACCTAGTATAGTTTAGTTAGAATATACAGCTTGCATTTTTGAAGCCACCTTATCTTCCTCTTTATTTTTATCTAAAAACAAACAGACTTCGTATGTTGTGGACTTGTAGTTGTTTTATTCCAAATTATACCCCTTGACAAATCATTGTCATTAGGGACTGGGGTCTTAATTTTAAAAAGTCTGGATTCTGCTCCGCCATTTTTTAGTATTCCATTTTTCCCCCTTGAGAAAGTTTGTTCAAGGAAAAAACTGAATACGTTCTTAATTTTACTAAGTCCAAAATTCCCTCTCAACGGTTTTTCTTGTTCCAGTTTCCTTTAACTAAAGCTTTGACCGTATTTGCAGTTGTACATCTACTTTAACGGATACGATGTCCACGGCTCGCCGCACATGTTCCGAGTGGGGTCGCGGTCGAGGAAGCCGCGAGACAGCTCCAGTCCAGCGCCGCCTTACGCCCGGATATCCAGCCCAGGTATTTACACAACAACTGCTCCATTTTGTCAACTGAGACTGTAATCCCCTGAATACAAAGAGCATACCTATTCATTCCAGTGACTCGACTGCGATCCGAGAGCCCTATGAATCAGTACAACTTATACGACTCAACAAAGCACAACACGAGCTCCATCGATCGACGCGAAGAGCGACGTGATTCGAGCGATTATTACAAATCCTCCTTTGGATCCGATATCAAAGAGAAAAGCTACGACATCGTCGACTCCGCCTACTCGACCTCGAGAGTCAATAAGAAGGAAACGCTAAATACTAGATACGGCTCCGAGAGTCCTTTGAATAGGACTGCGAGTCCGATAACTAGCAAGCATCTGGGGAACGGGTCTCGTCTTGAGGTGAATAGGTCGACGAGTCCGTTCAGGGCCAGCAGTCCGTACCGAGCGACGAGTCCGTACCGTCCGACCAGCCCGCTCGCTAGAAAAGATAGTCCACTGAATAGGACGTCCAGCCCAATTAACAGGTACGGAATATCGAACAGTGCAGTTTCGTTAGTAGGTATTCATTTATTAATCGAGTCAATATTTGCAGGGAGCAAAGGGAAAATAGGCTGTGACGTACTCTCACTGCTGTAAATCAATTTTCAATCGGCTCTCAATAGGGTGGGTGCCTATGCCGGGCCGGAATAAGTGCTCGTTTTTGTTTTGACGAGGGCCTTTATGTTCGCAAATGTGCTTAATGCAGTTCTCTAGTACGCTATTCATATTAATTAGCCTTTGTTATATTAACTTAGGACGTATGTAGGCGTTATTGCATGATGGAAATTGGTAGTTAGGTAGCCTAAGGCCTTGTTATACATATCCTAACCAAATAGCGTACAACGTACATTGTTTTATATCATAAATAACAATTTCATATATATGTCACCGCCGTATAATACATTATTGCTAAATGTTACTGAGCCATTAAATAAAATAATAAATCGTAATACATTAATTAAGTATTCCTCAATAAGCCAAAAACTCAGCGTTCCTTTTGCGATTATTTATTCTACAAATGGTTTTCTCGATCCAACGACGACGGCGACATAAAATCGGCTCCGAAAATCGTGTTCGACACCAAGCTAAAAATGATATTTGTTCTAAGAAAGCTTATAATATTTGCTTTAAAACATTTTATGTTTAGAATTTCTATACTTTAGACAAAAATTCATTTTATAAAACTTAGTTTTTCAGGCCAGTGTAGTTAGATTTTGAAGTTCTTAACAATACCCAAAACATTTTGTTCTAGGGTAAGCAGTCCAATAGAGCGGTACAGCCCAGTTACAACAACGAAGCGCGTGGTCGAGAAGCGATCGAACTACAAATACAGTTCGTACTCCGGCTCGCAGGACAACCTCGACCAAAGCAGCCCGCTGTCTTCCTTGGAGGCAGACAGGGGTAGAAGACTTGGGAGTCCCAGTAAGTGATCCTTACACATAATAATCTTCAATATTATTGAAGATTATTTTTGTCAAATAGCGGCTATAACGGTCAGTCTCAAGGGAGACGAGCCATTTACGCTGCTCTATTCTTTCAGTGAATGGACGTTCTTGGACCCTGAATAGAAAAATATTTTTACAAATCGTATATTATAATCCTGAATATTAGACCTAACTCAGGCTATGCATTTATTTAAAAAAATATAGTAATATACCTTACGATAACTAAAATTTAATATTCCATAGTAATATTTCGGTAATATTGTTGAAATAAATCCTTTAACCTACTTATGGATCTCTGGTTTTAAATTCATTTGAATTCCATAGAGTTAATTATCAAAGAAAATAAAGTGTAGGCATAAATCATTGTAAGCTATTTAACTCAAAGGTTTTTATCCGATAGACCGTATTTTTCGATATTAAATACAACCTCATTGTTTCAGGTACGGGAGACCCGGGCGGGAAGGCCTACAGCCCTCGGCGGGATTCATGGGACACACTCGATAAGACCCGGCAAATGATGAGCGCCAATACGTAAGCAAAGTTTTAAAAAACGCGTAACGCTTGAAAACGTATAATTTATGTTTAATATTCTATGCTACCTACTGTTGCAAAAACTGATCCATATCCATTGATATATTAAAAAAAAGTACCTTTTTTTAATACATCAATGTCCATATCAATACCAGTCGGAAGCGTCCCCAAGACGCTGGCTGTATGGCAATGCTGATGCGTTGTTTCAGATAAGTTTCAGACAGACCAGCACTCGGGACACACTACGATTATTGCTGTTTAGAGTTTTAAAAATTTCCTAGAAGGTTGTTTTGTATTCTCTTCTAAGGATCGTGATAGTTTCAGATTCTGCAGTAAAACAAATAAAATGTATTTCTTATCCATTCCAATGTTGTATTTCCAATCCCAGACTGGGTCCTATCCCGACTGAGCGCTTCGGCAACACCCTGGAGCGTGAAACCAAGAGGAACACACAGCTCAACAAGTTCAGTGACCTGACGAGGGAGTCCTTCAACCGGCAACTGGACCGGTTGGCTGATGAACGCGACTCTGATACTTATACTAGTAGAGTAAGTTCACTTTTTCTTTGATGACCTCTATGGCGCGGTGGGGGAAGTTCCGCCTGCAATACGAGGTGATGCTAGTAGAGTAAGTTATAAGTATATAAGAAATAGTTTTCTTTGGTGACCTCTATGGCGCGGTGGGACACACCAAAGAATGACCTTGATAAAGTTTTTTCAGTAATTATAATTACAATTAAAATGGCCAAGCCTTTATTAACAAATAGATTACAATGATCTAACTAAATTAAAAAAACCACTAGTATTTACAATTGAGCTAACTGCAGACTGTTGCGAACAAACTACAGGTAGCTCAACTGATCCATATCAATACCAGTTGGAAGTGTACCCAAGATGCTGGCTGCATTGCCACGTTGTATGGCAATGCTGATGCGCTGTGCCAAATATTGACCAGCTCTCGGGTCACACGTCGCTTCGACCAGACGCTCTGATAATTTTTTGAAGACCCGGAGAGCCTCGGTACCCCACGGACCTAGGGTCTCGACACCAAGGGGAGCAAAATAGGCAAAATAGCAATATACAATTAAATAGGCAGATATTAATTATTCAGTTTGTGTTAATACATAGAATACCATGATGGTTTCGCGTTATTTATTTTAAAAAACCCAACAGAATTTAAATGTAGGCCCAAATACGATATCGAGTTACCTTATTAATTATAAATAATAATAATAAAATAATACCGAACATGCATTACGAGCATGCATACATTTTCTCTTTACCAACAAAATTATGTTTCGTTTATTATTAGAAGACCTCTGTGACGTAGTGGGCAAACGTACGCCTGCGAAACAGCAGGTTGCCGGTTCGATACCTCCGAGCAAATGTTTGTACCAAGGTTGTAGCATTCTGGTCGTTTTCTATGAATAATAATTTCTTATGAAGATTAGGGTAAGCAAAATTGCAATGGTAAGGTAAGAGTATCGATGTCTTTGATCTAAGCTTATGATAATGCAGAAATATATCAGTTAGGAATTCATAGACCGCATAGGTTCGGGTCTTGCTTTTTAATTCTTTTGAACAATCCCCGTCATAGACACGGGGATTGTTCTCTGTGTAGAAAAAAATTACGTCACTTCGATATCGAATGCATAAATTATTTGAAATTTATTCCTTTAACTTCAATAATGTACGCAATGCATAACGATGTGATGTCATTATTGCCTATTCTACCCTAGAGAACGGTCTACATACTTAGCGTAGGTAGGTACGCTTGAAACCCGATTTCAGTGGATTTGTATCAAAACAAAAGGCCATTGGGTCAAACAACTGGATAGAGAAATTTTAATTTATCATCAACGATAATAACAAATAATGTTGGACAATCTGCACAGGAGCGTCATTAAGCCCTAACCCTTATTAAAGTTTGTGTTATGGTTATGTTATGTATGAGCTATTTTTAGTGCGGAATAGTTAATAGAAAGTTACTTAAGAAGTTACTTAGTTACTTAGGAAATAGATGTAAGTGTATATACTAGTTGTAATTGTTTTATTCTGTTAAGTATTGTTGACAATTTTATGCTTAATGAAACGAATCAAGTTCACGACTTTGATATATTTTTACATTGTGTATTTGGTATACGTTTTTCTTAGCGGACTAGGTACTATTTGTTTCTATAAGATCTTTATAATGGAAGGTTTTGATCGGAATTGATAGGTAAGTAGTAAATATTTTCATCTTGACTTAGGCCTCCCCTAAAGTGCCCATAGATGGCATTATATTTCTTTGGGGGTTATTCCCCATAAACCTATTATATATTTATTATATTAATCAGATGTGACAAAAGAGATCAAAATTAGTAAATCTTAATACAAATACTAGATTTAATACCAAATATATTTCAGCTATTTTATCATTAGAAACTATTATACTCAGTATAATATGGTAGAGCATGATGAAGATTCAGATTCAGATTCAGATTCAATAACTTTATTTCTTTAGGCTTACAAAATAAGCACTTAGACAAGTCAAATTTCATACAGTTAATTATTATTACAAAGAAATAAGTTGTTATTGATTTCTCTTCACTTCAATTTTTTGTCCACTAGTGGAAGAAGTGAAAAAGAAACCACTAGTACATTCATATGTAACTTGTGTCTAATACAATGTTTGTTTTTGCCTATCTAAATCTAAGTTTAAAATGATTTAGATGCATGTCAGTAATTATTTAAATACACATTATGTAGCTAAGCACAACATTCAATTTCTATTTCTTACATGCTATTGTCGGTGTGGAATGGAGCGACATCTGGCCAAGCATTATTATCGTTAACGTAATCATCTATCGAGTAAAATGCTTTCTTAATAAGATTTTGTTTTATGTATTGTTTAAATTTACGAATAGGGAGCTCAGTTGCTTCAGATGGAAGCAGCTTATTATAGAAGCGCACGCAATTTCCCATAAATGACTTCCCTACCTTATGTAATCTATACGATGGTATAAGTAATTTATTTTTGTTTCTAGTATTTCTAGTGTGAACATCACAGTTTTTCAAAAAGTTGTCTCTGTTTTTATGCGTATACATTAAATTTTCATAGATGTATTGCGATATTACTGTCAAGATATTTATTTCTTTAAATAATTCTCTCAAAGAATCGCGTGGCTTTAATTTATAAATCGCACGGATCGCCCTTTTTTGTAGTACAAAGATAGTCTGTATGTCCGCCGCCTGTCCCCATAGCAAAATACTATAGGACATAATACTATGAAAGTAACTGAAATAAACTAACCTAGCTGTATCTTCATCGGTAATATATCTAATTGTTCGAACTGCATAGGCTGCTGAACTAAGTCTGCCTGCGAGAGCATCAATTTGCGGTCTCCATTGCAGAGAGGAATCAATATGTAGCCCTAGGAAAATGGTAGATTTTACAAGAGGAACTATATCATCCCTTAGCATAATTTTAGTAGGAAATTCTCTTACATTTGGTAACATGAATTTTATGCATTTGGTTTTTTTAGCATTGAGTAAAAGATTATTGGCGGTGAACCAATCTAGTATTTGTGAAAGAGAAGTATTTACATCGTCAAAATTATATTTATTTCTGTCAACTTTAAAAATCAACGAGGTATCATCAGCAAATAAGACTATATCACAAAAATCTTTTGCTAAAAAAGGAAGATCATTTACATAAACTAAAAATAAAAATGGCCTAATATTGATCCTTGCGGAACACCTGATTCAATCTTCGAACCTCTAGATCTTTCTTTACCAATATCAACTTTTTGAACTCTATCAGACAAATATGATTGCATAAGGTCCAGTGCCTTGTTATTAATTCCATAATGTTTCAATTTGCTAATTAAAGTACCATGATCTACACAATCAAAAGCTTTAGAAAGATCACAAAATATACCAATAGCGTTTTTTGCTTTATCCCAAGCATCGAATATATATGTTTTAATAGAACTGTACCTGCATCTGTTGTCGATCTACCTTTGGTGAAGCCAAATTGATTTTTATGGAATAAACTATTAACGTTGAAGTGGCAGGTTAACTGAGTGAGAATTATTTTCTCAAAAATTTTGCTGAATGCAGGTAGTATGGAAATAGGCCTGTAATTGGCCGGATCAGTGTTGCTACCAGATTTATAAAGAGGAACAAGTTTACTATATTTCATGAGATCAGGAAAAACTCCTGCGTCGACGCAACTATTGAAAATAAAGGCTAAACAAGGAGCCACTTCCTTGATGATTGAACTTAGTACTTTCGTTGAAATACCCCAGAGATCCTCTGTATTTTTGATATTAATTGATTTAAAAGTTTTCATTACATCATTAGCGTTTACATGACTGAAGATAAAAACTTCATTACATTTTACAACAGATGATTCTAACAATTCCACCGACAATGAAGGTGAGGAGTTTAGAGAACGGGTAATAACTTTAGGGATATCAGAAAAGAATGCATCAAAAGCATCGGCAATATCTTGTTCTTGAATAAGAATTGAATTATTAACTTTTAACCTAATTTCTCTATTACATGGCTTTGATTTACCAGTTTCGTTATTTATTAGTCTCCATGTTGCTTTTATTTTATTTGATGAATTTAATATTTTTTTCCTCAAAAATAGGCATTTTGCTGTGTTGCAGACTTTCTTAAATGTTTTCGAGTAGTTGGTTACATACAAAAGAAACGCAGGATCATGTAACATAGCTTTCCTATCACTATAAAGGTTATACAGTCTATCCCTACTTTTATAAATGCCAGGAGTGGCCCAATCAATGAATCCGACTCTATCTCTTACTGAGCATGTTTTAAGTTTGAATATTTCATTGTGTTCTTTGTTTATAGCATTCAAGAGATTAGCAAAAAGATCATTAGGGTCATCAGAGCAAGATATATTAGCTAAGGTTAGTTCAACTTTACATTGAAAATTCTTAATACGGCTCTCTGTGATAGGCCTGTAGGTATATTCCTGAACTTTGTTATTATCTTTCAAATTGTAACTAAAGTTAACGCTCTGACCATAGTGGTCTGATTTGAAATCAGTTATTACTGCTTTGTTGATTGGAGTTTGACTGCAGTAAATATTATCTAAACAAGTGGCAGATGTTAGTGTTATTCTAGTAGGATCATTAAAAAGATGCTGTAACCTAAAGCATTTGAATAAATTAAGCAATCTCTCGACTAGAGGATTTGCTAAAATATCTATATTAAAATCGCCACAGACTATAAGATCTTTCCTACATGTAAATACTTTTAGCAAAACTTCTTCCATAGTACATTCAAAAGCTGCCTGATTTGCGTCAGGGGGGCGGTAAACACACACTACGATATGCCGCTCCAGTTCCACACAAGAAAGTTCGATAGTCCTTTCAAGAAGCCCACCGTACACTCGAACTTATTTGTTGCAACATATATATATTATATATATATATATATATATCTTAATATATAGCAGGCCCAACTGATCTACTAAAAAACCAAGCTAATAAAGAATATGCCTACCATCGATAGAGCGATTTTGGTATATTTCTTCGCGCGTCTGTTGAAATATATATACAACTTTAAGCATTACTTAAATACCTTGAAGATGTCAAGTTATGTACCTATGACAAAATTTAAATAAAAAAATATATTACTATATATTATTAATAATAATATATATTTATATACTATTGTTGTGCCCCGCCCGGGCTCACGTTGAAGCTGTAACCTACCTATTTATGTATAACAGGAACGCAATAAAGAATCTCGAATCTTGAACAAAACTTTCCGCGTGCAATTTCCATGACAGTCTGTCCGAATTTTTTGTCTGTCTGTCTGTCTGAATTCCACTCCGCTCCTCCGACAAGCTATGGCATGGGATCGCGGAACTTCCTATAACGAACATTGTTTCGCCCATTAGTTTAACGTCCTGGCATATATTATTGTGACCCAAATACTTTCGTTCCTGCGGTTCACTCTCATCCATTACACAAAATAGTTAATGACCCTTCTGCCTTTTATCCTTTATGGGGTAGGGATTAAGGGCTTTGTATCTATTATAATATGAAAATACGGAATAACCATCGTTATTTTGTATTTTGGAGGAACTTTTTACCTATTTTATTAGTAAGTAGGTAACTATATTCCGAAGCTCGCTGTTCCGGTCAATAGCCCCTCGGAACGAGAACGGTCAATTTCTTAAATTCCGTTTTATTCACGACTTACGTTTGTAATCCAAAATAGACAATTTCGTACAAAATGCTCTGACCAACGCGTCATAAATTCATAACAACGACATACCAAATACACAATACAATACCTATCGGATTACATGAAATTGATATCGACAATTCCCTTTTAAATGTTTCTCTATCTCTCTATCTCTTTACCTACCAATCTATAAGTATGATTTTGGCGTCCGTGTTCAAGATGTATTTCTCTCCAACAGCACCAGATAAAGCAGGAAGTGCGAGAGAGCTCGTACATAGTCCGGGACTCCTCTTACAGCAGTGTGGAGGAGAGCAAACAACAACAGCAGTCTTTTTTATCCAATAGGCCCCCCCGCGACCCTACCGGGGGGGCCAGCTCTGAGACGGACGCTGCACACGACCGTTTTAGGTAAGAGTCAACGCAACCTATGTCCGCTAGTGTTTTGTTTCTGCCACATAGCCGAACGAGTCCTTTCGGTGTAAATTCAGTCACCGTCATGGAATTCAAGCAATATTTTGGTCCTTCCCCATGTTGAACGAGTCAATACGAGCTCAGGGTAGCACAGGCTGTCAAGTCAGTCACTATAGAGAACGTGTGATGTGATAACTCGCCAATATGCGTACGAACTACGAACCTGGCCATGAAGTTTTGTCACTCTACTTTGTCGTCTAAACCTAGCGCTTTCTGTACTAATATTGGTAGGTAACCACACGGAAGCCTCGCTTTGTTAATAACAACTAGAATGTTGTTCTACCTCATAAGCAAGACAATAGGTATTAGTAAATATTGACTGTTGATGAGCGCCTTGTTACAATCATAATGTAATTTATATAATTTAATTTATGCGGCCGTCTTTGCCTGCTCATGTTTAGACAGTAGGAGAATTTTGTAGCGAAATTGAATAACTGAACAAACTACGATTTCTTATTCTATTATTTTGACCTTGGAAACGGAAAATGGAGATACCGCCAACTTATCGCTTCGAATGACTAATTTCAGCATTTATGTAGGTTGGTTAGTATTCAGAACTAACACAACTGATATAAATTAATTAAAAATACGTTTAATGTCGCTAAACACGCAAATAAATTTAAAATGTATCCGGAGACCGCTAAATTTCCTGATAATAAGCTTGAAAGTGTCAGTATTATGTTCGCGTTTGCACTTCCAACTCAAGCATGGTGTTTGAACCCGGTATTTTGTTGCAGACCAATCCAAAGGGATAATAAAGGTGCAAAAGGAATAACCGTGAAGCCAACTTACAAAGGAGTCGTTGGCAAACCTGTGGAGTTTATAGGTGAGTTACGAATACGATCATTGTGCTTTCCCTCTCTATGTGTTAAGGAGTTAACACACTAAAGTCGCCGACTTTAGAAGTAGCTTGCCGACACCCCGTGGCTAACTAAATAGAATCCACACCAGACAATGTAAAATATCATGCGCTCGCGTTCAGTTGTTGTTTTTTTATTTAGTGATAATTGCCAACTCCGATTGCCTGCATTCCAACCTATTTATCTTAGATAGTAAAACCAACCTGTGGTCTTGGCCGTCGCGGTTTTGACTTGCCCGTTGCACTTCGAGGCAAACAAAACATTGTCGGCGGCAATATTCAAGAGTCAAAGCAACTGTTCATACACCGAAATGTCCAATCAATTCGACAACATTTATTTATACCTAGGTACTAATATTATAAAGAGGAAAGATTTAATTGTTTGTTTGTTAAAATTTAAGAGGCGCTGACACTATTGGATAAATCAGAAAAAATAATTTATCAATAGAAACCTACATTATCCTTGAGAATATTTTCATAAAAGTTATGGACCTTTATGAAATCTTCAATAATGTAACCCAACGTGTGAAATAATTATAATTTACTTTTTTTAATATTCGTGCGAAGCCGAGGCGTACCCCTAGTGTTCCTATTGTTTGGCGGCTGGGTTGGCGGATTCGGTGTGTAGAAACCTTAATATACGAGTATACTCGTTCGTTAACTAGGAATCGCTACACCTCTGGCATCAATATTGATATGTTACCGCCGTTTTTCCTGATTTAGGGGAGATTTTTTGCGGGGAATCGTGCAGGGTCGTAGATAAGAATTTATGCCTGTTTTTCATATATTTCGCCTCGCAGCTGCTTCCGCAAATTTTCGGTTCTGATTGATCTCATTGTAATCCTTTTTACGTGTTTCTGTGAAACATGTTTTGCTGATTCTAGGCACCTTTTGTAAATGTGATAAAGAGAATAAAAGTAACAGTTTTGCTTAATGCTATTTTTGTGGAGATACTACGTACCTACCTTCATTTTATCAAAATTTACGCGATGTCGTTTTGAAATTAAACACGTAGTAAAGCCTTGAAAGCTTTTTTATGATGCTAAATCATCTGGCTGTCACAAAACCTACGTAGAAGTTTGTAAGATGGATAAGATGGAGCTCGCTTACCTTAAAGAATGTAAAGGTAACATGATATTTTCTTGTAGTGGACGGAAGCACAGCAGGCGCAGGACACTTGGAACTGGAGGTGTCTGGCGGGAATGGAACCCTTGTCCCGAGCTCGGTGCGCTCCCTCGGCGGACACCGCTACGCCGCGTCGTTCGTTCCTCGCGTCGCTAGGGCCCATACCGTGCGCGTCACATTCAATGATGAACATGTGCCAGGTATGTATATATTGTAGGTACGTTTCTAGAGGTCAAAAATAATCCCATACAAGAGAAGAGTGGATCGCTCCGGAGACTTCGTTTTACTCAAAACACTATCTGAAAGAAAATGTGATGTTCGACTTTTAGATCTGTCATTTATCTAGCAGTTAGTAAAACCAATTACGCTGGACTCATAATCACGGTTAAAATTAGGTAATGTGAATAGGTATATATGTGAATGCATAGTGTATGCATAGCGTTATATCTACATAAGAGGTAGTGTTAAGAAGTTCATGCCTCAATTATGTTGTTTCAAATATTTTCTACGTTCTTTTATGAACAAACTTTTCTATAGCAATATTCTTCTATTGCATCCCCCAAAATTATTATATCCAGTTACAACTTCTAATTTTCTTGCTCATAAAATTAGGCTTATCTTGCTAATTCAGCAGTTTAGGAAGAGAATCGTCCTGCAAACTCCTTATTAAAGTCTCGCAAGTTCTTTTGGCCATTGTTTTGGTTACTGAAGAATCATGATATCATTGGCAAGAAAATTTATTAATTTTTTATTGATTATTTTAATGATAATTTTTTTTGACTGGTTTGTTTTTTCTATGTTGGTAGCCTGTCTTTGTTTACGTTCTTATGTTGCCCAACTCCAATCAGTTTCTCCGCAGGTAGATGCAGGCGTAGAAAGTGCACTAGAGTTATCATGGTGCGTGTAAATCGCCTTGATTGTGAATAGAAAGAAAAGTTGATTCCTCCAGAGGTTTGATTGCGTTCGTGACGGCAATGGGTATCGCTATCGGAATTTTAATATTCTATAGAAAGTACTTTAATGTATCAAGTAAAGAAGTTGGTTAGAATTACACTGGAGATTTATGTCATAATGATCTCCAAAGCTTAAAAGATTAAGATTTGTATGAAATTTGACAGACTTATATATCCTAGTACCCATACGCATCTCAAAAAACACACCTCAAATTTCGTTTTAACAGATGTCATCAAAAACGTCAAATATTACTTGCTAAATCTAACTTAACTCATGTTACCTGCTTTTTATAAATATTCCTTTCCAAGTGTACTAAAACGTATCTATGTGAAATAAAGAAGTAAAATACACAATTGTGTTTTAGTATTTGTGGAGTTATAGGTAAAATCATAAACCTAAGTTTCGACGTGGGATATCTATGAATGGTTTCAATTATATGTAAGTTAGGTACCTATATCATTTTACCTATGCTAATAATCAGGGATCGGAATAGGTAGAGTTTTTAAGTACCAAATGACTTCATACACGCTAGAACGATAGCTTAGTATGGATATGTCTCATAATCTCGAAATTCATATACTAAATTAATCCCGATATGCTTTAATTTATTTACGTAAGTATTTCGATTACGAAACATTTATTTTTATTCTAAAAATATAATAATTTATATTATTAATATGGTAAAAAAAAAATATTGATTCCTGCACGATATGTCGGATAGCGGTTTTTGTTTCTCAACAAAGCGTGTAGGCGTAGACTTTTTTATTTCTCTTTCTATTGTGTATATTCCTGCCTTGTAGCAGGCGGGGTGCGGGGTGGACGTTGGGGATGACCAGTTTGAAAAGAGATTGGATATTATAGGTACATTTTTGTTCACCCGTTTGTTTCGGTGCGTTGAGTGTGCTTAAATTATGGATCCACGCCATTCAAGTTACAAAACGTGGCTTTAATTAGCTTTTTTTGAGAAATTGAAATATCAAAAATATTTTACAATTCCCGATTCAGGGATTAAAAAGGCATATCCATGTTATGTTATCCTTGGCTTTTTACGTCATTAGGTACTTAAAAACTCTACCTATTCCGATCCCTGGTCATTAGGTACTTAAAAACTCTACCTATTCCGATTCCTGCTAATAATAGAAGCATTTACCCAGGTTTAAATCGTAATTGTAATGATAGAATCCCTACCTACGAAAAACCCGCAAAACCTACAATCAAAGCCATCATGTGATTGCTAAGTTATACGATAAATTAAATAAAATAAATCCATTTCTTACTACAGAAACCATTTTGGGTCCATTTTTTGTTAGTGAGCCGTCTTAAGATCAATCTTAAAATACAGGGAAACTCAATAATATTAAAATCTATAGGAGCATTAACGACTTTTACTCGCTTAGTCAAGCTGTCTTAGATGAGACTTTATACTTAATTGAGACCCGAATAAAGGGCTTCATAACTAACAAGTCATATGTACCGATCTGGAATGACCTACCATTGCCATAGGCATTACGTACTCTTTTACAATTAGACATAGCCAGGTGCATCAACAGACCATGGTCATGAAAGTGACAACTATGACAGTGACATTAAGTTGCACTGCAATCATCAATAATTTGTCTTTTGCGGCTTTCCACTTTTCTTCTTGAAGATTACCTGCCAGGGACCTTATTTTCTATGACATAGGAGTTTCCTTGCCAAACCGTGTGACGTCACAACGTATTCTCAATACGGTTTTGTCCGATTCCACGCCGCCGCCGCCGCTATCTTGTCAAATCTGTAAATGCGCTTGGATTGGAAAATAGTAATGCCCAGTAGGATAAAAGGGTTTGTTTCAATTTATTATTATTCTGCCGAACGAATTCGGTAGTATACGACGACCGATGTGGCTCGCCGGGCGAAGGTCCGCCGCGAAGCAGGTGGTTGCGGTTTCGATTCCCTTATAGGGACAAATTTTTCCACCATTTGCATATATATTTATTTCTATTTTTCTGGGTATTTTCTATAACTATAAATATATTAGATTTGATAAAAATCTAAATTTTGTTGGTCTTAAGTGAAATCATCGGAGCTTTAGTTTTTTTGTAAAATCACTTTTTAAATTGATTAAAAATAATGACCTACATAAACCCTGATGAAAAAACGTAAGTTAAAAATAGGTAAAGAAACTGCCAGGAAATGGCATATTTTTTAAGAAATTTCCGAAGACAAGATTGGCCTTTCAATGCTTTCAAATGTGTCCCAACATTCAATTAGTACGCACAAAAAAGAGATTTTCTAGAAAATACGCCTTGGAATTATTAACAGTCGACCTAGTTTTGTAATTAAGTTTAATGGGGTGGTACGCGGCGAGGTAAACATTTTTTCCGCTCTCTCTAGCCCCTGTTACATAATTATAGTTAGGTATTCTATTGCCAATGAATTATTCTTACGGTATCAAACGAGTTTTTGCACGGATTTCCTGGGCCGTAAATATTTAAGAGGATCCACACCGTTTCGGTCCGTAGCACGCTTGATGTGTTAAGTTAAGAATCCCTGAATTTGATTTAGGTAGGTAGGTATAAAATACTTCACAGACATCTTTTCAAATGATTCATAATAACTACCATTGTATAAATAAACACGATGATCGGTGCAGCGTAGGTGGTACATAGTTAAATGTAGTCTCAACCAACGCAACGTTACTAATCAACCGCTTTTGCTACCACTGTAGGCTCTCGAATTCCACTCCGCCATTTTGAATACCTCCGTGACGTCACGCAGGTGGGCGCGAGCGCTGCGCCAGCGCACTCAACTGACATTTGTGTCGCGCCCGCGTCCGACCGAGGCTCTGCCTCAGAATTAACAAAAATGCGATTTCGTCGCGTAATCTTCCGCATTTGTAGAAATTGAAGTGTCTAGTATCTCTCTGATCTTTGAATCACCAAGAACAGTAGAGTTGCGTCGCGCCTTCGTTTTGTGTCAGTGTTTGTTGTGTAGAGGGTGTTGTTGTGATTTCTTTTCCCCTGTCTAGTGGAGTGTCCTAGATAGCTGTCACTTTTGGGACACGAGATTGTCTCCGGAGGTCGCGCCGCCCTCGATAAGTGAGTGTATTTGCATACATTGTGCTTCTACATCCGTGAGCTGGTCAGCTTGTTGGGAAGTGGGCGAGACACGTCATGTCTGCTGTGCTATGCCTTTTACAGCGTGATGATTTCATTTAGAAAATTAAATGCGAAAGTACATGAAAATCAATTCATATTGAAAATCTATACCTTCGTACCTACCTTACCAATTTATGTAACTTAACAAAAAAAATATAACTTCTATTAAAAAATATGTATTGGAATACATATTTCTCCATCATTTTCGACAACTATGTACTTATACGAGGAAAAGTAACACCTAACCACCTAACGATTAGATTGATACATTAGGTAATACTAGTTTTTGGATTAGTGGATCATATACACACATAGGTAACATAACAATAACATTTTTAATTTAGTGGATCATACACACATAACATAACTCTGGATACCACGGTTAACAGTCAAATAGACCAATTAAATTCCATTTACAACCGAAATATACAAACAGTTTCCGTCCAATTTATTCAGAACTAATTGGTTCCAATAACATAAACGGAGTAGGTATCCTGTATAAAGCACTTGAATTGCACTATCTACAAAAACGTTGAAGCAAAATAGGTATCTCCAATGGGTAGTGTACAAACCGTGCGTTGAACTCTTTTGTAAGGGCCGTTTCTCACGCACACACCCTCTTTCACCGGCTCGCTTAGCAACCCAAACTGTACTTTAAAACTATATAGGTTAGTGGTGATTATCAATATTGTTCATTCATCGATCAGATAACGGATATTGTAAGGTTTTTATGGCGCTCATCAAACCCAATCGCGCGCTGATGCCAAACAATATACCTAGCGTGATTGGCAGTGAGAATTCATGCAAAAACTCGCGTTTAATATAATGATGATTAGCGTATTTTAAAGAATAAAAGCAAGCTGTCGTGGATATCTCAGATTTCCTATGATATTAATGTGTTTATAAAAAGTTTAAGTAAAAACCAACCAGCAGACTTGAGACGAACAGCCATTGAAAGCGTCTTTGTAATTTGCGGTGTCAAAAAAAACCAGAGAAAGCAACCGACCGTGCATAGCAAAGGTTAGTACTTGCGTAAGTAAAATAAACTATCGCAGCGTAGGTAAACTATCACTTTCTTGTTACATAACATGTGGCCAGAAGATGGAACGGTCTGTTCATCGTCCACCATTTTAAGTTCATTTTGTGGCTAGAGTAGGTATATAGGTCCCTAGGTAGAACTATAACGGAAACGCTGCCATGGAATTGGCAACGATGGGAAATATCATATTTCATTCATTTTTGCTTGCATGTACATTCATGGTTTATTATATTAGGTATATTTCATAGTTAACTTGGTACATGCATCCTCTATTTAATAGATTTGTATCATCATCATCATCATCATCACCAGCCTATAATAGTCCACTGCTGGACATAGGCCTCCCCCTAATGAGCGCCAATGCGCCATAGATGGCATCATTATTTGGGGGTCATTGCCCATAATAGATATACATAATAGATAATAGATTTGTATAGTGGATACAAATCTATACCTACTAATTTATTGTTATACAGGAAAGTTGAAAAGGGTCAGACACTATACTACACTTGACTGATTTGAAATATTTATTCACCATTAGAATTCTACATGATATCTAATGAACATAAGATTTAGAATAGGTATTTTCAAAAAAGTTAGGGAATCGTACGAAAAGTTTAATAATGTTACCCAACGTGTATATGTGTGTAAAAATATATAATTTTGTTAAATAACTTTGCAAACCCCGGCTTTGCAAAGGTATTTAACAAAATTATATATATCCGGACCGCTAGTTATGTATGATGTGAAGAGATGATCGATAACACATTATTTCTATAGTATATAAGGTAAACTTTGGTATAAAATCTGATCTGTTTAAATGCTAATTTGTAATCCTAAAGAAAGAAATAAATGTATATTGAAATCTAAAATTAGAAATCTTTTCTAAAAATTGGTGTCGCTTCGTCGTAAGTGAAGATAACGTTCAACAATTACGTGATATCAATAAAATATCCATATTTCGAAATCGAATTGTAAATATTGAAAAGAAAACTCGATCTCTCATTATTAACATATCTACCGTGTTATTGATTCAAAAAAATTCAAATACAATAATATAATCTATTTACTAAGATCTTCTGAGAAAAAGAATTCTATTTGTATTTTTTTAGAACCTTATAGTTTATACAATTAACAGCAAATTCAAAACAGGTCAACCAATAAAGGTAACCAGAACACATACCTAACAAATGCCCAACAACCAATAATAATAATAAAACAAAAAACAGAAAATACGAACTGGCTTGAGACGTAACCTAATGTAATGTACCTACCCAACAAATTATTTATACTTAGTAAGAAGACATTTTAACAATATACACAATTTATAGAATCTTGGAGACAAAAAACGCAGAACAGTTAATAAAATAAAACAAAAACACAGCAAAAATGCAAACTACTACCTGCTAATATAATCTTCATTATGTCATTATTTTATCGAAAATTCCAAACCTATGTTGAAGTTCTGCATCGCAATTCAGAAAATAATCGCGTTCTTCGTGATTTGACGTATTTTAACGACGACTGCTGTGGCGAGGTGGGCGAAGGTCCGTTTGGAGACGCAGGAGGTTGTCGTGACAAATATTTGTTCTACCTGCAGATAATTTGTTCAGGGTGTTCGGTCGTTTTCAATGTATAATAAAAATATCTATTTATGTAATATACTGTATTATGTATATCAGTCATCTAGTACCCATAACACAAGCTCTGCTTAGCTTGGGGCTAGATGATGCTGTGAATTGTCCAGCATTATTTATTCCAACGCAAATATAAAAGTCTTCAACAGAGGCCAACTATACCGTTAAATGATCGAGTGCGTCCGTTCCAGGTTTTGCACTCGGTTGATTATGCACCTCTATAGCTAGGTTGGGTTCACTATCATGTTGCAACCGCCTCATTCCCTGGGACCGGGCAGTTGTAACGAGCGTCAGGTTATTGTGTTTGTTTTATAGCTATCGGTTATCTGACCACAGGTACAGAATATGCAGTAATGACGTATACGATGAGGATAGGGTAGGGTGTCAATTAGGCGAGGCGAAGTTAGTTGGGGAAGTGAATCATTATAGAATACATAACTATAAGAAACTAGCGGTCCGCCCCGGCTTCGCACGGGTATAAAACAAAAATTTCAGAAATTATACACACTAACACGATGGGTTTCACAGTTTTCATACGGATCCCTTACTTTTTTTAACAGCATTGGTTTTTTTGACATTGACTCGACACTCCATAACTGACACAGGCCGTAGAGAAAAAGCAAGCACCGTGCGCTATACGAGTATATTCAACCTCTTTTTCTACAGCGCACAGCGCACGGTTCAATTATTGAATTTTTCTTAACTTTGTTGAAAATATTATATAGCCTATGTTCATCACCGAAAATTTAGGATTCTAATGGTGAAAGAATTTTTCAAATTGGTCCAGTAGTTTCGGAGCCTATTCAATTCAAACAAACAATCAAATCTTTCCTCTTTAAATTATTAGTATAGACAATCCTTAATTCTTGACCTAATATTAACTTTCTTGTTGTTGATTTAATAAGTAATAAATTAAAATACCTAGTCGTCGGTTTGCTATGTTTTTCTTCAATAAATCCTAATAATATAAACGCGAAAGTTTTTAGGTATGAATGGATGTTTGTTACTCTTTCACGCAAAAACTACGCAACGGATTTTGATTGAACTTTGTACACAGATAGTTTATGAACTGGAATAACATATGGACCACTTTTTATCCCGAAAATTTCACGATGAGGGGATCGGGAGATACGCGGGTTAAACCGCGGGCACCCAGCTAGTATTGTTAATAGTCTAATTATTCTTTTTTTGTTCGTATAAATTGACTTAATTTGCAGCTAACGCTAGGATCGACTAATAGATTAGTATTTTGCATGGTTCTCATTGGATCCATTGAATATATCCATGACCGATCTATTGAGAACTTTATTTATTAGTACCTAGATATTTGTCGATATTAATTTATAGTGTAAAACAAATTAGTCCAAAATAACAATAACAAGGTATTATAGTAACTTTAGTGGGCTTATTATTACCGTACAATATTGTAATTGGTACCTACCCATGTTTATAAACATTAAAATTGCGATTTTTTACTTTTTTATCACATGTTGGTACTTGTGATAAAAAAGTAAAAAATCGCAATTTTTCTTAATTAAATTACAATGTTTTTACCTATTATAATCCTCCGCCTTGCGGTTCTGACAATTTCCCGCTTTATCGTGTCGACGGGCGGCGGGGCGGTGACAGTGACAGTTCAACGTATCATTCAGAATTTATTTTTCGTAAAATTCTTAACATTTACGCCACACTGCACAAAAGAGTTATGTTTTTGTTAATGCTTTGTTATGAATAGGACAGATAAAATGTTTTTTTTTTCACAAATTATCTAGCTGTAGTCTACAAAAGTTATCTTTCACACACTTTCTGAGATTTTTGACAGTGTCTGTCAATATTTTTTATTTCTGTTTTGCTTTCTTTTCGTTTTAATCTATACTAATATTATAAAGAGGAAAGATTTTGTTTGAATTGAAAAGGCTCCGAAACTACAGGTCCGATTTGAAAAATTCTTTCACTTTTAGAACCCTAAAGTTTCTGTGATGAACATAGGCTATAAAATATTTTCAAAAAAATTAGGGTTCCGCATGAAAAATTATTTTTTTGTTAAATACCCGTGCAAAGCCGGGGCGGACGGCTAGTTTCATATATTATTACTGTATAGAGATTCGGGGTCAACGACTTCTGTTATTACCAGACTAGGTACACTTGGTACTATATGGTACACAACGGAAGCTATGGACAAATCCATCAGGTACAAAACGAGAAATCTGTAGGTACCGTGAGAATAAACCTGAGCTTCATAAAAATACTTAAGAGACATTTAAGTACCAATTAGACATCAAATGACTCCCCATAAGGGCCGGTTTCCTTCCATTTCCGGCCATTCGCAAACATTCTTGAAGGTTTAACCAAAAGTAGGCAAACACTTGCTGAAAACAGGTTAAATGCCACATTGCATCAACTTTCGAAACACGGTGGAAACCAGTTATTTTATGGAACTTATTCCCTTTAATTATGATAGTGTGGTCACCTTCACAAGGTAATTTAACGAACAAATTAAACTGCTTGTTTAAACTAGACACCAATATTGTAAGGCCAACCATACGCATAGTACAAATTTAAAATATGAAATCCATAAATAATTACTTGCCTAGTTACATAACGTGTAAATGTTCCTACAAGATAGCTCAACCAAAGCTGGCGTAACTCTCTTTCCATATTTGTATATAATCACCACTCGCGGTTACACGCGACTTCATCCCTGTAGAAAATAAAAAAAACAGGATTCGGTTATATCGCATGTCCCTGTACTATCCCGCGGGAACATGACACCGGGATAAAAAGTAACCTATGTCCTTTCCCTCGGTCTGGATAACGTCTGTGCCATATTTCATCAAATTCAAATAGTAGTTTAGCGTGAAGACGGACAGACAGATTTACCTTCGCATTTATAGTATTAAGTTATAATTAAAACCTTGGAAGTTATACAAGGCATGTCATGTAATTTTTTTTTATGAAAAAAAAAACAAACGACTTCACCGGGTGTTTTGCCTTTTCACCGGAAAATAAGAGGTTGTCTTTTCATTAGCGACCGACAGATTGGACGATATTAATAACTCATAGCATAAATGCGAATGCAAATAAATATAAATATTCATTGGCAGTTTGTTTGCGCTCACCATCTCCATAATTTCACCTACAAATGTATATAATTATTACCAATAAATTTCGTAATTCAGGAAATTAGTGACACGAAATTTAATTTAATATTGTCGAGCTAATGATAGATATATAGAATTATCTATCTACATAATTATATGTATAAATCATTAGCACCATTCTATGTATAAGCATTTAAATTAAGCATTAGCATTATTATGTAAACTTATAATTAAAACAGTTTGGTAAAAGAATTGATGTCCTTATCGCTTAAAGCGATTTCTTCTGCGCAACCAAAGCTTATAAGAGAAGATCGAAAGAGCTTTTTTGTTGTTTTTGTTTGGCAATGCTGATGCGCTGCGCTAGATACAGAAAACACCTTAATAAAAAAAAATTAAAACATTTCTTCATTAATGTTTAAATATGTATGTATGTTATGTATAATTTAACGCCTAATATACATTTAACTGTGTCAAACATAAATATACACCTATGTAATATCATAAGGCTGCATGTTTATTTACAACTTGCTAAGTTGACTTATAGCAGCGGTAAATTACAGTAGACGCCTATGTGCCTAACTAGTTCTGAATCCTTTCCGAGGCCGAATGGAAGCTGATGGAACTGGTTGTGGCATACGAGGACATCGAGGCCAGTCGATAAACCTGCCTTTCTACTTACCCAATTTTATTATGATTATGACATACGGATCTAAAAATTATTAATCCAGCTGCTAAATTACGATAAATTATGTCAGATTCAAAAAAATTGTAAAATCGCTTGTTCACATGACCGACTTTTGATTGTGTAATGTCAGTTATCAAAGTGCTTATATTTTAGTTATCAAACGACTTCGAAGAAAGAGGATATTTTACGTGTTTGTACATGGTTTGGCTGTATGTTTCTATTTATTTTTCAACAGTCTGCAGTTAGCTGAATTGGTTAAATTGTAAATATAAGTTCTGAATTAAACAATTGTAATTTTTAATGGTTTATGTTATGCTTGTTAATTTCTCCTTTATTAATGGGCTGATGGACTGAAGATAATTGGATGAATATTTTTCAATTGTATAGACGATGATTGCGAGGTCTTTAATTATATTCTCGGGGAATTTTCTCTTTTTACCCCGCAAAACCAGTGTTTAGTTTTCACAACAATGAAATCATTATATTACTAAAAGATAAATAACTTTTTTCGAGCTTTAAAACTCGAAGTATCGTGCTGTCGACATTTTAAATTCAATCGACTAAATTGAGGCCTGATTTGAGAGCTGAACCCATATGCATTTTTAAATTAATATTCAGATTATATGTTTAAAAGTTTGGATTTAAATTTGAAATTAATTTATGTTCTGTTCATATGGATGTTTGTTTTTATGGATGAATAGATTTTTGATAAACATATCTTCAAACCCTACTAACCGCATCAAGTTGAAATTCCATACAGATAGTTATGGCCTGGAATAAAATGTAGGCTACATTTATCACACAAATCCCCTTAGAAAAAACCTTAATGCTTTTTCATATAAAAGAAACCGCGGACAGATACAATTATGATATAAAATAAAGGTATGCCTTTTATTTTATCAATTATTTACAAGAACTTTAACCAACTGGTTTGTTCCTAGACGTAAAAACTATAGCATTGAATAATTTCGCCCCTTGTACGGAGCTTGTTCATAAATGTTGTTGGTAAATGGAAACCAGTAAAGTAGGTAGCTTTATTAGTAAACCACGTTTGTTCCATTTAAACTTCATCAGTTAAGCAAATAAAAAACTAAAGAAATCGTTTAGTAAGTCTGAGGTAGACAATGAATGCTTTTGTAAGAATACGAACCATTGGAAGCGTGGTTCTAACAATACGAAACAAAATCTCCCTCTGCAGTATCAGTTAAGCGTTTTGGTATAACCCTAACTATCTTTATTAATATTATAAATGCGAAAGTAATTGTGTCTGTCGTCTTTCGCCTAAACTAATGAACCGATTTCGATGAAATTTCGCACAGACGACGTGTTGTCTAAACTGGGAGAAAGGACATAGGTTTATTTTTGTCCCGGTGTCATGTTCCCGCGGGATAGTACAGTAACACGCGATATAACCGAATCCTATTTTTTTATATTATACGTTGTAACAAATTAATACCGTTAAAAACCAATAAAAATACTATTCGAACCATTTCGACTTCTACGCGGACGAAGTCGCAAGCAAATGCTACTATATAGTATCATAGAATATAACAATACATAACAGATTTAAACAATTTCAACTAGTACCTAGTAACATCAATCTATTTCCTAAAAATCTACTCTAAGCCGTTACCACACCAGAAGGTAGAGTACCTTGCTGGCAGCGCTGCCTCGTTGGATGGCAATGCTAATTCGTTGACCGAATTCCAACCAGCATTCCGATCACCTGTGGACCCTATGAGTAGCTTTGTAGAATGGTATGTGTTTCTTTTGGCTACTTTACGGTCTAATTAGTTTCTACACGCGGCTTTGCAGTAATTGTTTCTATAGAAACGTTTAAAGGTTAATCCTTTAGGAAATTATATCTTTATTAATATAAAGAGAAAAGATTTGATTATATGATTTCTTGGATTGAATAGGATTAATTTTTTTTTATTCTTTTACTATTAGAATCTTACATCATCCCTGATGAACATAGGCTAGAGAATATTTTCAAGAAAGTTGGCGATCCCTATGAAAACTTCAATACTTTTTCAATAATAACGAGTGTGTGTATGTGTAAACCCTTAATTTTTTGAAATGTTCATACCCGTGCCGGGGCATATAGCTAGTATGTTAAAAAAGAAAGTATAGCTCATGTGCTAATCCAAGTATAGACTAACATCTGTATAATATTAGTGAGCTGTGAATTTGAGACTGTTTTTCATGGAACTTAGCGGATGAGACTGTGTTTCTTTCACTTGCGACTTTGCATATGCATGCACTCCTCTTTGCTACAAAGTACTGAAGTTCAAAACATCATGCATAGTACGTAATCCTAAACCATTGTTAGAATGTATAAAGCAGGTCAGACGAGGTGCGGGCGAAACAATGCTTAATGCTGCAATGGAATCGAATTTAATAGAATTGGGTAAAGGCAGAGCTTTCAGCCTATCACGGTGTTTGGCGATATACAATGGCTGCGTGCTTCAAAAACCATTATCTGACTAGCGATAGATGTCGTTATTTCGAGCACTCCTTAAATATTGTGTAGGTATTTCTTTTCATTGATTTTCCTCGAACTGGTCATTTATGTTTATTTTGATGATTTTATGTTGTATGTATTTTTGTTTAGTCATATGAAAATTGGCATTACTAAGAAGCTATCATTTGAATTATTGGTTAGGAATTTTTTTCGTTATTTTATTTCGAATTTCTATTTATTTACTTGTGAATAATTTTCTGAACGGAAGTTCAAATGAACAATTAGTTTAGGTATAAATCAGCATCAGTTAAGCATAAACAACGCCATCCTATGATCTTCTCCTTCCACCTTGGTCGCCTGGAACAAATCGCAATACACAATAAGCCCGCCAATTCCATTCCCTTTCTATAGGCTGAGTTAATGAAGTAGAGAATGTTTTGGTTTTGAAACAAAGCATCTATCTAAATCGAACAACCGACAAGCTACTAATCGGTAATCCAAGCTGATCCATCAGACTGTTTATACATTGAACAGTCAGCCGGCGAGTGGTAAACAATAGGTCACTCTGACGTCACGTCCAACGACCCCCGCGGTGCATTAGGAAATGGACAATCGCTTGCAACTGGCTCTGAGTGCTTGGACAGTAATCATGGAAATTGAAATTGTGTTATAGTAATCATGTTGAACGCTATCTCGTGCTTTGTGCGGTGGACGAACGAAAGTTTGAGAGGTGAATATCTTTCTAACCGAACGTATGTTTTAAATTATAATAAACTAGCGCTCCACCCCGGCTTCGCCATTATTTAACCAAAATTACAATAAATTATAAATTTAAGCTTAGTTATTTATAGAATTTGCGTTATTGAAGTTTTCATACAAATCCCTAACTTTATGAAAATATTATGTAGCCTGTATTCATCAGGGATGACGTATCCTCAATTATCTTAATGGTGAAAGAATGTTTTTTATCGGTCCAGTAGATTCGTAGCATATAAAATCGAAACAATCAGACCTTTCCTTTATAGTATTGGTATAGATTTTAAGTAAAATATGTGGGTGCACCCGGTGCTTAAACATACCTAAAATAGACCTTAAAGCATTAGCTAGTAAGATACCTATTGTACTTATCTGATTATAATATGATCTATCTATATATTGATTAACACATCCTACATAAGTATTAAGACATCCTTGAATAATTTATCTAGGCAGGAACTAAGCTATAACCTGACATTACCCCATTGTGATTAACTGTAAAAACGCGAAGGCGTAAAAAACATCACCCAGACCTTTTTATACGACTATAATTTTCATCACGCAGTCCAATCAACACGTAGAAAACGAATGAGATAATTTTATATCTATATCAATGTACAGTCACAAAAACGCTGTGTTATTGCAACAGATTGAAATCGTTTTTGATTATTACAAGCTATTGTCTAAATGTGCACACAAGATGATTCGTTTCGCGTGTTAGCCTTGAGATAGAATATTTAGCAACGTATAATGCATCCTACGTTAGCACCCGCTGCTTTTGGTGGGTGTATGAAGATACCTAAAAATCTTGTATTGTTGATATACGTACGTTGTTTATTTTATGTTAACGTAGTATTCTTACCCAAATTAACGCCGATATTTTCTCTTTCTAGAACAAAGTAAATAAAATAAAATTATTGAACTGTTTGTGATACTTTGTGTCCTTTGTTTGCTATACTTATAACTTTATTATTTAATAATTATTTATATTATTAATAATTATATGCCTCTCTTATAGTTTTTTTTTGTAGGCTAGAACTAAATCTATGTATTTCAAAGGGACATCGAATTGGAGCTAAGTAAAATAGGTATAAATGGTCCAGGATTATTTTAAAGTCTTTAAATAGTCGCATCTTTATTGCACGGTTATACATGCCGTCAAAAATATTTTTCCATGTTACTCGGAAAGAGGTCTGAAGTTGCCTGACGAGAGGGTTGAATGTGATACTTTTCAACCCTAGGGAGAATCGTTTTCAACTGAAAGCTATGATATTTCTGTAGCACCATGATAATGGGCAGCGGGAACGCTGCAATTCGATTCTCGTGTTTTCTCGTGTTGTAGAGTTTTGTTTTTTTTACAATGTTCATCTTATTCAGATATGTATTAACGCCTGATTTCATAAGAGAAGATGCCAAAGCAGTAGTGGGAAATACTTCCTTGTATTCGTAATAAAAAACCCTTTAACTATGGGCGACTCTATCTCGGGAATTAATCAGTTACTTCCAATTCTAGAGCCACAATGATTAAAGCATGCCATGTATACAGTAGATTATATTTTTGTGCGTTTTATGTAATTTCGCCTTATTTCTTTCTGTTACTTTAGGCATGTACTAGATTAATCTATGATTATACCTACCCGCTAGAGAGGTAGGCACTTACTAGCTTCCTCGAGCGTTAAGATTCCGCGATAGGTAAAGTGGCATAACTTTCGTTTTGATAACTTTCGTAATAATGGTATAATCGTGCAAATCGCCTTTCGACTTTGCTTTATTTGCTCGAGAAGTCTTCCGATTTTTTAAGCCCATTACAGACGGAGCTATAATATATAGTGATATTGAGTCATAGGCAAAGCGCAATATATTTTATTTTCAAAATTTGGAGTGATACACACGCAACTACAATTTGTATTATTACGTATTAACACAGTGCATAAGCAAAGCTGAACATAAATATAGCAGGGTTTTTATTAATATTATTTATATTTTAGCTACGTCCGACTTCCCACCGCCATTTGAGTACAAGCGACATGTACCTACCAGGTGCTTATCTTAATATGAAATTTCAATTTTTTTTTTGTAATTTCATATTAAGATAAATGACAGAAAATCATTATAGCTACCTAATCGATTAAAAATTAAGTGACTACAAACAAAAAAATTTTTTTTGTTAGGTACGTATCCTTATATTTTTGGCATAAATTTAATGTTTATGAGGACAGAACCCTTAAAAGATATCTCAAATGCATTACTCACTTGGCCGTATAAACCTAAGGTATGGCATCTATCGAGAGAGTGTGGACAAGATAACAACCTTAATTTCAAGCTATTCATGAAACCATTTTGTCATGTGCCATCACGCCTGTAAATGCTTAACGCTTCACGCGTCGCTTAAATACGTTCATGTTTAAGTTCGCATCTATTTGATCGTCACGATTCCATGATCTGTGAACCTAGGTACGGCAGCCTTCTACGCAGTTAGCATGGTAACTGGTGGAATTTATTAAGAAGGTTTCGATGTATGATAAATAATCTAATGCTAATGCTATCTTTACAAGAAAATTATTATAAAAACTATCGTAGTTTGACGAATTCGTTATGAATGTAAGCGGGTTAGCTACGAACTGATTTTTTGTTGTAACCCGCTTACATTGAAGGAAAATTACAAATAAATAACAAAACCAAATTGGAATTAGTATTTACATTAAAACAATTAAGCTAACTGCAGACTGTTTCAAACAATCTACAGGTAGCTCAATTGATCCATATCAATACCAGGTAGCTCAACTGACCTATATCAATATAAGTAGGGGTCCTCAAGACGCTGGCTACACTGCCTCGCTGTATGGCAATGCTGATGCGCTGCGTCAGATAATATCAGCTCTCGGAGTACACGTCATCATCGCTAATGCTTGTAAACTATGAGATAATATATACATATACTAATGTATTACGTTTATACAAAGATATTGCGAAGCTATCGTTTCCTGCGGCGGCGGCGTGCGGTGCGGTTTCTCTAATTGAAATTTTGCTTTAGCTCTTTGCTTCTTCGTTTCTACTTCCAAGTGATAAGAAAGCGTACAAGGGATTTCTAAAGTTTTCTACACCAACTTACTTATTTTTTTAAAATTCTAGTTAGCTAACACTGGTTTGTAATGGGTATTTCCGGAATAAAATGTACAATTTATAATCCATTTATCTTTAACTACCTATAAGTAAAATTCCAGCTGATTCCATTCAGTACGATAGGTACCTATTTTAATTGTTACTAAATCGAATAGACGTTAAATCCGCTGGTAGGTAACTTAAATCATTAATGGAGGTCCATCAAGTGATGCTTGGGTTGCTCTAAGGTTCACAGAGATAATTACTTATCAAAGCCAACCGGTCTCGAGTACCTATTAGTATTTCCAAAGTATGTGAATACCTCTGATTGGAAATGTGGGCTTTCCAATATTACTTAACCAAGTACTTATGATATGAATGATAATAAATAATATGATGTACAAAACTAGGTCTAAGGAAGAAAGTAAATAATAAAAAAAAAAGTAATAAGTACATAAAAGATTAAACAAACTGCATTTCGCCTTTTTAAAAATCAAACAAATAACGGCATTGTTTGGTTCGTCTTTTTTACATAGGTAGATCATTCATTTGTTGCCCAATGATGCACAGTTCAATACATTTCCTTTTACATGCATCGTTCTAGAACGTAGTAGAACTGTTCAATATCTATATATCCGAAACAGGTCATTATATCCGTCATCACACCGTTAACAGGCATGGTCGAGCGGCCACAAAGCTTGACGCAATTGAAGCTTCAAACATGACTGAAAGCTAAAATTGAACCCTTTGTTGGACAACACTACGCCTGTCTATAGACAGGTAATTAGTGTCTCACGTCTATCATACACAGAATTCACAATTTCGCCTCTATGGGCTTTAACAATAACTTGACCAACCGGTTTTATTGATTAATTGTAGACAATTAAACCGGTAGGTGCAGTACCTTTTGGAATGTGGTGTAGCCTTCACATGATGCTCGCCTCGTCATGTTACTTTCGGTCCAATCCAAACTCCTCATTAAAGATCGCATTCAACGTAGACTTAGAAAAAACACAGTTGTAAGAAATAGACTACTAAAACTAATTCGGCCTCATTCTCGTAGAATGAGGTTGAATAGTCAATTGTAAGTATACATAATCATTAAATAATGTAAACCACTGAACTGACTGACTGCCACACAGAATGGAAAATTGACGATGAGAACTAAACTCTATGGGATATGCGTTATTATGAGTTCTTCGTTGAACCACATGCTCAAAGTAATTGACAAATCCGTAAAATGCCACAGAAACTTTGGTATATTTTTTGTAGGAACTACCTTTACTTCATTAGTATCTATAAATAAGTTTAAATTAAGTTCAATAATTAATCTGAGCGTGTCTGGTTGAAGCGACGACGAGTGTGACCCAAGAGCTAGTAAGTTTTTTTTTGTGCTAAATTATAATAAATAAGTATTGGGTGCAGCGCATCAGCATTGCCATGCAGCGAGGCAATGCAGCCAGTGCAGCGTCTTGGGGGGAGAGATGGATCACTTGATTCATCTCAATACTTGTAGATTGTTTGCAACAGTCTAGCTACATTTGTTGTTATTATAAGTATCTACTAGTTTTTTCCCAATTTATTTGTAAGGACTGTTATTATTAAATAACATGTCTATCCAACAAAATAAATACAATTAATATATTAATTCAATCAATAAAATAGAACACAGAAATTCTGTAAAATAAACAACCTGGTATTATATGTATATACTAGTTCTAATTTGTTTCTATTATCTGATTTTAAAATTTGACAAATGCTCAAAGGCCCTCTTTATGAATAAGCATGAATAAGCGAAGCACTTGAAACACGGTGACCAATCAAACAACCGGGCGTGCTATCTAGGTAGGATTTAACTGGTTGCTCGAACAAGCTAATGGATAGGTATGCTTACCGTTACCAAGTAACGTTTCAGGCTCACCAAGTCATACTGCTTTAGGGTTTATCTTCACGGACGAGATTCTCGCAAGTAATTAGAATTTCAGATTCAGATTCAATAACTTTATTTTTTAGGCTTAATAAATAAGCACATAGACATGTCAAATTTCATTCAGTTAATTATTATAAAAAAGAAATATTTTGTTATTGATTTCTCTTCACTTAAATTTTTTGTCCACTAATGGAAAAAGTGAAAAAAACGCCACGTAAGAACCTATTGCCTATACTTAGTCCACAAAGAAATATTGAGGAAATCTCTGTAATTTTCAAGGGTATGTCGATAATCACCTGATTTCTGTTATTTATGACTTAAAATCTATTTATTCTATACTAATTGTATTTATAATTGAAACAATTGAGCGACTGTTGCAAACAATCTACTGGTAGCTCAACTGATCTATCTCCATGTCGCTGGCTGCATTGACTCGCTGTATGGCCATGCTGATGCACTGCGCCAGATAGGTACCTACTCACCGATACTACCCCGAGCCTCATCGGTACTAAATGAAGAACGTTCTGAAATGTGCTTTCTAAAACGTTTCTTGAACATTTTGAATTTGTAAGATTCAAAATACTTACTTAGATTTACACTTGATGTGGTACTTGTGGTAGGCTTATTTGTTGGATAGTTCTTCAAACATGATTCAACGAACGTAGTTATTTATTAAAAATAAAATAGTTTATCGTTGCTTTCTCTAAACGATTCACGACTCGTCTCTGGAGGTGATGCCTTACGACATGGCAAAGCTGTGCATTAAGCACTTGTAGCAAAGATGTTTAGCTGGTTAGCTTAAAACCTTATAACCTTTCTACAAACCTAAAGTATTCTCAATGAGCGTATTGATTATTTTAGGCGTATTAGAGCGAATACTTTGTTTTTTTTTTTCATCTATACCCATCCATACCACATAGCTCGGAGCTAGATGATGTTGTGTGGGTTATCCAGCACTATATTATATTGTATAATATGTTTATTTTGTGTTTTGCCTCTACATAATTATTTCTCGTTTTGTGCATTATTTGCGGCTGAGATTTATTGTGTTTTGTAAAGCTTTAATAATGACTAAATTATGGGTTTAGATTTTACCTATTAGGTCTATCATTTGGCTGTGATTGAAAAAACCCCAGTTAAATATTAACAAAACCTATACCTACTATCTACACAGTCTATGCAAATACTGCGCTGCCATCCAATTTGGTATTAACTTATTCATATTCAGATTCAGATTTTTTTATTGGCAACATAGTTACATAGTTACATAGTTATTCATAACATTTTAATCAAACTTTTACTTAATGCCTAAAGTTTAGGGAGGTTTAATCGAAGATGGCAAAACAATAGGACTTAAACTAAATTAAATATTATCCTACCTACTCGATTTTTTAAGTTAGATCTTTTGGAATTATAAGTAGGGTTAAGCGATCGAAACTGGCCTAAGGAAAATGAATTACTGGAAATCAGAAGAGATTCGAGCAACCAGTTTCTAAGTATTACGGTATTACCGTTGTCAAGTTGGAAGGATGACAAATTACCCCTGTCTTTATTATGTAAATAAGAAGTATTGATACAAGCGGTTGGCTGGTGAGGCAAGTGGAAGTTATGAGCGGTGATCAATAACGTTGATACAACGTTCAGCAAACTTCTGTTGAGTACAATCTTGCAAAATAAGCATTAGATTAATTTAAGAACTATAATTAGATAACGATAAATTATTGAGGTTTAGGTTTTTTATTTTTTTCTGTGACGTTTTCTGTACCGGTTCTGTCGCAAAGGATGTAAAAAGTTTATAATGCGGGAGCGAATCAAACGAACCTTTTGCCTGAGGACTTAGGCTGTGCGTATAAGCTTACGGACCACGAACAAATGGCTGTGTTCGTCTTCGAGATCCATTGTCTATCTAGATGGCGGCACGTCCGCGTTCGGGCATTATACTCGTACGTATGAGATTATCACTTAGTCGTAACGTAATAACTAATATACAAATTTGCACTGCAATCCAATTTGGTCATAAACATATTCATAACATTTTAACAATTTTAATTAAACACTTCAGTTAAATGGTAATAGATACTAAAACCCAGTTTGTATAATTTTAGTAAGCCAATCAATTTAAACTCGACCATATAAAGTTATGCAATAGTCGATCGATTCGTCAGAGATTGGTAATAATGTTTCTGAAATACTACCGGCTATCAATCACATAATTGTTGTAGGAAGCATTCATAACACATTTTTCGTAGAAAGGAAATGACATCATGACAGAAATTTCATACTTACATTATTTATTGCATAGGTACTAAATAATGTAAAATTATAACATAGTTTTAGCTAAGGTAAT
Source organism: Eupithecia pulchellata (assembly GCA_963931895.1). NCBI lineage: Eukaryota > Metazoa > Arthropoda > Insecta > Lepidoptera > Geometridae > Eupithecia > Eupithecia pulchellata. Next base: position 6,299,928 of record OZ007522.1, read on the forward strand.
ATATATTTATAATTTATATATATAATATAATATGTATAATTTTAGTAAGCCAATCAATATAAACTCGACCATAAAAGGGTAAGGTGTAGGTGTGTACCATAAGGTGGTAGTTAGGTTAGAAGTAGATTAATGTAGCCTGTAAGGGCGCAGCAATATTTATTTACAAATTATAATATTAATGAGATAGGTAATGGTGAGATGTGACATAATCTATTTGTAGAAAGAACTCGGGAACTTGCAGTTATTGTAAGACGCAAGTATTGAAATATTTTTCTCTGGTAGCCAATTAGATTCATCATTTAAAAATTCGTCAACGTAATAGTAACATCTAGAAATAATGTATTCGTTTGAACCCCCAAACCCTACTGCCATTTAATGCCCTCAAGGTTTAAATAATTATAAATAAAACAATAATTTATGATAAAAAATATTGCCAATGAGCTAAAACTATATATATTTACATTTCCTCTAACTATATACATTTTCCTCTTCCCACTCGATGACACGTCAGCATTTGTACAGACATATGCAATTTTAAGTACCTACCTAGATGTTTATGTACAATACATTGCGCTGCGCTGTCCTTTTGCCTTGAACCTACTTCTAACTCTGACTAGTACAGAGTACGTAGACATATTTCATTCGATTGTGTTTCTTTTTTATTATTGTACTTTTTGCTATGTGTCTATTTTGACCTATGATTATAAATTTTTGCTGTATGTATCATTTAAATGTAATTTTTGCTGTCCAGTCTTCTAATTTATACGTTGCATAATGTATGTTTCTTTGCGCAAAAGGAATGTATTTATGTACCTACCTATAAGAAGGGAGATATTCATTCTACTTAGGCACCTAAAATAAAAGAGAAAAAAAGGGATTTCATCGTTCTCTATGACAATACAGATATAAACAAGTATGTTTTATTTATCATAGAGCGCTAAAATGTTCAATTTTATCTCAGAACAAATTTACCAAAATTCCGAATTTACAAAGATAGGTTATTTAATAATTCATATTTTATCCAATAAATATATTAATCGATTTTTACTAGAAGGACAAATAATCGAATTAATTTGAACTACTTTACCAGCTAAGCTAAGCAGTCGGTTTCATTGGTAAATTCAGAACCTAAGCTAAGTCTAAGTGCGCTCTATGGGGAAATCTCGGCCAGACTAATATTATGGTTATACCTAGGTAAACCTAATGGAAACGGACTTTATGTCAGAGTTGTCCACTGTAGAGAAGTAGGTGGCATTATTTATTATTTGTTACTATGGTTGTAGCTGTGACTCTGATAACTGAGATTCTCAGGTGTGGTTTTAAACATGTATGAGCAATTAACTTAAACGCGGCGATTTTCGTCATTTGTCAGTCATTACGGCCCATTTGGCGAATCATTACATAGCCAATTTGTTTGCCATTAGGATACAGGAATGTAGTTTATGGAAGTGACCACATTGAGGAGATTTCGAAATATCCATAAGTATTTGGTTGGTTTAGGTTGAATATGGTGCATGTTTATAAATTTATATGTGCAAGGAAAATAAATAACAAAATAGAAATGCTCCCAACTTCAATCTAGCTCTTCTGCGTCACAGGCGGACCTTCGCCCACCACGTCTCAGAGGTCGTCATTAAGAAGATGGAATAAGAGCATGTATGTTTGTCCCCAGGGTCTCCGTGGTGCGTAGAGGTGATGGCGGGGCCGGCGGGCGGCGGCGGGGAGCCCACCCGGCTGATACCGGCGCGGGTGCCGGCCGCCTTCGAGATATCCACCGCGCCGGGTGCTGATGGCTTCACCAAGAACGATGTAAGTCACAGCTGATCGAGGGTCTTGGTGTGTCGCGGTGCCGACAGGGCCGGCGGCGACGAGTAAAGTGAGAGTGACGGCTTGGCTTGGCTTCTTAAAGAACGATGTAATCAGATCATAATATTTCCTTCAGCAAGACCGCTACTGAATATACCCTTATGAGCGATGTGCCGCTTCCAGTATAGCCATGCTTTAGTAGAAGAGGGTAATGCGCAAAATACTAAAAAAATTAATTCTTCATTTTAAATTAAATTTCTATACATATAGCCGGAGACAAGGATGAACTATTTAATAGGAACTATACTACTAAAAACTAATCTAAATCTAAAACTAACCTTAATAATTTTATCACCAAATCACTCAGTACCACTGAAATAATTTGGATAAAATAAAACCAGTGTCATTATCATTAGGTAAAAATCGTACAAACCCGCTCTCGACTCGCTCCGCTCACACTCCACTAGATTTTTTATATTTATATTATTTATGTATTTCCTACTTCAACTTCGTAAATAACCAAATCTACTTTATAGAACCGAGATAGATCCGGACAAAAGCTCGTCCCAATATAATATTCGAGTAATAGAATACGTCAAAAGGCATGAAATTCTAGACTCAATGAACTAGGCCCTTGTGCATTTTTTAAAACACGTTAAAACATAATGTATTTCTACGTATCGGACCAAAACGTTTTTCAGGTGAAAATTCTATTTTAAACCATTGCAGCGGGCTCTCGGCTCGGCTCAATATTTTACATTTTTGAAGCACTCACTCGTACCAATTTGTTCCGATTAATTAAGCTATTCGTTCAAGCTTCATTTCGTAGCACCTACAACACATCGGTGCAATGACAAAAAAGAATTGGCTACTTAACAACTCGCCAATATTTAAGCCAAATTTCCGAAGAACCCTATATTATTGTTTCGTTCAATCTCAACAGATCCGTTTTTCATCTAAAAAGACAGTCGGATGTTTACACATTGCTTGATGTTTTTGACTAAACTTTTCTCATAAAGGTTTGTAAAGGTTCCTACGCCAAACTAGGAAAGTTGCTGATCGTCGATTATATTTCAGAGAAACATATTTATGGAGTTTGTATACAGTAGACTGTGACAAAAGAGAACAAAATAATGAATTGAGAGAGAGAGCTATTTTTTAAAATTTTGGTAACGCGTGCGCGTACGCGGACCCACCTAACATCCTTCATCAACTATGAGAAAAAACCATCATACGAGACATAAAATATTTATTAGATTATGTATGTAAAATAATAAATTAATGTTATTTATTACATAAATTATTTCCGCATTTCGTTTTATAATTTCACTTTCACTTGCACTAGCAACTCATCTTTTATTCAAATTGTGTTAATCAAATTAAAATCGTCTGTGATATTTCATTAAAAAGTTACCCCTAATAATAGGGGGTATTCCTTTTCTTTATTTGTATAGGCAATGTCGTGTCGGCACGCGCGCTCTTGCTATCTTGTTATAATAACCCCCAAAATAAAAACCTGGATCCGCCCCTGGAAGCGTGACGAACCTACCTAGGAAGAGAAACCCTGAATTAGCTTTGACTACAAACACCACCCCCAGTGAGGTTCAACGTAAGCACAAGAGAGATTACAATTAAATAGAGGTAACCAAATTAGAACTAGCATTCACAATTAAAACAATTTAGCTAACTGCAGACTGTTCCAAACAATCTATAAGTAGCTAAAGTGATCCATATCAATACCAGCTGGAAGCGTCCCCAAGACGCTGGCTGCATTGGCTCGTATCGCAATGCTGATTCGCTGCGCTCGATAATCACCAGCTCGCTACGTATTGTTGTTATAAATAAATGTCATCTTCTTCTTATTCCACCAGGTGGGAGTGACTGTGACAGCTCCCTCCCGCAGACCGGTGACGGCTCGAGTGTTGGAGGTGGCAGAACGCCCCGGAGCCTACCGGATCGAATTCACCCCTGATGAAGTCGGCACTCATCTTATTGATGTAAGTCCCGGGCTAGCACGGCTTTTTCATCTCTACTCTATCTTAGACTAGAAAGGACTGTTTTTTGTTTTCATAATCTCTTACCCGAATACACCGTTTCCCGAAACAAACCCTAGAAAACAGTTTCTTCGTAGACAAGGTGTTGGTGATAATAACAAAGCAACAATTTTACATAAATGACAAGAATTTATATGAAATTCACTACATAGTGCCTACGTTAGCTGTAAGTTAAATTAATTTTAAATAAAATACGTGAGATTATTACATAGGCTCTAAGGCACTGCTAACAAAGTTATGTAGGTACCTAAAATACATACCAAATTAAATTTATCTCTCTCATGCAGGTATCCTTTTATATCTGACTTCGAAAAAAGAAGGAGGTTCTTTGGTTGGTATTCTAAGGACCTACTTTCGATTTCTCAGGTTTTGATGATTCATGATTCGATTTGTTTGGGTAGGAAAGTATGATCCCAGGTGTTGCTATAAAAATAATTGTTCCGAAACATATACGTAGTATAGGAATTAGAAGACGTTTTTGAATTTTTGAAAACAATCACTTGTGATCTTTATGGTTCTTTTCTAACAGGCTGATGTGACTACTAGTCATAACTAGTCTCTCTAGACTAGTCACCAAGTCGAAAGTTTGAAAGTGGACTCTCAATATTAGGCAGCTCCGTAACTATCCAACCAAGTACATAAAAACAGGTACAAAAGTACCTACCGCTACGGAGAAACTCGTAAAAGTCATTCACACGAAGAACTTTGACCTTCAACTTGGCCCTCGATGTAATAACGTAATGATATGCAAGAATATCTTGAAAGCTTTGATATTAGAGTATTCCTATTGGGTTGAAAATGTTCTGGCCTGCGCCTGTCTAATTTTATTGACCAATTTACTTACTAAAGAGCCTGTTAGTTGCGGTAAACTATATTTGTTTAGCTTCAAATAAACGATATTAGGCCAAATTTGGCTTTGTGGTGCCATGGCATAGAATTTCACCACCCCCACTCTTCCCGTGGGTGTCGTAAGAGTCAACAAAGGGAGACACGCCGGGGGGCGCTGAAGAGCTGAGAGAATATCCAGCCAGCGTCTTGGGGTAATGCAGCCATCGTCTTTCTTTCTTTCTTGGGGACGACGCTTCCGACTCGTATTGATATGGATCAGTTGAGCTACATGTAGACATGTAGAATTCAGGAACAGTCTGCAGTTAGCTCAATTGTAGGTTTAATTTAGTTCTGTTACCTAATTGTTACTTTTTTGTTAATAAATGGTTATAATTTATAACTTAATAAAAATTACAAACCTACTAAGTACATATTTAGAAACCGCAGAAGAAGAAAACGCAGTGATAATGTTAATGTACTTTGTTATGAAATTTTACAATCAACCTCAGACCTCAGCAAACCTATTATAATACAATTTATGAAAATTTTCTGAGTTAAGCTAAATTAGAGGTATATTTTATTTCGCTTCACAGACACACAGGTACAGTTGGCAGATACGCCAATACTCGAACCTCCTAACAAATCGCCCACCATTGGACTACCTTGTGGCCCTGTAGATTATGCTAATGCTGCTTCCAAAATTCCTCCGCAAAAGTTCAAGGGCGACAAATAATTTGTTTATTCTTCCGCTCCATATCGAGCTTATTGTGGGTGGTGTCGATAAAATTTGCATTAGGTAGGTGGGTGCCACTGCTACTGAGCAAAATACAGAAAATAAAAGACTGGTAGATGTCTCTGACCGGAAAAGGATGTTGAGAAAAAAGGTCTAGAGTAGATTTTCTGCATCCTTATTTAGGTAGCTTTCATACCAGCTTCTTTCCTACGGCGATATTTCCGAACGCATAAGGGCACCTACCTATAGGTACAGAAAATAACTAGTTATTTTCTGTTGGACAACAGACCAAGGATTATGAATATGAAGTAAGGGAATAGAGAGTGCATGAGTGTTATAGACTACGATTTGCGCAGTCTTCATTGAGATAGAGACAGGCCGCCGTGAACAAATAAGGCTAATCTATCTATACTTAATATAAAGAGGAAAGATTTGATTGTTTGTATGTTTGTTTGTTTGTTTGTTTGTTTGAATTGAATAGGCTCCGAAACTACTGGACCGAGTTAAAAAATTCTTTCACCATTAGAATCCTTAATTTTGAAACTACTGGACCGAGTTAAAAAATTCTTTCACCATTAGAATCCTTAATTTTCCGTGATGAACATAGGCTACAAGGGCGTCGCCAGCCCACGGCCCAGGGGGGGGCAAGCCGTAGCCAGAAATATGTTGGTCATATTCTGGCTACGGCTCATCGGGGGGGGGGGGGGGGGGGGGGGGTAGAGCTTACGTCCCGCGGAGACGACGGTTTGTCCACTATCGGTCGTTATCTTAATCATCTATGTATCCACGCTACAGCGCTCCATATGAGAGGCCTATGTCCAGCAGCGGATAACATGGGCTGATGAATATGTACGCTAACTTTATCCAAGTAATTTACCTGGTCCGCAAACAATATGATCTACAACTGGCATGCAACACTGCAAGAGAATGAGCCAAAACGACAACTTTTGTAACTTTTTCGATAATATTAAAAAAATATAACAGAGTGTAATGAGCGCCGATATTTTGTAGTCTGCGGCCGAAAATAGTCGAAAGTGAAGACTATAGAATAAACGGCGAGCGGAGCGAGCCGCAAAATTTTTTGTGACATTTTCGGATGTATGCAAAAAGTGTAGAAGAGTATATCTTAAGGAATAACAGCAAACAGACGACGGAGCAATTAAATAACGGCAAAACAAGAAAATAAGTACTTAGTCGTGATTAACGAAATTAAAATTAATGTCGTGATCTGCCTTCCTAGATGAAGTCGGGTATAAATGAATGTGATGCGTGTGTCTAGATCACTTACATAATATAAGGTACACCTACACAATACAAATCGAATGATGGGAGAGCCCGACGAAAAGTGACGAAAAAAAAATTAGTTTTTAAGACAGAACAACCACTTCAAGTGCTCCCACGTGTGACACGTATCCGAGAAAACTTTACATATTAGGTACAGTGCGCGTCAGAATTAAGTACCCCCTTGTTTTCGACTACTTCTAATTCCCTTGTAAGTTGTCACAAATTTTCACATGCAAAAATTTATCAGGCTGCCGCCGCCGCTCAGGATCGGACTGCCCTTTCATAATACACAAAGTCTGTAATTCCCAACATTAACAACTATTGTGTCCCACATACATTGAGATAGGGGGGGTACTTATATGTGACGCGCACTGTACATTTTTTTTAAAAACGGTGCCTCAACATTTCGGGGGTGGCTTAAATCCCCAAAACCCCCTATCCCTCCCTACGGACCTGTTTGCCTGTATGACGATTGTAAATATGAATGGTTTCAACTTCCATGTGAAAAGCTTTACGAGCTAAACACAGCACATACATACTATAATATTTTGTTACAAATGAGCAAACAAAAAAAGTTAATGATTTTTGAAGTCATAATATTGTACTAACTGTCACTACTTTTCTACTATTTTTATTACTATTCCTAGTGATAGTGAATTTATGCGGGATTTATCGGCAAAGCAAGACAATAGTAGGACTTTTGTTGTTTTGCAGTTGGCTAGGTACATTTTTTAGATCTCTAGGGGGGGCAGCTGCCCCCCCCTGCCCCCCCCTGGCGACGCCCTTGATAGGCTATTATAATATTTTCAAAAAAGTTAGGGATTGGCATGAAAAATTCAATAATTGAACCGTGGGCGCGTATATTCAACCTCTTTTTCTATTATGGCGCGTCAGAATAGAAAAAGAGGTTGTATAGCGCACGGTGCTTGCTTTTTCTCTACGGCCAGTGTCAGTTTTGGAATGTCGAGTCGATGTCAAAAACCCCAATGCTGTTAAAAAAAGTAAAGATCCGTATGAAAACTGAGAAACCCATCGTTTTAGTGTGTATAATTTCTGAAATTTTTGTTTAATACCCGTGCGAAGCCGGGGCGAGCCGCTAGTGTGACATAAAGAAACAGATAAAAATGGGACCTTTTTATACAATAGATAGGTCCATACCTATCTATTGTATAAAATAAAATCATCAACATTTTTGTGTGGGTAGGTAGGTACAAATTATGTTAGTAGGTATAGTATAGCTATATATCCGCCCGCGATCTTATAATGTGTGTGTGTATGTCTCCTTAATCTATTTTAAATGAAGGTTTTGTTGTAGATCACCATCTCTGGCGACAAACTCGGCAGCCTGACCTCTGCGCCGCTGATGGCCAAAGTTTACGACGCCAGTCTCATCAAAGTAGCTGATGTGGGGAACGCCGTGGTTGGACAGCAATGCCAATTCAAAGGTGCTTAACTAACAAACCTATTTTCAAAACTTCGATAGCTACCCCTGTTCTTTCTTAAAACGTCCAATTCGATGTGAAAGATCCTTTAACAAACTTTTTTTGCAGTGGATGCCAGTGCAGCTGGTGAAGGTCAATTGGAAATTTCAATAAACGAAGGAGAAGTCCCCAATCATGTCCAGGTAATATAGCTTCATTCAATAGGTATTCAGTTTATGCATAAATTATTCAAATTATTCCTTGTTATGAATATGAATTAGACCTAGAATACTTTCTGTATTAAACTGATATTTCTTCCAAAGGTGGTTGGAGGTGGGCGCTGCCTTGTCTTCTGGCGCCCGGAGACAGCAGAACCTCATAGAGTCGACATTAAGTTCAACGGAGAGCCGGTCCCATCATCGCCCTTTGTTTTTCATGTGGCGCCAGCACAAAGAGTCACCATTGACACGGCTCAAATAGGTTTGTTTACATGTTTTGTAAGGGGATAATACAATACAAGTAATAAAGAGGGTTATAGTGAAATTTTGACAGGAACATAAAATGTTAAATAACAAACAATTTTATTTTTAACATTTTTGGTAAGTCTTCTAACACAATACCAGTCAGCATTACCTACGTAATCGGAAACCTCTTTCTGCGTACCACTTTGCTGAAATTACAGTTACACGGATTGTGAATATTGGCCATCAATAAATAAAGTACTTTATTTTTAAACTAGCTGACCCGCTCGCAATTTCATTTGCGTGGACTTTAGAGTAAAAAAATCTTGACGAAATTAGCTAATACCCTATTTTGAGAGTCGGAAATTGAAACCCGCTTTTAATATCATGTATAAGACCATGCGTTTTCTTAAAAAAATAACCGTTTACTGTATTTTTTTTATAGTGAATCTAATGACACGGTGGACTGCAAACATTCTACTTTAGCCCATTTTATTTGTAAATTACCTAATCCTATTTTATTTAAATATACCTACAGATTATCTACACTACACTACTATATATCTACAGATATTAAAAAAGACCAAAAAAACTTCCATCCCCCTTTTCACCCCCTTAGGGGTGGAATTTCCAAAAATCCCTTCTTAGCGGGTGCTTGTGTTGTAAAAGGAACCTACCTTCCAAATTTCAGCTTTCTAACTTCAGCGATTTAGGCTGGGCGTTGTCGCCAGAAAATCGCTTGTTCCTTTATATATTAAGATAAGATAATCCCTTCTTAGCGGGTGCTTGTGTTGTAAAAGGAACCTACCTTCTAAATCAGCGGTTTAGGCTGGGCGTTGTCGGTAGGAAATCGCTTGTTTCTTTATATTTTGATGTTTTTTCAGGAATATTTGAAAAAATCCTGAAATACGTGTTCAATATTTTAGTTTGTTTAGTATTCTGAGTAAGTTTCATGTTGGGTCATTTGTTAAAAAAAATCTCAAAAATCTTAAGTAATTCGACTACATTTTTAAACTTATATAGTAACATTTTTGAAAAATCCTGAAACACTTGGTTTGATCTATAGTTTTTTCAATACATACTGAAAGTTTCAAGTCATTAGTATGCTATATCAAAAAGTTATAGACATTTCAATATGGAGCCATAATACGAATCTCAAACTTGAATGACCCATTTCACCCTATTTTCAGGAATATTTTGGAAAATGCTGAAACACGTGTTCAATATTTTTGTATGTTTAGTATTTCCTGTAAATTTCAAGAAAATCGGGCTACCGGTTACAGAGTTAGAAAAAAGACCAAAAAAATTCCATCCCCCTTTTCACCCCCTTAGGGGTGGAATTTCCAAAAATCCCTTCTTAGCGGGTGCTTGTGTTGTAAAAGGAACCTACCTTCCAAATTTCAGCTTTCTAACTTCAGCGGTTTAGGCTGGGCGTTGTCGCCAGAAAATCGCTTTTTCCTTTATATATTAAGATGTTTTTTCAGGAATATTTGAAAAAATCCTGAAATACGTGTTCAATATTTTTGTTTGTTTAGTATTCTGAGTAAGTTTCATGTTGGGTCATTTGTTAAAAAAAATCTCAAAAATCTTAAGTAATTCGACTACATTTTTAAACTTATATAGTAACATTTTTGAAAAATCCTGAAACACGTGGTTTGATTTATAGTATTTTCAATACAAACTGAAAGTTTCAAGTCATTAGTATGCTATATCAAAAAGTTATAGACATTTCAATATGGAGCCAAAATACGGATCTCAAACTTGAATGACCCATTTAACCCTATTTTCAGGAATATTTTGGAAAATGCTGAAACACGTGTTCAATATTTTTGTATGTTTAGTATTTCCTGTAAATTTCAAGAAAATCGGGCTACCGGTTACAGAGTTAGAAAAAAGACCAAAAAAACTTCCATCCCCCTTTTCACCCCCTTAGGGGTGGAATTTCCAAAAATCCCTTCTTAGCGGGTGCTTGTGTTGTAAAAGGAACCTACCTTCCAAATTTCAGATTTCTAAATTCAGCGGTTTAGGCTGGGCGTTGTCGTCAGAAAATCGCTTGTTCCTTTATATATTAAGATAATCCCTTCTTAGCGGGTGCTTGTGTTGTAAAAGGAACCTACCTTCTAAATTTCAGCTTTCTAGCTTCAGCGGTTTAGGCTGGGCGTTGTCGGTAGGAAATCGCTTGTTTCTTTATATTTTGATGTTTTTTCAGGAATATTTGAAAAAATCCTGAAATACGTGTTCAATATTTTTGTTTGTTTAGTATTCTGAGTAAGTTTCATGTTGGGTCATTTGTTAAAAAAAATCTCAAAAATCTTAAGTAATTCGACTACATTTTTAAACTAATATAGTAACATTTTTGAAAAATCCTGAAACACGTGGTTTGATTTATAGTATTTTCAATACATACTGAAAGTTTCAAGTCATTAGTATGCTATATCAAAAAGTTATAGACATTTCAATATGGAGCCAAAATACGGATCTCAAACTTGAATGACCCATTTAACCCTATTTTCAGGAATATTTTGGAAAATGCTGAAACACGTGTTCAATATTTTTGTATGTTTAGTATTTCCTGTAAATTTCAAGAAAATCGGGCTACCGGTTACAGAGTTAGAAAAAAGACCAAAAAAACTTCCTTCCCCCTTTTCACCCCCTTAGGGGTGGAATTTCCAAAAATCCCTTCTTAGCGGGTGCTTGTGTTGTAAAAGGAACCTACCTTCCAAATTTCAGATTTCTAAATTCAGCGGTTTAGGCTGGGCGTTGTCGCCAGAAAATCGCTTGTTCCTTTATATATTAAGATATTGGGGGCCTAATTTTGCCACTGAGCTAGAGCTATACGGACAAATTTTTTTTTCTTAATATCTGTCACTATCATTTCCCCACTACACTAAAAAACTGTCAATGTCATCTTCTGTCATAATCATAACAAACAACAAAACAATGTAATTTAATTTAATTTTGAACTCTATATCAATGTTATAGCACTTTTTATTGCACGACACACCTATGCTCTATTTTTGGATTTGTTTTGTTTGTTTGGAACGCCGACTTTCAAACGAAATTCGAATTTTTGAGTTTTGAATTTGTTTTATTTTCATTGTGTCCGATGTCCTAGACCTTTTCTTTTTCACCAGAACTTATCCCAGTCGGTGAGACTGCATCATGTTCCGTGCGAGTGGAGGGATCAGCCGGCGGAGAATTGACTGTTACTGTAAGAGGGCCGAGGGGCGAAGTCCCGGTTAGACTAACCGGAGATGCAGTAACCGGGCTGGTAGCAAGTTTCACCCCAAAGAATGTCGGACCCCATACTCTTACCGCACAGTACAATAACCAGCCAGTACCAGTGAGTTATTTACCAAGTAGTAGTTAGTTAATAGTCACAGAGATTCAAGCATCAACATTTGCTTTGCGTTTTTTGAACGTTTGTGACAATACACAAAACTAAATCTAATATTTCTACACTCATCTCTAAAATAGTTACTTGCTATTTGTTATAGGGCACTCCATTTGTCTGCAAAGCCTACGATGGTAAACTAGTCAGCGTCAATGGAGGCACCTCGGCCAGAGTTGGCGTACCGGTCCAATTGGCTGTGGATGCAGCTCAAGCAGGAGAGGGAAACCTTGAAATCACTGTGTCAGCTCGAGGACTTAATATTCCCACACAAGTTCACCCTCTGGTAAGCACCTTTCTTTTTTTATTCCAAAATCAAACTTAAAAAAAGATATTTAAAAAAAATAACTGTTCAGCTAAAGGACTTAATATTCACACACACAAACAACTGATAATAAGGGAGTGGTATGGCTGGCCTAATGTAATATTCAATCCCTTTCTTTTCATGGCTAAAATCTGATTCTAAATGCATTTTTACAAATTCTGTTAATCATTTCAGGGAAATGCCAGATTCACAGTCTCATTCACACCAACTGAAGCCTGTGACCACATTGTGAATGTCTCATTCAATAAGGTAAGTTATGATTTATGAAGAAATCAACAATCAATATGAGCATATAGACAAGTCTAAATCATAAATTATTTTATAATAAGAAATAAGTGTCAATTGATTTTCTCTTCATATTAGTCTTTGTATATGGGCTATCATGGTATATAAGACCAAAAAGAACTGATATTTTTCTTCAAAAAAAAATCAGCATGCATCAAAATAATATAAAGCTTAAAATTTGTGCATTTGGTCTCCATCTCAGCATGACATTGTGTTGTTACATGTAGCCCAAATAACAATAAAACAGTTCTGATTGAATCAAATCAGTTAGGCAATCAAACAATAAGATAAATGAATCCTTCAGATGCGAGTTCCCGGCTGTCCCCTCATAGTGGAAGTGGCAGAAGGGAGTGGCGGCGGCGCTCGCGTGGTCGTCCCCGGCCCAGCGCCTTTGCATCAGCCAGCGGCTCTCACGTTACATCATTCCACCGCCACGCTAGACCAGATCGAAGTTAATGTTGAGGGTGAGTTTATATTACTTAACTATAGAGGTAACTCTTATAACTTCCTAGCAAAGGGTCCTTGGTGTCTCGAGATCACTATCAAAGGCAATTTGGCACTCACTTTGGCACTGACCAGCAAGAAAACCAAGAGATTGCATATAATAAGTGCTGACAGAGTTTCTCTTGCTGGTTTTCCTTGTAATAAGTAAATAAATAAGCCCCAATGGCCTTAGTTCAAACATGAGTGTGATGCTTTAGTAGGCTGAAATGTGTAAATGTAGAATACAGTGTTTTGTTTTCTTATTTTAAAATTTTAATAGCGCAGAATAAACAAATGAACTTGAAAGCTTAGCAACATACCAATTTGGTACTAGTTATTTTGTACATGGTAATTATGTAATCCCTTAAGCTATGCTATATTTGAAAGCCATGCATAACATGGCCTGGAGTCCTGTTAGGGGAAGTCACTCATTTCTTATAATTATTTTCTTACAGGGTCTAGGTATACATGAGAAATTGAGAATAAAAATGGGTGACAAAACAAACTCATTAACGCTGTATAGAGTTCTTACGGGAGTTTTGACAAAGGAGGATAAAAACGAAAAAAAAAATAACTATAGGAATATCACATGCTTTGCTGTACTAACTTTGAATCATATTTTTTACTCAGTCCCAATATTAACATAAACTTAGGTATTGTAAGTTTTCTTGATTAGATTATGTAAGTGATTATTACTCAATTTCAGATTAAGAATACTCAAATAACATGACGTGTAACAATCATATTTAAAAGCTCATTCGCTTCGCCCTAACTTCTAACATACTGAGATTAGTGGGGGTAGTCGTAAATATTATTTCATATTTAGGAATTAAATGAAAGATGAAGGGAGATAAATAATTTGGGTGGGAATAAATAAAATGTTAGGTAATTTAGCTTATTTATTTGGTAATAGTATAATTGGTTTTACTGTCATAGTTTAGTTGAATTGAATGAAAAGTGTAAAATTAATATTAGATAAAATAACAAAGTTATACCAAGATAAAAATTTAGTTAGTTAATTTTATAAGATAATGGGAGGAATAACAAAATAATAACAACATAAAAGTTAAGTTAGTTAATTTTAATAATAAGAGCAGCGGGAGTACTGTAGCTTTAGAAAACGGAAATAGAATAGTAGTAAAAAAGGGAAAAGAATAGTTCTTATCAGAAAATAGCATTAGAAAAGGGGAATAGAATAGTACTTATCAGAAGAGGGGAATAATCATAGTTAGGGGGTAGAAGTTAGGGCGTGGCGGTGAGCTGAGTAGTGATGGGACGCAGGTCCGAACGGGGCTTCGATACCCGCCGCGGTGTCGTCGGCCAGTGCCGGCGTGTTCCGCGCCGAGTTCGTGCCGAGAGCTGTGGGGGAGCATCGGCTGAATGTGCTGATTGACTCGCAGCCGATACCAGCTAGCCCGTTCCATTTGAAGGTGAGTGTACATGATCATCCTCATCTCATTTGGTACTTTTGATCCAGAAAGTATTCATAGATAGACTATCTTGCTTAATAAATTTGTGCATACAATTTGAAGCTGATTAAGAATTTGAAAGAAAGAAAGAAAGATTAATTTATTTGGCCAAAAAACAGGTAGTTACATATTTTAAAAAAAAAGTAATAATATAAGAATACAGCACAGATAATACAACAAGATTTGGGAAATCATAAAAAAATTGTGCATGGAAACGAAAGTTAACCTAAGTTTTTATACATGGATAATCTTTCGTTATGATACCCAATATCGCCGATATTGGATTAGCAGCTGAAGAAAATGTTTTGCACCTAAAAAAATATTTTATTACTATTGTAATATATTACAGCTCAGAACTACATGAAAGTGCACGAATATTACATTATTACAGTTGTAGATGAGATGATTCAAATAGGTGAACAAATGAAAATATTGTTTATTTCTAGGTGTATGACGTCACCGCCATCAGAGTCAAAGACGTCGCTCACGGCACAGTAGGCAAGCCCGTTACCTTTCTTGGTAAGTACTTTATCCATCACATCACACATCACATCACCAGCCTAAATTAGTCCACTGCTGGACATAGGCCTCCCCTAATGAGCGCCAAAGATGGCACTATCATTTGGGGGTTAATGCCCATAATCCCCACGCTGGGCATGCGGGTTGGGGATCGCAGTTTGGTGGAGTTGTTCTGCAGAGGGCGCTGCTGCCCGCCCTCCGGTGTGTTTCTCTTAGTCGCCTCTTACGACACCCACGGGAAGAGATGGGGTGGTGAAATTCTATGCCGACACCACACGACTTTATCCATATTATTCTAAAATCTACTTTATAAATATAATATACTAGCCGTCCGTCCCGGCTTCATACGGATATTAAACAAAAATTTCAGAAATTAATTATACACACTAACACGTTGGGTTTCACAGTTTTCATACGGATCCCTAACTTTTTTAGCAGCATTGGGGTTTTTGACATTGACTCGACACTCCATAACTGACACTGGCCGTAGAGAAAAAGCAAGTAGTGGAGCCATAATACAAAACGAGGTTGAATATTATAGCGCACAGTTTAATTATTTAATTTTTCATGTGGATCCCTAACTTTTTCGAAAATATTCTATAGCCTATGTTCATCACAGAACATTTACAATTCTGGTGAAAGAATTTTTCAAATCGGTCCAGTAGCTTCGGAGTCTATTCAATTCAAACAAACGAACAATCAATCAAATCTTTCCTCTTTATAATATTAGTATAGATAAATTTATATAAAATATAACTCTATGAAATCTAAATACAGAAAGGTCCTGTCTACTAATCATCATCAGCCTATATTTTTGATATTAATACTAGTGTGCAATGTAATTTCAGTGGAAACAATGGCCGCCGGGCCCGGTAACTTAGAGGTGACCGTCAACGGAGGCAGAGTGCCGACTGCGGCGGCGGCGCAAGGCGCGCACACGTATGCCATCAGCTTTACTCCGCGCGATCCTAGGCCGCATACTGTGGAACTGAGGTTCAACGGGGATCATGTGCCTGGTGAGATACTTATTTATTAGGATATTCTAGTTGTTTTCTAAATATAGTAAAAATATCTTTGTAATATCACATCACCTCATCACAGCCTATAATAGTCCACTGCTGGACTTAAGCCTCCCCTAATGAGCGCCATAGATGGCATTATTCATAATTTGGGGGTTATTGCCTATAATCCCCACGCTAGGCATGCGGGTTGGGATCGCAGTTCGGTGGAGTTGTTCTGCAGAGGGCGCTGCTGCCCACCCAACGGTGTATCTCCCTTATTCGCCTCTCAAAAAAATACGTAAATTTCAAAAATGGTATTGATCATCTACCTTTTACCCTGTATATCAGTCATCTAGTACCCATAACACAAGCTCTGATTAGTTTGGATATAGGTGATGCTGTGTGATTGTCCAGCATTATTTATATATTGTCACTCAGAAGTGATGACAAATGCTAAATTGAACTGTGGAGTTCTGGCAGATAGCTATATAAATTGGACAGCAGAATCGTTTTATAATTTATATTGTTACGGTGTCTTAAATAAACATAACCGGTTATGATCAAGCAGAAGGAATTTCATTATGACAAATGAATTCTGACGATTTCTTTGACTCTAGAATTTTTATGAGGTTACATAGTATTTCATCTAACTTATTCATAACAAATGATTAATTCAGCTCCTTCAGCGTGTTTGATTTAATGTGTTCAGTCTCTAAAATAACTGAATAATGTTTACAGGCAGTCCATTCATCTGCCACGTGTCAGCACCGGCGCGGGTCATCGGCGCCGGTTCAAGCGAGTCCCCAGACAAAGTGTCCGTCGGAGACGCGTATACGTTCAGCGTGGATTCGCCCGCCTCGCCACATGTCGAGGTGCTGGGGCCGGCGAGACGCCCCGTGTCTGTGCAAGTAAGGACTTACAAGCAGGCTACCCTCATAAAAACTTTAAACCGACCATTTTGCGTACACACTTCTAGTGGTTATTGGCCACTTTTTTGTCTGTGAGTTATTGTTTCGAAATACACAAAATATTCAATTACTCGTGTAATCATGAGTAAGTAAGGTTCAAGGTTATTATTATGATGCTATGGCACAATATCCTGCCGTAGCGCTGGATCTTTAATTGAATTAAACTGCATTAAAATCACTCTATTTGTTATCAGCTAATAGTTCAGTCGAACCCGAATAGATGCCGCTAGTTTCTTTGTATAATTTTTGCTCACCAGCAAGTTAACTAGATGTCGCGACTAATTGTGAACGAGGGTTAGATCGTGCTACGAACTGTTCGTGTGTCTTGATCATTTTCACTACTATATTTCTATAAATCAGTTCTCGAAAGAAAATAGTAATAAACCGACCGTGCGAGTTAACACTGGTCTTCCGCGTTGGCTTTTTGAACAGCTTTACCAATTAATATATCGTCATATATTATAAGTAACCACACAAATACATTTATTTGTTGAACCAGGTTTCTGCTGAGGAGACCATCGGTGAAAATGAGCCGAGCAAGAAATACACGATCTCATTTGTTCCGGTCGACGTTGGAGATCACAGTATTGAGGTAAATCACACTCAGAAACAACCAATCATAAGCCAGCAATATCAACATGCGTCTTTCTGGCCAATAAGATGAACAATATATTTAACTATTCTTTCATTTCCTTTGGTCACATAATTGATTTAGTCAAGAATATTAGTATACTAATATGTATTATCATCATCACCAACAGCCTATGATAGGACATAGGCATATGTATTATGTAAGACCTTTATATAAATAAAAGATCATTATCATTATTTATTTACATATTTTTTAAATAATATTTGTCCTGCAAATGCTGGATAATTTACACAGCATCATCTAGCCCCAAACTAAGCAGAGCTTGTGTTATGGGTACTAGATGACTGACCTACATAATACAATATATCGTCGGCTTACTGCAAGAAGTCATTATTCGCAAGAAGTCACTAACTGCGTTAAATACACCAATGTGTTCGTCTTGACGAGCTCTATATTTTGGTAAAACTCACTAATTTATAGCTCTTCAAACTTAAAAGTTATGGCTTGGTAATAAAGTCGATAACTTCATTTTTGGTATATCTAGTTTCATTAAATTCATTAACTTACATTAGTAGATTTTAACAATAGGAAAAAACACAATTGCCATTTTTATTTTCATACATAACTCATTTATGTGACTTAACAACATTTTAAAAATGCTTGTATGTTCAGAAACGTTTGAATAAGTTTTACTTTAATTCATTATTTGCACATAGTTAGTTCCGTCGTATCATATTTTTTGGAAAAACATTACTAACGGTTTTTAATGACTTCTATCAAAACGAGTAAGTCTACACTGAGTTTTTATTTTTATAGAATTCATTATTTACACCTATTTAACTTTTTTCGAAACCTAATGAATGGTAAAATAATACTATTTGCATTAAATAAATAAAACCACTAAATTGGATTAATTCTGCCACAAATATGGACGTGGTTAGTGATGCTTCCGAGCCAGATATTAGGTCACCAAAAATTCAATCGGCTAGCTAGATGGCATAAGAAAAAAGGAGACACTTAAAGCAGAAATAAACAAAAAAAAATACGGTCACAATGCTTATCATACAAAAATTAAAAAAAAAACAACCACCCAAGGCTCCTATACCAAGCGATTGTAAATGCAAACATAACTGCTCACAGAACTTTACGGAGGAAGATCAAATCAACATTTTCAAAACTTGGGGTTTAGCTAATAAAGCCGTCGAAAAGATTTTATACTCATGAATGTATGGCCAATGGCCAACTCTCCACAGAGAGTGTATGTGAACGCTAAAAGGAAACGAACTATATCTCATTCTTATTCTTTTCAATTAGCTGAACGGAAGATAAAGATTTGAAAAAAATTCTTCAAATCAAAGCTACACTCTACAAATCCAATGGCCCTATTAACAAAGCAATGCTTTGTTATGCTTTGAAAGCATTGACTAGCATTGGAAGCGCTGGCAATTATGAAGGAGACGATAGAAGAGGTAAGCATGAGGCATACAATAAAACAAAGCAGAAGATGTGAACTTCGTAAAATAACACATCCAAGGATTTCCAACAATGGAGTCTTCTAAAAGCTATTTGGACAGTACCCTAACTATCTCCGAAATGTACGAACTGTACGAGGATACATGTAGAACAGCGACTAAATCTCCTGTTTCTAAAACGTGTACCGTAAAATATAATACACCTAGATTTACAAAAACAAAAGAAAGACCATTTTATTATATATAATAATACGCCGTGGACTAACATAGGCCGATGATGAATGAATGAATGAATGAAAGAAAGACCATTTCTGTTATGTTACGTCACAAGTTTAACTACGTTAAAGCACAAAACTCACCACAAAGAGCGAAGCCGAGAAAACAAAGAGGGGGGATAAAATTCGAGCTAATAATGAATCCTTCTATTTGATCACAATAGACTTACAAAAGATACTTCATATGCCAACCAGTAACGTTTCCCTACAATCCCTACTAATAAATAAATAATGCTGGACAATCCACACAGCATCATCTAGCCCCAAGCTAAGCAGAGCTTGTGTTATGTGTACTAGATGACTGATATACGTAATACAATATTATTAAATAGATAGATATTTTTTATTATACATACATAGAAAACGACTAGAACCCCTGAACAAATATCTCGAAGCTCCTACCTCGAATGATGGTCTCTGTTACCTGTGGTCTGAAGTTGATGGGAAAAAAGGTAGCGATGAGGTGGGAACGACATTGTTTCTTTGGATTAGGCGTCTACCAACTACTTTTACCGAAATATCAATATTTTCTGATACCTGTGATGGCCAATATCTCTTGTTTGCAGCTGTATTTGGTTCAAACAACGCTTATTAGACAGTATTCACAGCGCGATTGAGAATCAGATGCGTTTGATGCCTGTGTTCTCGATGATAGATCTTTGCAATGTTATAAGATTAGCGAGGCCGACCAGAAACAAAAAGAAGGATGCTGCTGTGAAGAAACTGTATGACGATATAATGAATCACACAGACATATTGGACTTGAAAAATTTAAAAACAAACTTAATGCAGAATCGGTCTCTTGGGACTGATCGTGAAAAAGTACAGTGGGTAAGGTCGTAATACCCCACGAACTAGCGCACCATTGGTGCGAGAACTTGCCAGATAAAGAAAGTCTAGATTATTTACCCGAAGATGACTACTCAAATTATTTATGTTTGGAGAAATGATTAGTCTGAGTTAATTTTAAGTTACATTTTTAAGTAATTATAATTATTTTGTTCATTCACTTCAGATAGATCAGAAGGATATTCATAAGTAAAGCTCAAGTGTTTATAACTCTTTACCGGTTAGCAGAATTATTTGCTAAAAGCTTAGAACGTGTTTTTACGGATTCATGTGCCACTGTTACTAATTTTAGTTATTTTATAAAAGTGTTTTTAGACAAACAAGTTAATTTGCTTAGGTTTTAGTAATAAAAGATGTTATTTTATGATTATTTCGTCTTTAAATACTCGAAAAGGCCACTAATAACTTCGTTGCAGAAATACCTAACTCCCGTTTAGTCAAAACTTTTTATCGCAAGAAGTCATTATCTTTACATTTTTAGCTTTTAAAAAAATTGCAATGGTTGAATTTGTACTGATTTCAGTTAATTATATTTTAATTATATATCTCTATGTATCGGCGTTTAAATTATTTTGATAACTGTTGTAGTTTTTAAAATATAGGCTCTTAAAGTCATAAAAAGATAAAAACTGCTTTTGCCAAACTTTTGGTTTATACGGTTAATGACTTCTTGCAGTAAGCCGACGATATTAAACAGATAGATATTTTTTATTATAAATAGAAAACGACCAGAACACCCTGAACAAACAAATCTGCTGATCATACAAACATTTGTCCTGAGGCGGAAATCGAACCTCAGTCGCAGGCGGACTTTCGCCCAACGGTCGTCAAAGTTGTTCTATAGTTGTTATTTTGTTTTGTAGGTTCGCGCAGGAACAATGGGTGGTCACGTAGAAGGAAGTCCATTTCTCGTGAAAGCATACAGCGCTGCGAGGGTCAACGTCACAGATATTTCTCCAGGCGTTGTTGGACGACCAGTATCGTTTACTATCAATGCTTCGCATGCTGGTATGTATTCTACTTTATATCATAATTCATAATCATTTATTCACGGAAAACATGTCAAATATTACAATGGTGTCAATGTATCAATGCAATACTCCCAGAAGTTATGGTGTGGTGTGTGAATTTAATAATACACATACCTACTCAGTACAAATTATGCTTTTGGAAACTAAATTAAATATGTCTTGTTGGTTCAAAATATAAATAATATGCTTAGTGGTCCAAAATCAAAAATCAATGTCGAAACCTCTTTATTTCCTTTAGACCTTACAGGACTCTTGGACACGTCATAAAATACATCATCATCATCATCATCACCAGCCTATAACAGTCCACTGCTGGACATAGGCCTCCCCTAATGAGCGCCATAGATGGCATTATCATTTGGGGGTTAATAAAATACATATTACATAATAAATAAAGGGATTATTATTATTTTTTTTTTTTGTACATTTTAATCTTTTTAAGGTTTTGTTCAATGGTGCAAATCTTTTATGGAAAAATAATGAAGACTAATGTTTTCTAGGTGCCGGCAACTTGGAGATAATTGTTGCAGTAAACGGAAAAAATGTGCCAAATTATGTACAAAGTGAAGGAAATGCAAGGTTCAAGGTACAGAAAACCTGAATATTTAAAAAATGGGGTTGCGTGAATGAATAGGGTTGTGTTGTATTACGGTCTGGCAAAAGTCATAGAACAAAGTTGTTAGTCTATACTAATATTATAAAGAGGAAAGATTTGATTGTTTGTTTGTTTGTATGTTTGTTTGTTTGTTTGAATTGAATAGGCTCCGAAACTACTGGACCGAGTTAAAAAATTCTTTCACCATTAGAATCCTTAATTTTCCGTGATGAACATAGGCTATATAATATTTTCAAAAAAGTTAGGGATCCGCATGAAAAATTCAATAATTGAACCGTGGGCTGTATATTCAACCTCTTTTTCTATTATGGCGCGTCAGAATAGAAAAAGAGGTTGTATAGCGCACGGTGCTTGCTTTTTCTCTACGGCCAGTGTTAGTTTTGGAATGTCGAGTCAATGTCAAAAATCCCACTGCTGTTAGAAAAAGTAAGGGATCCGTATGAAAACTGTGAAGCCTATCGTGTTAGTGTGTATAATTTCTGAATTTTTTGTTTAATACCCGTGCGAAGCCGGGGCGGGCCGCTAGTCTTGATATAAACAAGTCGCCTATAAGAGGTTATTGATCATCTACCTATACCCCTGTATATAAGACTAGCGGTCCGCCCCGGCTTAACAGTCTTTAACAAAAAGAAATATTCGGAACCCTAACTTTATTGAAAATGTTCTATAGCCTATGTTCGTCACGGAAAATTATGATTCTAATGGTGAAAGAATTTTTCAAATCGGTCCAGTAGTTTTGGAGCATATTCAATTCAAACAAACAAACAAATTTTTCCTCTTTATTTTCCGAAGGTTTTCTTTTCTATACTAATAATATAAAGAGGAAAGATTTGATTGTTTGTTTGAATTGAATAGGCCCCAAAAATACTAGACCGATTTACTGAACGAAAATTTCCTTCTCCATTAATTAGTATAGAAAGGAAAACCTTCGAAAACCTTGCACAAAAGAGCAAGACCCTCACAGCATAACAATCTTGCAGGTGAACTTCAAACCAGTAGAAGCAGCCCCCCACAACCTATCAGTGCGGTTCAACGGGCACGCAGTCCCGGGGTCTCCGTTCATTTGTCCCGTGACCGCGCCGGCGGCGGCGGCCGACGCGCGCGCGGCCGGGCCGGGGCTCGTATCTACGCCCCGGGGCGAGCCCGCGGAGATACATCTCACTGGCTTCCACAGTAAGTGCTGTTCATTTATCTATTTCATTTAATTAGAACGGTCGTACAACCACTTACACTAACTAATTTAAATTAATTAATAAAATAAAAAATACAAATATCGCATGAAATTCACAATAAAATCTGGATTAAGGAAATTAAAATAATATTTCAATAAATTCAATTTAAAATAATACAAGCAATGTGACAACCCTAGTGCTATAATGGAGCGTAGGTATTTATTTCTTCAACTAGGCTTAGTTTCGATACTGGTCCATATGTATACTGTGCTACTATCATGCTTGCTTATGTGTGCGTTCGAATTTCCTGATTTTGACTTAGCGCGCTAGGCGTATACGCTCTTAAAGATTGCTGGCACCTATATAGGAGGTTGCGGGTTCGTTGTACGATCTGCAAATTGTGTTATCCACTTGAACGTCCAGCGCTCGGGTGGCAACTTACGTCGAAGCGCAACAGCGGTCATCGCCATTGAAAAATTGCGCGATCTTCACTGTTAAAAACGTTTGCCAAAACAAAAGTATGAAAGTTATTCTAAAACGAGGTTGAAGTGGTTATTCATGTCTGTGGCGCGGTGGACGAAGGTTCACCGACACAGAAGGCGGGTTCGTTGTACGATCTGCAAATTGTTTAGGGTGTTCTGGTCGTTTTCTATGTATTATAAAAAATACCTATCTATGTATGTACTCGTCTATTATTATAATATCAGTTATCTCCCCAGCCGCCCAAGTTAGGCTCTGCTTAACTTGGGGCGGTGAAGGGGCGGCGATGATGTGTGGATTGTACGGAATTATTTATTTATTTAAGAATTTTAAATATAATTACATAAAAAACTTATAATAATAACACTAAGCAAACCACAGAGTTTCCTATTACCAATGTGCAAAAGGATTGAGAAAAAAAATACGCATTCAGTATCTAGGACAATGGAGCCTCACATGTTTTATCAGCCTCTAATTAACAATTGGTGTGAACGATTGTATCATTCTACTGTTCTCGATCTATAAATATTTAGGTATTCATCTACTAGTAACTAGTTGTCGCACAAAGATTATAGATAACATCTGAAATTGTTTACAAACACCTTTTTAGAAATATCAGTGTGCTGTCTTTCATCCGTCGCTTGAACACGTCGTTTCAGTTCAAATAAATAATGTCATTTGATCTTGCGTTGTTCAAACTTGTTTGCAGTTTGAAAAAGACGTTGAAAACTATCGTTACTAAAAGTACGTTGATATTAAAGTTATTTGGAATGTGTGGAACATATAAGTTTGGATCTAAGTGGAAATATTGAACGGAAATATATTGAGATATGTAAAAATATATTGATTTCGTTTGAAACTTTACTATACTATGCGGTACTGAACAGAATTTTTATTATGAGAACAGTTTTATTGTGTAGGTAAATAACAAACGAGTGCGGCAAATCCAAACATTGACTTAAGTACGTAATTACGCTATGGGTAAAGCAAGAAAAAAATACCTTTTTCTTGGAAGGGCAAATCTTTCCATACCTCCGAAAAAAATTACAACACTTCTCCACTTTATATTTGAGCTAGTGTCGAAAATCAAATACCGGTTTCACCCATTTAAAAATACCCATACTGATTGAAACTCTAACCATTTCCATTTGTGTATTTGTGCGGTCTAAAACATATTTCATTCCCCAGCTGGCGAGCCAACAGTATTCGTCACCGGTCCTGGGGGCAGCAACGTTCGTACCCGGGTAACTCCAACGGGAGAGGGCAGGTTCACAGCCAGCTACACCCCCGAAGCCGTGGGACGGCATAGCGTTCAAGTGAACTGCGCTGGCAGGCATGTTCCCGGCTCACCGTTCACTTGCAATGTGTATGACGTGCATAGGGTCAGAGTTACCGGATTGGGGCCTGGTGGTAAGATGCTATTGGTTTATTTCACACTAATATGTTGTAAAGTTTATTCAAAATGTATTCGGCTACGTAAATTCAGGATTCCAAACGGAGAACCTCATACTCTCCAAGAATAATACCCACTCCACTTCCTGAACTCGGTCTGAATTTTGACTTCGACTTGACGCTAAAAGATTTCAGATATCAACTAACTAACTTACTAACTAAAATCGCGTGGTAAACCGCGCGGTCCATGAGTCTGAGGCCTAAAGGAAATAATCGTAGCAGTACGAACGACAACGACACTACAACAAAATCAAAATCAAAATGCTTTTGATTTGATACTTTATACATAGTGAGTG
The DNA here is from genome assembly GCA_963931895.1 of Eupithecia pulchellata. NCBI lineage: Eukaryota > Metazoa > Arthropoda > Insecta > Lepidoptera > Geometridae > Eupithecia > Eupithecia pulchellata. Next base: position 6,325,191 of record OZ007522.1, read on the forward strand.
TCGTTGTCGTTGAGACATAACCGCGCGGGTCCCGTAAACCAAGCCTGAATAAATTACATAATCCACTTTGTTAGGTTACAAACCGCGCGATTTGTCGAAACATTCCCGCGTGTATGAACCCGCTTTAAATCTTTAGTGCCAATTTATACCTGTGTTCTGTTTTATAGAGCTAGAAGGCACACTGGAAGGGCTAAGCCTAGACGACGGGTTAGACGAAGAGCGTGGCGTGGAAGTCGGGAAGGCAGTCACGTTCAGTGTAGACGCAGCCGGCGCCGGGGAAGGCACGCTTGAGCTGGTCGTGTCTACTCCTTCCACTACTGTTAAAGCAGAGGTGAGTCTTATTAAACGACTTAGCTTGCCTACTTGCTTAGTCAGCAAATACGACATAGCTTGCTTAGTCAGCTAAGGGCGCGATATTTGTTGTATTCGAATGTCCGAAGGCGTTCTTTCATACATTTGTAAAAACACAAACCGCCTTCGGATAGTCGAATTTGTGTGATCAATGTACAAAATGATGTGACAATCAAATAAAAAATTGAAAAATTGTATCGCCCGCCTGATGACTTATAGCGGTAGATTTAATATTCCCGTGGTTCGTCAATAAATAGCCAGAGAGGTTCTAGTGAGTATAACGTTCTTCTTAGGGCGTCGAGTCCACATAAATCTCATCCCAGCGCAAAGCCATACCATGTAGGGAAACCTATCACTCGATGGGCTGACGAAAACAATCGGTCGCGGGGGTCGATAAATGAAGGCCGCGCCGCGCAGCCCTGCTATTCGTGGCATCTTTTTGGAGGAGGCCTTAGCCAACAGTAGACGCATTTAGGGCTGATGATGAAGTCTAACTCGAGTACCAACTCTGCTCTTTCTGAGACAAATAGAAAATGCTGGACAATTCACATAGTCTCTACTGTACTGTACATATGTAAATTTGTACTGTACATACTGTAGATTTTAAAACCTAATATCAATCAATGTTTTCAGGTGGTTGCCGTAGCCCGCGGTCTGTACGACGTGACATTCGTACCCGTTTCCCGAGAGCCGCACCGAGTCTCGGTCACTTTCAATGAGCAGCCAGTCCCGGGTAGTCCTTTCATCTGTCGAGTGAACGAACCTCATACATTCGTGCAGATCGGTAAGTGCTGTATGCCTGCTATAGTGTTCAATTTAGATGAGCTACCAGTAGATTGTTTTCAACAGTGTGCAGTTAGCTCAATAGTTTAAATTTTAAAAAACAATTTATAATTGGTTTTGTTAATTAAGTATATTTTTTTTTGTTAGTTTTAAAGTAACAGCATATCCTAATGTGCCATTTTTGCTAAATGGTGACGCCATCTTAAATTTTGAATGACCATTTTAACTGTTGTTATTGCAAATCAAACGAAGTGCAAACAATTAGGATATAATGCATTGTTATCCTTCATTAACAATGATCAATACAATTAAATAAGGGAACCAAATTAGAACTAGTATTTACACAAAAATTGTGCTAACTGCAAACTGTCGCAAACAAGTGTTAAGTATCCTTAGTTTTACTTGGAATGTATTTGATACTAACACACGAGTACTATGGAGTACGGAGCTTAATCTAACATTTCTCCACCAGGTGGCGTCGCAACTGTAGAAATCGACGAGAACATAACCGAAGTAGAGGTACTAGCGCCAAACGGTAACAGGATATCCGAAGCACATCTCGAAGATACGGGTTTACTGACCTTCCCAGTCTCTCAAATCGGACGGCATGTTGTAAGAAGCTCGAGAGGAACGATCGCAGAGGTTGAGGCTAACGATGCTACAGCGGTCAAAGTGTTGTCGATTGGCAACGCTGTGGCACATAAACCTTCTATACTGACTGGTAAGTTTACTGTGATTTCTTTATCATTGCTGTGATTCAAGGTGTTTTCCAGCGGTCGGAATACAAAAAAATGTTGACACTTTATGTGGTTCATTCACAAATTGGCTTGGTCAAAAATCATTTGCTTTATTTGATTTAATAACTCAGCAAAGCTAGGCGAGCAACTTATATAATTATATATTAACCTCAGCAAGTCAAGGCTTACATTACTCGTCCAATATTTTTTATGTTTCTATTACAAATTTCTTTAATTATTCGGCATTATAAAAAAATAATAGGTACCTACCTAGGTACTCTTTTCTTTTAGCTGTTTTTTTCGTAAATCTAAGTATGTTATTGTTGTATTTATTTATTTATTATGTTACAGGGTCTCAAATACATTTATTTTCTTTCTTTCAATATATCGGCTATCAGTCAACTAATGTTTATTTTCAAAATGCACTTTATATTAACAGTTTTTCTTATTTTACTGTACATATTTTTCAAAATAATTAAAAATAATGTTTCGTTTGTATTTAGTTTAATATACCTAATAAATACGTAAATAACTTACCTACCTTATAAATATAATAGTTATAATACTTTTTCTGAAAGACGAGAACTCTGTGTCTAGTTAAACCTGTTTCCGCGCCTACGACTCGGACGCAACTTCAGGGTGTTGTCCGCTCCTAACTTCGCATCGTTCGTTGTCGTTGTTAGATTAAAAATGGCTACAGACGTGTAAATCAAAGATTCTGTAATTCTGTAAAATATACCTACAAACTCTAAAAGGAAGTTTCATTAAAAGTCAAAATTCACTCAGTTTGAACACTAGGATTCAACATTTGGCGAACGTGACAGGACGAACAATTTGTAGCGGTAAATCCCTAACCACCGAGGAAGCATTGGAAACTGCGTCGCACTTGGAGCTTGCTTGGATGCTGATTTTATGGTCTATTTGAACAGCAAAAGTTCATGCCTACACATCATACACCCATGAAAGTTAAGTAAAGTGCCCTTCCTTCAAATTTGTTCCATAACTTTCCTTATTTGTACCTACCTAGCCTGCCTTAATCCTAACCTCATCATTTCGTTCCCAAAGTAAATCAAACACTCGAATCCATAAGATTCGTTATACTAAATTGTCTAATATACAGCTTAACTATTTACTCAACCATACATAAAATAATATACCTATTCATTTTATACAAAATAACATTCACTATTTTGTGAATCGTAATTCAAATAGGTACCTACTTACTCCTATGTGCCTAATTAACTCATCGCTAGGTAAAAACATAATGTGTCAATGCTACATTTAGTTAAATGTCTAATGATTATCCAGAATCAACTCTAAAGTGATTCGTAATCATTAGATACAGATATTTACACAAAATTACAAAGGGTTAAGCAAGATAAACTAATTATTCAGAATCTACTCTAAAGCGATTCAATGTTTAGTAAATAACAAGTCTTCTTAACTCGATACTTACGCTAATCTATAACTATCAAAAATTACTGTAAAATTGCATAAATTAACGCCATACCTTATCATTTCAATCTATGAATTAAAGAAACTTCTTTCCCTTATGCTTCCACTTGCATATTTAATCAAATCTTTTACAATAATCGACTTTTAACAACTTGGTTAGAATAATAGTTTTTATTGTTGATTTTAAATATCGTAATCAAGGTTAAATCATTACACGGAATAGGTATCTATCTAGTAAAGTTTTATAGTCAAAAATTAACTTTTATTGTGCCAAAATTTCCAGGATTCGGTCAACTGGTAAACATAATAAATATTGAACTTGAAATCGTTCGACTTCGCTCGCCGAGAACAAAGAGGATCAGCTGTTGTTTACTAGTCGCCGGCTTCCAGGTGATATCTACCTACTTCAGATAACGCCCAATTGAGGAACGTGAGCATTATTATTCTTTTACTAGAGAAACCTTTGAGCTGTGTTTAATTGTTTTTAATTTGACGTTGATTTAATCCTTTGTAATACGTTTGTGTTCCGTGTTATATTGTTGTTAATTGTTTGAAAAAATGGAGAAAAATATTGCCGATAATACGGATAAATTAAAAACATTAATGGTTAGACGTAGCTCAATAAAGGGTCAAATAACCAAGTTCAAGAAGTATCTAGAAGAATTAATAAATAAAAAGTCTGATTTGTGCCATTTGGAACTTGCAGAATTAACTCTTAAACTTGGAAGATTTGAAATCTTGTCCTCTAAATTCGAAGAGGTGCAGGATGAGTTGGAGATTCTTAATTCTGATTCTATGGAAGTCGAAATTGATGCGCGTGAACTCATTGAGCGTGATATTATAAGATTGATTGCTATGGCTAAAGATATATTGGATCAAAATAGATTAAATTTAGAGTCTTCTCACGCTCAGAGTGGTCACTATAATATGGAGAAAAGGGAAATAGGAGTGAAGTTACCTCAAATTGAGATTGCTAAATTTAATGGTTCTTTCTTTCACTGGTTGGAATTCCGCGACACATTTATATCTCTCGTGCACAAAAATGAGCGTTTGTCGTCAATTCAAAAATTTCATTATTTGATTTCGTATCTCATAGGTGATTCGTCTCGAATAATCGCTAATCTGGAAGTGTCCGCCGATAATTACGAAGTCGCTTGGAGTTTGTTGTTGGAGCGTTACAATAATAAAAGATTGTTGGTAAATCTTCATTTAAAGTCATTGTTTAACATCAAACCGATTACTCGTGAATCCGAGAAGTCATTGCGTTTTCTAGTTGACAGCGTAACAAAGGATTTACGAGCTTTATCCAGCCTCGGCCAACCCACGACGCACTGGGATGTACTGATTATTTACATGTTGTCATCAAAATTGGACAGTCGTACTCTTGAAAAGTGGGAGGAGGCACGTAACGGTTTCTCTGATGTCCCGACTTTGTCTGATTTTAATAAATTTTTAACTTGCCGCGCAGATGTGATTGAAGCCTTAAATCGATCACGGCCTCAGGAAATTAATACCGGTACAGGGTCAACCAACAGCAAAGACAACAAGAACGCTCCTCGAGAATTAGCCTCAAAGGCACCAAAAGGTTTCCAAACAAAATCTTTTGCTAGTGTGGCGCCACCTTCCGTTTTTTATTGCGTGGTTTGCAACGCTAATCATAGAATTTATGATTGTCCAACTTTTAAGGCTAAGAATATAAAGGAGAGATTGGAAGATGTAAGTAAGTACAAGTTATGTGAGAATTGTTTGAGGCAGGGTCATCCGGCTAGCGAGTGCCGAATGGGAGCTTGTCGGGTCGCGGGCTGCAAAGGTCAGCATAATTCACTTTTGCACCCCCCTGGGGAAACACAAGCCTCTGTGAATTTTTCGAAAGAGAATAACACTATTGATTGTCAGGTAATATTAAGTACCGCTCTTATTGAGGTACAAAATCCAATCACAAATCAGTGCGAGGAGGTGCGCGCCTTATTAGATTGCGGATCGCAGTTAACTTTTATCAGTAAATCATTACAAAAAAGATTAAGTTTAAAAACTAATCCATTTAATAACATTAAGGTGATTGGCATTGGTAATACATGCCATAATAATGTGACAGAAAGTTGTGTCGCTCATATAAAATCATTGACAACACAGTATCGTGTGTCTCACTCATGTTTTGTTCTTGATGAATTGACAGGTGAACTACCAAAGTCTCCGATTGACGTCAAGAATCTAAAAATCCCTCAAACCGTTCGATTGGCCGATCCGGTATTCGACCGACCTGGTCCGATTGACATTCTTATTGGTGCAGACTTATTTTGGGAAGTCCTCGGGTCTGAACAGCGATCTTTAGGTCCAAACTACCCTAAATTGAAGTCGTCTAAGTTCGGCTGGTTGTTGGCTGGTCCGATGTTTACCAAAAAGTCTAATTTACAAAAAAATATACACTGTAATCATGCAGTCGTACAAAATGATAACATTGATGAAATGTTAACAAAATTCTGGTCGCTCGAAGAAGTACCTACGAAGTCTTTTTTGAGCGCCGAAGATGAAAGGTGTGAAGAGCTGTTTAAGTCTTCCACTACACGTTTAGATTCAGGCAGATTCGGCGTAGAGTTGCCACTAAAGGACTCCCCTGACTGCCTGGGTGAATCGTACAAATTAGCTAAAAAGCGCTTTCTATATTTAGAAAAAAGATTTAGGAAAAATTCTGATCTTAAATCAAAATATGTGGATTTTATTCGCGAGTACGCAGTTCTGGGACATTTATCAGAATCACCCATCACTAATCCAGAATTGTCATATTTTTTATGCCACCACGCAGTACTAAAGGAGTGTAGCGAGTCTACGAAGCTTCGCGTGGTGTTTAATGGTTCTGAACCGACTTCCTCAGGCTTTTCACTAAATGATCTTTTACTAAAGGGGCCTCATGTTCAAGACTCTCTTTTTTCCATTCTAGTACGAGCGCGGCAGTATCAATACGTAGTTACCGGAGATATTGATAAATTTTACCGGCAGGTATGTATTACCAAAAATCAAGACCGAAACTTGCAGCTCATACTGTGGAGGGAAGAAGAGTTTTTGCCCTTAAGAACTTTACAATTAAGTACTGTCACTTACGGTACAGCAAGTGCAAGTTACTTGAGTACACGTTGCTTGTGGCAGTTGGGGGAAGAGTGTGATGACCCGTTTATCAAAAATATAATACAACATGATTTTTATGTTGACGATTTGTACACTGGGTGTGATGATGAACAGCAGTTGCAGTTTATAGTAAATTCAGTAACGTCTAAATTACAAACAGCATGCTTCACATTAAGAAAATTTAAATCAAATGTGCCTCATTTATTGAACAAAAGCACAGACAATAATTCACTTTATTTCAGTGAGTCTACCAGCACCCTTGGCTTGGGTTGGAATCCCGCTAGTGATTCTTTGCATTTTCCTTTTGATATGCCTCCTAAAGGCAAGCCTATAACTAAGCGTACAATAATGTCACATTCATTTAAAATATTCGACCCTCTGGGTTTGATTAGTCCTTGCATAATTCAGCCAAAAATTATGCTTCAAAAGTTATGGCAACAAAAAATGGATTGGGATGAGCCTGTTCCACAGCCAATCCACGAATTATGGATTGAATTTGTTAATAATTTACCTTGTTTATCGACGTTACAAATTCCTCGAAAGGTAATTTGTAACTCTCCTAAAGTAGTTGAAATGCATGTCTTTAGTGATGCATCTCAGTGCGCCTACGGCGCTTGCGTATATATGCGAACGATTAATGCGAATGATGACGTCACCGTAAATCTAGTGTGTTCTAAATCTAAAGTAAGTCCTCTTAAACCAACCACTATTCCCCGCTTAGAGTTGGCAGCTGCACTGCTCGCCGCCAGATTATCCAAGAGCGTAATCGATTCTATAAGAAAAAAACCCTCTCGAATCGTCCACTGGTGTGACTCTAGCGTTGTCTTAGCTTGGCTCGCTAGTGACGCAAGTAAACTTAAAACATTTGTGGCTAATAGAGTCGGAGAGATTGTTGAGATTTCTGAACTGTCTTCATGGCGTTACGTCCCTACCAATTTGAATCCTGCTGACATGATCTCTAGAGGAGTAAACGCAAGTAAACTTCGTGATATGGAGCTTTGGTGGTCTGGCCCTGAGTTTTTTTGAACCGTGATGAGTCCCTGTGGCCTACTCTATCTTCACCGATTCCCGAGGATTTGCCTGAAAGGAAGGTTTGTTCTATAAACGTTTCTACTACCGATTCTTCCTTTGTTGATTTCGAAAGATTTTCTAAACTAAACAAACTCAAAGATCATTCGCATTTGTCCAAAGATTTATACATAACTGCAGAAATCCTAAACTAAAGTTAGTAGGACATTTGTCCGTCAAAGAATTAAATGATTCTTTTTCTCTTTTGTGTCATTTTGCACAGCTGGAATGTTTTCCAGATGAATATATATTGCTTGCAAGGGCAGTTCATTAAATACTAAATCTAAATTGCTATCTCTATCACCTTTTTTGGATGGTAACTTAATCAGAGTTGGTGGAAGAATTGACTCATCCAATTACAGGTTTGAAGCTAAACATCCAATAGTACTTGATTCTTCCCACCATCTGACAAAATTGTTATTTGATCAGGAACACTTAAGGCATTTACATGCCGGACCTCAGTTGCTACTGGCTTCTGTTCGTCAATTTGTTTGGCCCATTAATGGGCGCCGCCTTGCTCGTCAAGTCGTTCGTAGATGTGTTAGATGTCGGCGAGTTCAAGGGAAGGTGTTGCAACCCAAAATGGGTAATTTACCCAGCTCCCGCATCAATTTGGGACCATCCGTT
>OZ007522.1:6333534-6595534 GCA_963931895.1 Eupithecia pulchellata
GGTTGATGTACTGCCGGACCATCACTCGCAAGAGGTACATATACAATCATCATCATCAGCCTTTAACAGACCTCTAGGCCTCCCCTAATGAGCGCTATAGATGGCATTATTTATCATTTGGGGGTTAATTCCCGTAATCCCCACGCTGGGCATGCTGGTTGGGATCGCAGTTCGGTGGAATTGTTCTGCAGAGGGCGCTGCTGTCCGCCCCCCGGAGTCGCCCGTAACGACACCCACGGGAAGAGTAGGGTTGGTATAATTCTATGACGGCAACGCACGGCACACAAATACAATATACAAAATTACTTATTAGCAACAAAAGTTTACATTTATACATTAACATTAGAAAATAGCTTAGGAGTTACTATACTAGGTAGGTCTAAGAGAGTAACCGTGCACGATAATCCAAGATTTACTAGTTTCTAGGGGTATCCAAGAAAACTTTACAGATTTATTATTTAGCTCTGGTATGCATTTTTAGGACATAAAGTTACAAATAAAAGTGCGGTTTGGTATACAGCGCGCTACGCTGGGGTTTTTATAGCTCGCATCTCTGGTAACGTTATCTGACTGTGGCTCGCTTTGCTCGCAGGATGGCATGTAGTTACAAATTTTCGTAACAAACATCCTTATTTTCACAGGTATCAGCAGCCGGTCTCGGCCTATACCAAGCACAAGTCAACCGCATCGCATCATTCAGTATAGATACCCTGGGCCGCCCGGCTAGAGAGTTCGATGTCGTGGTATCAGGTCCAGGGTCCAGAGCCTTGCCAGTGCGATGCTACCAGACTAAGTCGGGGATGTTGCAAGCTGAGTTCACTATCACTGAAGTCGGACAGAGCACCATAGGTGAGATAGAAAACCTGCATATGCCCCTGTTTCTTTTAGTATTGACCTTAGGACAACCGGCTAGAAAGTTCGAAGATCATTACCACCAGTGTGTTGCTACCAGACTAAGTCCCTAACTGAGTTTACCATTACTGCAGGCGGACAGAGCACTGTATGATAAAATACTTCTGCCCGCGGTTTTACTTACATTATTAAATCTAAAGATATTTTTATTATATTTGTCCAGCCAGTTTTGGTAGATAGATAAAGATATTTAATAAATAATAATAATAATAAATAATTTGCAAAAATATTTCCTATAAAAACAAAATGTTGATATTTCAGAGGTGTTACATCTATCGAAGGCGATAGCAGGCAGTCCGTACACGTGTGAATCATTCGATCCCAACCGAGTCATTATGGCTGGGTTGCCCACTGGAAACATTGTGGCGCAGACACCTATAAATTTTACTGGTAAAGTTCAAGTTTAATTATAATTTCTCTTTAAAATTATGAATCAACGAAAAAAACATTGATCACCAAAGTCCTATTGGATTTTTATCTAAACTACTACAACAGTGCTTAGTTACACCAATATTGCATGCACTGCCTTGTTTGAGCGATGCGATGCATTACGACCGTAAGGGTGCGTTGATTTTGTACGTGCTCTCGGTAGTGCATAACGGTGCTAAAATCGATTTTTCTATTGATTTTATCTCCTTAAATCAATAAACATTTTAATTTCCAGTGGACACCAAAGAAGCAGGTGTTGGTGAACTAGAAGTGGTCTGTGAAGCGATGGGCGAGCAGAACAACAGGGTACACCTACCAGTCGATATCAGGGAAGATGGAAGCACTTACCGGGTCCGACTGAGGCCTAACGTTCCCGCGCATTACAGGATATACGTCACTTACGGAGGTGAGATGACGCCATTTTGAAATATGTCATGCTGGATGTCATGTCGGGCAAATTTACGTGCGGCAGCGCTATCGTTTTGTGCGTTGTCTTTATTTAATGATTATTCAGCAGTGCATTTATTTGAGCGGGAATGGTCGCGTTTTACTGTTGACTGTTGATGCGTTAGATTTGTTTTATTGTTTAGAGCTCTTGAATGTCCCAAGCTATCTCTGATAGCTAACTATTATTAGCTTTCTGTGTCTATCTTAAATTCTATTGTAATTTATTAAGCTGATGGCAATCAGAATTAAATAAATAACGCAATAGTGGCGAGAGAAGCGAGCCATGTAGCAATTGAAACGTATGCTCTCTAGTACGCAGAAGCTTCATGGTACATACACCATTTTTAACCTAGATGTTATTATACAGGAGCTCCGGTCCCGGGCAGTCCCATATCCCTCGGCATCCTCAGCACCCGCGGCGGCGGCGCGCGCTGCGTCGGCACGGGCCTCGCGCATGCGCACAGAGGCAAGGAGGCCGCCTTCACTATACACTGCACGGAGGACAAAGCACCAACTGTCGAGGTATTACACACCAATATTGAAAATCATCTGTAAGCTCCTACTGTCGAGGTATTACAGTACAATATCTATACTAATATTATAAAGAGGAAAGGTTTTGATTGTATGGATTGAATAGGCTCCAAAACTACTGGATCCATTTGAAAAAAGAATTCATCGTTAGAATCCTATTTATCCCTGACTAGCAGCCCGCCCCGGCTTCGCACGGGTATTAAACAAAAAATTCAGATATTATACACAATAACACGATGGGTTTCACAGTTTTCATACGGATCCCTTACTTTTTCTAACAGCATTGGGATTTTTAACATTGACTCGACACTCCATAACTGACACTGGCCGTAGAGAAAAAGCAAGCACAGTGCGCAACCTCTTTTTCTATTCTGACGCGCCATAATAGAAAAAGAGGTTGAATATACAGCGCACGGTTCAATTATTGAATTTTTCATGCGGATCCCTAACTTTTTTGAAAATATTATATAGCCTATGTTCATCACGGAAAATTTAGGATTCTAATGGTGAAAGAATTTTTCAAATCGGTCCAGTAGTTTCGGAGCCTATTCAATTCAAACAAACAAACAAACATACAAACAAACAAACAATCAAATCTTTCCTCTTTATAATATTAGTATAGATATAGATGAACATAGGCTATAGAATATGTTCAAAAAAGTTAGGGATCCGTATGAACACGGCAATGATGTAACCGTATGTGTGTAAAAATTTATATTTTTTTTTTATTTTGTTCATGACCTATTGGCTAGGGTGGATCGCTAGTCGAAAATAGTTTGGAATGATAAAGTGATAATATTATTGTGTACTACTATGTATGTGACTCAAATCGAATGTCATGTAAAATTAAATTTTTGGATTAGATACATTTTTAGCCAATATCAGTTGCCGTCTGTCGTGTAGAAATTGAAGACAATATACTTCGGGTTAATGTGCCGCTATATTATTTAGATATTCTTACGTCAGTAAGTTTTATTTGTAACAAATTGCGCGTTAGAATATAAAGAATCGTCGAGCATACTTAAGAATGTGTTACTTACCCGCTATTATTCGCAGGTGGAAAGGCTAACAGAAGACGACGGCTCGTTAGACTCGGGCCTCCTGGAATGCAGAGTGGTGGCCGGCGCGCCGAGAGAGTGGCTCTGCGCGTACATTCCTCTCAACACTGGCTTGTACGAAGTCAGAATATTCAATTCGAGTGGACCCCTGCCGGGAAGTCCGTTCTCTGTCAAAGTAAGTTACATCAAGCTACAATTGACGACTTCTGTGGCGCGGTCGGCGAAGGTCCGCCTGGGACACAGGAGGTTGCGGATTCGATTCCCGCCTCGGGACAAATATTTGTACGATCTGCAAATATTTGTTCAGACACAGACAGATGTAAAACATACAGCACATAAAGTCCAATTTTGACACATTTTACGTCACAAATTGCAACTACCAATGTCCAAAACCAGAATAACAATATTGGGGACTAGTATGTAAGTACTCACAAGATCTATGGCCTTTCTGGTACCCAGCGCGATGCCTAAACCTTATTAGAGGCCTATGGGAAACACGTGTACTTTAAATAAACGATACTCACCAATATGTTTTTACAGGTAATCGACACATCTTCCATAACGCCGTAATCAACATTGAAATGTTCTTACAGGTAATCGACACATCATCCATAACGCCTGTGGGCGGTTGGGGCGCGGATAACTCGGGGCGTGTGCGGGCGCCCTCTAAACTAGTCTTGGATACCAGCAACGCAGGCCCCGGCATGCTCGAGTGTTTGCTGGCTGGGAGGCATCAACGTAAGTTATAAAAATAAACGAATAGGAGCAAATGTTAGTAGCCGTGTGGTATTGGCTTAGAATTTGTACCACCTCAACTCTTCCTGCAGTTGTCTGTATATATAAATTACCTAGGGGAATTCAAAACTTTCAGTGTCCCGGAGTGGTGAATCTTGCAAGCTTAGATTACCTACGAAAACATTCACGATTTGATTAAGAGATCGCTATCTGGCAAGTTCAAATACGCAACACAACCCACTCAAGATATAATAAATTTTAATAATAAACCTTTTAGTATACATAGAAAACAACCAGAACACCCGGAACAAATATCTGCAGATTGAAATTATTTCCCGAATCAGTAAACGACCCCGCAAGCTCCTACGTCGCAGGTGGACCTTCGCCCACCGCGCCAGAGATGTGTCATACAGATCAAAAACATACCATTAATAATATTTAACTTTTCGTTGCACAGGAGTGGAAACCGTATCAGGCCGAGCGGTCGTCACACTAGCAGCTACAGAGGGCATCAGCGGCGAACAAGAGTTCGAACTGACTTACAACGGGGCTTTAGTCGCCGGCGCGCCTCGCAAGGCGTTAGTAGCCTCCGGTAATACGGCGGACAGAGTGACCTTAGCCGGCCGGGGATTGGCGCACGCGGCGCCGCATACGCCAGCTGTCTTTACCATCGGTGAGTGGGGAATGAAACAAATGACGATCTTTATGAACACGATTTAGAACTGACATAACAAGGGAGCTTAAAACAAGTGATAATCATTTTGAACGTGAATTAGTTCTGACATAGAAGGGAGCTTAATAAAACAAGTGAAGATCATTTTGAACATGGTTTAGAACTGACATACAAGGGAGCTTAAAACAAGTGATAATCATTTTGAACGTGAATTAGTTCTGACATAGAAGGGAGCTTAAGTGAAGATCTTTATAAACATGATTTAAAACTGACATACAAGGGAGCTTAATAAAACAAGTGAAGATCGCTTTGGAAAGACGTTTAAATCGCTAGCAAGCTTTTGTATTATTAACTGTTTAACTTTAATCTTTTACAATTAAACTTACAATGGGACTAAAGTGCGGCAAGTCGGAGAGAAGTGTTTAATGTCTAACTTTTATAAGCAGCATTATTACTCTGATGAGTGACTGACTCTAACTATAAACGCAGCACTTTATTAAGATGTCTCTTTAAATTAAACTCGATGCTAAAAACCCTTGTTGATTCAGATGGCAGTGCGGCCGGCCCAGGCGCGCCAGAAGCGTCCCTAAACTCCCCGGACGGTGAAAACGTAGCCGTGGCTCTAACAGCGGCCGGACCAGGTCTGTGGCGAGCCACTTACACGCCGCGCCGAGCGGGCGACCACCAACTGCGGGTGCTGTGGGCTGGCAGACTTGTCAAAGGTAACTATGGACCTGTAAAACGAGATTTGGTTTGGGGAATTAAAATACGCCCGTATGCCATTTACTTGCCAGACTCGTCAAAGGGAACAAAAGGACAAGAATATAGAATACTAGCGGTCCGCCCCGGCTTCGCACGGGTATTAAACAAAAATTTCAGAAATTATACACACTAAAACGATAGGTTTCAAAGTTTTCATACGGATCCCTTACTTTTTTAACAGCATTGGGGTTTTTGACATTGACTTGACACTCCATAACTGACACTGGCCGTAGAGAAAAAGCAAGCACCTATTCAACCTCCTTTTCTATTCTGACGCGCCATAATAGAAAAAGAGGTTGAATATACAGCGCACGTTTCAATTATTGAATTTTTCATGCGGATCTCTAACTTTTTGAAAATATTATATAGCCTATGTTCATCACGGAAAATTTAGGATTCTAATGGTGAAAGAATTTTTCAAATCGGTCCAGTAGTTTCGGAGCCTATTCAATTCAAACAAACAAACAATCAAATCTTTCCTCTTTATAATATTAGTATAGACAAGCATGTATACAAAAATATGGCTAGGCTGTATCTGGTATATAAGCGAAATTGAGTGTGAGAAACGTCTTTTGCGTGCCAAGCGAAGCACATAACAAGACTTGCTTCGCTCGTCGCACTGAAATTAATGTTCTATTCTGAACATTGAAGGATGTGCAAACCAATAATTCCACAATCCTTCCAGGTTGCCCACTAACAGTGAATGTGAACGCGAGCTCAGAAAGCGGCGATGCGTCGCGCGTCGTTTGCTCCGGCGCAGGCTTGCAGAGCGGAGTGGTGGGGAGGGAGATACGCTCCTGGATAGACACGCGGCGGGCCGGGCCGGGGGAACTCACCGCGCATTGTACTGGACCTAATAAGGTGAGTCGCAATACCAGCCTCATTCGTCCACACAAACCTTTTAACATAGCCCACACAAGCATACCTTTATCCAACGATACTTAAATATCTGAAGTACAAAACACTAATATCGAACAAAATGATAATATGTTGATTCAAGTCTTGATAGATCATCCTTAAATAGATATTGTTATCCTTCGATCTGGAAAATAATCACATAATTAATTATTTTTCACAACAAAGCTACTAGGCATCTTCCTTCTCAGCTTTGCCATAGTTTGAGGTCGATTTCGCGCTATGCAGTTTCTATCCTTATGTAACCTGTTCTTCATTAGGATGAAAATTGGTTAACTACGAATCCTATTTACCCTTACATCCGTACTGTTAAATGTAATGTTCTAGTGGATTTACAAGGCTTCTTTTTCAGGTGGCATACAATATTAATGTTCTTGTGGACTTAGTTTATTTTTTCAGTTGGCATATAATATTATGTTCTATTGGATTTAGATGGTTTCATTTTCAGGTTGCATACAATATAAAGTTCATGTGGATGACAAGGCTTCTTTTTCAGGTGGCATACAATATAATGTCCTAGTGGATTTACAAAGCTTCTTTTTGATGTGGCATACAATATAATTTTCTTGTGTAATATAATAATAAGGTATTCTTTTTCAGGTGGCATACTGCGAGCTGTACGAGCACGGAGACGGCACGTTCACTTTGAACGTGAAGCCGGCGGAGGCGGGCCGGCACGTGCTGAGCGTGCAGTTCGCGGGCGAGCACGTGCCCGGCTCGCCCTTCGTGCTCAAAGTGGCCGGCGCGCCTGACCCTTCCAAGGTACGTTGAGTGATAGTTGTTCAGGCTGTTCTGATCGTTTTATATTAATCTATATATTAGTTTGGGGAAAAGCCGTTTCGTATTTTTTATTTTTATTTATGAAACAAAATCCACAGCTCTTAGATCTAAATAATAAAAAGATAAACTTATAACATAACCTACAGCCAAAACAGGATTTACATTTTATACAATACTAGCGGCCCGCCCCGGCTTCGCACGGGTATTAAACAAAAATTTCTGAAATTATACACACTAAAACGATGGGTTTCACAGTTTTCATACGGATCTTTACTTTTTTTAACAGCATTGGGGTTTTTGACATTGACTCGACATTCCAAAACTGACACTGGCCGTAGAGAAAAAGCAAGCACCGTGCGCTATACAACCTCTTTTTCTATTCTGACGCGCCATAATAGAAAAAGAGGTTGAATATACAGCCCACGGTTCAATTATTGAATTTTTCATGCGGATCCCTAACTTTTTTGAAAATATTATATAGCCTATGTTCATCACGGAAAATTAAGGATTCTAATGGTGAAATAATTTTTTAACTCGGTCCAGTAGTTTCGGAGCCTATTCAATTCAAACAAACAAACAAACAAACAAACAAACATACAAACAATCAAATCTTTCCTCTTTATAATATTAGTATAGATTATGTATGTGTAAACTTGCCTTTGCCTATACTATTTGTATCTGGCTGGTTTTGGAATCATTATAAGTAAAAATTTTCAAGAAGATAATTCCAAATTCAAATAAGGAAAACGTGAGATTTTTATTTGTTTTTCGTACTGTCAAGATGAGTGAATCTAATGAAGAAACTCGATACCTTATAAAATTTTACTATAAATAAGGTAAAAATGCAACGCATGCCACAAATAAAAATTACGATATTTATGGACCTAGTGCAGTGTCTATGAGAGTAGAACAAAGAAAAAAATTCTGCTCCTACAAATATTTTGCAATATTAACCATAAACATAATCCACAGGTCCGAGTATACGGGCCGGGCTTAGAGCCAGGCGTCCTAGCGACGTTCCAATCCCGTTTCCTCTGCGACACTCGCGGCGCCGGCGCGGGGCAACTGACGGTCCGCGTGCGAGGGCCCAAGGGGGCCTTCCGAGTCGAGATGCAGAGGGAAAGTCAGAAGGACCGCACTATACTCTGCAAGGTAATGGCATCTGCAGCTATATTGGTCACTAGCGGTCCGCCCCGGCTTCGCACGAATATTTCGTTAAAATTAAGTTTTTCATGCAGAACCCTAACTTTTTTGAAAATATTTTATAGCCTATGTTAATAACAGAAATTTTTGGATTCTAATGGTTAAAGAATTTTTTAAATCTTTCCTCTTTATAATATTAGTATAGATTCCATATCAGTATGACTTTCCATGAAGGCCTTTATTCGGGTCCTAATCAAGTAGAAATCTCATCTGAGACAGCTTGATCGAGTCACAAGTAAGAGTCCATATCGCTTTATCTTAATATATTGTGCTTTCCCTGTATTCTAACATAACATTCATAAGACAGCTCACTAACAAAAAATCGACCCAAAAATGATTTCTGAAATAGTTAAGGGATTTAATTTATATTCAGTTGTGGTTCGATTTCGGAAGACATGACTCAAGAGAACGTTCCGAGTCATGAATCTAAGAGAAAAACAGGACCGCACTAAGATGCAAAAATGCGCAAATGTTAACTTAACTGCTATGGAATTTAGATAGAATTTATATGCAATTTAGATGTAACAAAAACTATACTAAACTAATTTGATAGATATATAAACCAAAATACAAAGAATGATATCGTTTCTAGAAAGAAACGATATCATTCTTTGTATTTTGGTTGACAACAAAGGCAAATCTTCTTTACAAACCTCTGAGGTTTGCTTAGTTTTATTACTATAGGTTTTCTTTGTAGGTATATATAACTTAAAAGAAAAATAAATTAATAAAAAAACAGCTTTAGCTGTGTAAAATCAGTTTAGTGTCTTAATGATTAGTAATTAACGGGTATTTATCGCGTTTCTTCTTCTTCCTTTCTTCTCGAGAAAGGAAGAAGGAGAAGAAGAAGAAGAAACGCGATAAATACCCGTTAATTACTAATCATTATGTGTTCAGATCGCGTAAGTTTCAAAACAGTTTAGTGTCATCTGAATTGTGGTGGTGTTTAGATGGCTATGGCGCTCATTCGGGGAGGCCTATGTCCAGCAGTGGACTGATATGGGCTGATAATCATGATGATGGTGTTTAGATTCAATTTTGGATTACTATACCTAGTCCGCATTCCCATGCTTATATTTTTTACGCTGGTTATTTTAACTGGACCATTATTCCTAAGTGGACATGACTTGTTAAATGTGTAGAAACTTGAACCCTGTAGCCATTGATCTGCAAAAGACTGATGGCGACAAGCTAGCAAGCAAAATCGGCTCTATGGTGCTCATTAGGGTTGGCTTATGTCTAGCATAAGCCGATCATTTCTAAGTTTGGAGCAGAATAATTCTGGACGAATATTAATTTTATACAAGTTACTTAGTATCTACTACCTAAGTAGCAGGTGTTTTGTTAACGAATCTAATTCGATTAGATTAAACGAAATCAATGTCATGATAGTGGAACGATTAAACTTATCATATGTTAAATTGATATGTGTATCTACGCACAACTGTTATGTACCAAGTACCAACTAATCTGCTAGATAATTTTCGCTATGTAGGTATAAACAGTGATTTCGGTTTTTTATCAACTAAATCCTTTTATTTTTCTGACCTGACGCTAATCGTACCTACACTCTGCGTGTACATTAATCAAAATGAATGTTCAATAAATTGCTATCGTTAAAAAGTATATACTAAAACTTTTACTAGATTAATTTTGATATCTGTTTGAACTATGGGATTAAAAATTATCCGCTCTTTTTTGGAAAAAGTAGTATTTGTATAGTATGTGCTATTTTTTAAATCTGTATCTTGAATTCTCCTGAGTTCGCCCAATTAATCATCATCATCATAAATAAATCATATTTAATAAATGCTGGATATCCTCCAAACTCTTGAGGAACTTCTTACGTTCTATAACACCCACTAAACTTCTTAATGATTGATAAACTTTACTGATTATCTCAACCATAGGGTTCTCTGTAATAAAGTTATACCTACATAAATAAAATATACCGCCTACCGGGGCCTAGGGGGTGCAGATTTAGAATAGCCTCAGCATTATTTTAAGAATCTTGTGTATCTCATTGTAAGTGAACACTTGTTTTTATGAGAATAAACACTTTCAACCGAACTTACATTTACTTCTTATGATTATACATCAATTCTATGGCTCCAAGTGCCGTCCGCTCAACCAACTAATAAAACTTGTCGTCCTCAGTTCTCTCCCACCGAGCCCGGCGACTACCGCGTAGAGGTGCGGTGGGCCGGCCGCCACGTCCCCGGATCGCCATTCCCCGTCATGATCTTCGACACGCAAGAGGAACTGCGCCGGTACATGCAAGCGAATGCCGCTTAGTTACATGCTGTATTTATATCATTCCAATTCAGTTTATAATAGCACAAAATAATTGCTATATTCGAATTGTTAAAATAATAAAGCTATAAACAGACAGCTCTCGCAACGTAATTGAGGCAGAGATCTGAATACTTAAATTTGTATAGAAACAGATGCTCTTATGCGACGACCGACGTTCCCTTTCATTTCTTCGCATACGTTGCGTGGC
This sequence comes from Eupithecia pulchellata, assembly GCA_963931895.1. Lineage (NCBI taxonomy): Eukaryota > Metazoa > Arthropoda > Insecta > Lepidoptera > Geometridae > Eupithecia > Eupithecia pulchellata. Next base: position 6,344,483 of record OZ007522.1, read on the forward strand.
GTCAGCTCAATCTGTTTCTAGCTTATGGTCCGTTCAAATGTCTGGCATCACTGCAAATGTCCGTATGATGGTGCTCGATTTTTGAACTGCCAGAGCTTTATGTGGCTCCCTTGTTACAGATTTTCATATAAAATCTCCCATTAAAAATTAAACCCTAAGTAGTACATGATTAATGGAAATCCCAGCTCCTTGTGACGAATTGTAGCGTAAATTACCAATGACCATGAGGTAATTTCAGTATTCGCTTACCATTAGGTAATCCATCGTTGTCACTTCAACTTTTTTCATCGTGATTGGCGAAAAAGTTATTCAACATTCCAAAACTTTATATCTGCGTTTTTAAAGGTGACTTTGTATTTTTGTATGTTATCGTAAGTCGAATTTTATATAGATCTGATATGTCATGACTATTGAATCTCATAAACTTTTGATTGTTGACAGAGTACCTAATTAATTAATACTTACATTGCATTTCAGTAAGTTAAACAAGAAACAGAACCGTTTAATTGTGTCCTAATTCAGCTAAAACATTCCTTATTCTTATGACGAAATAAATGGTACGAAATAATTCTGAAATGTAGAAGTATATTTTTAATAGTTAGGTAAGAATAAAATATTAAAATTAGGTTGGAACATTATAAAAATCTCATTAATGTAATAATCCCATCCGTTACTTTTAAAGCTGGTGTAAAGGTTATGTTACAACATACGACATAATAAATAGAAATAACTAGAAAATTCTAAAGTTAAAAAATAAAAATAAGTAATCCTAAACATCGGTTTGTATCTAATCAAATTCTAATTATGTATGGAATATAAAAAGCATAATAATATGTTAATATTTATTAATAATTTAGAAAATAAATGAATTAACTTTTGTAACTAACGTATTTCTTTATTGTTATTACATGGTTAAATTCTCACCAAAGGCAGTAGAACTTAACCATGTAAACTGCAGCTGAATGTTTCAGCAAAGTACTAATTTGTTAATAAAGGAACTTTTATTACGTGACTTGTTTTATTATAATACAAATTACTTGTAAACCTATTACCCCTTATAACTAGATTGGTAGGACAGTACAGTGCTAATAAACCTCACTTAAGCCTGGTCTCACTTGTCTACAAATTTTCGACTACTTTTAATTCCCTTGTAACTTGCTACAAATTTTCACATGCAATAATATATAACCCCGCTGCCGCCACCACCTATAATAATACTCAAAGTCTGAAATTCCAAACAATAACAACTATTGTGACCCATATACATTGAGATAGGGGGTACTTATATATGACGCGCACTGTACATAAACAAATCGAAAAATAACGCAAAGTTAGATGATTGTTTTAATACTGTCGATTAAAGTTTATTTATACAATCGTTTATTTTAGGAATTTCCGTCTAGTACGGCATTAAAGTGAAGAATAAAAATATATTAATATTAATCTTTTCTTCCTTGACAATTCGGGGGGCGGGCAGCAGCGCCCTGTGCAGAACAACTCCACCGAACTGCGATCCCCAACCCGCATGCCCAGCGTTGGGATTATGGGCAATAACCCCTAAATGATAATGCCATCTATGGCGCTCATTAGGGGAGGCCTATGTCCAGCAGTGGACTATTATAAGCTGGTGATGATGATGATGAATCTTTTCAAAGCACAAAGTCAAAATCTCGTACTTAATGGTCTCGATGATAGTGTATAACCATTATAAGTAGATAGCCCAGTTTCTTTTTCTTGACTTGCGGCGGGTGGCAGCGGATGAAAGTGGAGGGCGAGGAGTGTCCATTCTCCACCTAAGTACTATTATATTCTCTGCCCATACCTAGATCATGGAAAACAAAGACCGTTGGTGCAACATTTCAATCTATCTTAAAACTACCTACTTTCGGACCTGATTGAACGTGTGGGTTGTAAGGAAATATATTATGTAATCTTAATATATAAAGGAACAAGCGATTTTCTGGCGACAACGCCCAGCCTAAACCGCTGAAGTTAGAAAGCTGAAATTTGGAAGGTAGGTTCCTTTTACAACACAAGCACCCGCTAAGAAGGGATTTTTGGAAATTCCACCCCTAAGGGGGTGAAAAGGGGGATGGAAGTTTTTTTGGTCTTTTTTAATATCTGTAGATATATTAGTAGTGTAGTGTAGATAATCTGTAGGTATATTTAAATAAAATAGGATTAGGTAATTTACAAATAAAATGGGCTAAAGTAGAATGTTTGCAGTCCACCGTGTCATTAGATTCACTATAAAAAAAATACAGTAAACGGTTATTTTTTTTAAGAAAACGCATGGGCTTATACATGATATTAAAAGCGGGTTTCAATTTCCGACTCTCAAGATAGGGTATTAGCTAATTTCGTCAAGATTTTTTTACTCTAAAGTCCACGCAAATGAAATTGCGAGCGGGTCAGCTAGTGTAAATTTAATTAAGGTTGACTCTATGATTTTGTGTTATGTTTGTGTAATATTATGTAATGCTATTTAAGGTTAAATTTTGTACTCTATTGCATTGGGTGTTCCCGTCAAAATAGATGTACGTTTGTAAATAAATAAATAAAATAAAATAAAATAAATAAAATATTAATCAGTCTACACCAGGCTTATACCTAAACGACATAGTTCGCCTGTCGGGGTACCCTGCGGGTGTGTCGCTCGCTAGATGCGCTCGCAATGCATCCAAACTCTGCCATAACTGCTGCATCTGGCCGAAGATTATCACTTCTAAGCGTTGGATTGAGGAATGCAGCTCTCCTGAAACAATAATAAGTAATTGTTGGTTCTTAGAGGGAGAATCATCATCATCATTAGCAGCCTATGTTAATTAATCATGACAGTGAGTATGTTCTCGCGTATCAGCATTAAGTACCGTAGGTACCAGTGAGGCAATGCAGCCAGCGCAGGGCGCTTCGGACTGCCAAAATGATCCATATGGATCATTTAAGCTAAAGTACCTAGGTACTTGTAGATTGGAATAATAAAACAACCTCTGCAGCGTAGCGGGCGAAGGTCCATCTGCAACGCAGCTGCGCACGAGGCAGCGAGATCGAATCCCAGGTCGGGAAATATGTTCGTACGGTTTGCAGATACTTGTATTGGGTGTTTTCTATGCATATGTATTTAAAATATTCACATGTAGGACTGCATGTAGGTGTAGGTATAACACTAAGCTCTGCTTATCTGTCAAAGTATAATTTTGGACGGATGGATGTTCATTATCGCTTTAAGCCATTACGGCTGAACCATCACCAATCTGGCTGAAATTTGTAAATTGTAAACCTGGAACCAAACCTATGCTTCTTTTGTTTCATAAGATAAAAATAACCTTAAAACGTTTCCATAGAAACGCGTAAGAATACGTGGCCAGAAAAATAAAACCTCCGTAATAAAACTTATTCAAAAAGAAGCCTGATATATTGAAGTGAAGAGAAATCAATAACAAATGATTTCTTTTTATAATAATCAACTGAAATTTGACTTGTCTAAGTGCTTATTTTGTAAGCCTAAAGAAATAAAGTTATTGAATCTGAATCTGATGATATTAGTATAGTACATACGCGATGTAACAACCCCATGAAGTCTCCTAGTAATAGTAGCATTCGCAGTAGCGTTGACCTCGGCTGTCTTCACGGAGCACATAGCCCGTGCTTCCTCACGCGGCCCGGCGCCGTGGTAGGTGGAGTTCCGGACCTCGAGGTACGGCTTCCGGTGGTCTGAGAGACCGTTGATGGAGTAAGCAGGGCCACGGTCTGGGGATATTATAATTCTTAAATGTTTATTGAGAAAATAATACTATAAAACATTAAGATGTAAAATAATGGTAAAGGCAGCTTAACTTTACATAAAGTAAAATAAAAATAAATAAAATATAAATCTAAAGAGGGTTTTCTTCCAGCATACCTTATTGGGAGAGTGAGATAAAGTTGTAAAATATGTATAGGTATGTATGTTGGTAGAAAGATTTAAATCTTTGTGCCTTTACATTAATAATTATATTGCATGGTACCTACAATATATGTAAGTAATAATAATATAATTTCACATGAGATACTGAATAGTTTAGTATATCTGCCTTTTTTGTTGCCTGGAAGAGATCGCTCAGAGCGATAAGGCTGCCCATTGTTACACACAATCTGTATTTGTCCTTTCCTTTCCTGTATCTCCGTGTCATTTGGTGTGCAATAAACAATATTATTACTGTACTTATGTGTATTGTATCTATCTCATGTAAATCTATACTAATCTATATCTATACTAATATTATAAAGAGGAAAGATTTGATTGTTTGTTTGTTTGTTTGAATTGAATAGGCTCCGAAACTACTGAACCGAGTTAAAAAATTCTTTCACCATTAGAATCCTTAATTTTCCGTGATGAACATAGGCTATATAATATTTTCAAAAAAGTTAGGGATCCGCATGAAAAATTCAATAATTGAACCGTGGGCTGTATATTCAACCTCTTTTTCTATTATGGCGCGTCAGAATAGAAAAAGAGGTTATATAGCGCACGGTGCTTGCTTTTTCTCTACGGCCAGTGTCAGTTTTGGAATGTCGAGTCAATGTCAAAAACCCCAATGCTGTTAAAAAAAGTAAAGATCCGTATGAAAACTGTAAAACCCATCGTTTTAGTGTGTATAATTTCTGAAATTTTTGTTTAATACCCGTGCGAAGCCGGGGCGGGCCGCTAGTTTATATTATAATCCTATCTATCTTTGTTATTTTCTTTGTCAATAAAGGTTTTACCATTTTGTATGCAGGTCTTTTATAAAGATAGTTAGTGAAAGTAAACACTTCGGTATAATTAAAATAAATAACTGCACTATACGAGTAAGTACAAGCAAATTTATAGACACTGGTTTCAATTTCAATCTGACATCATTCATTTCAATTTACAGCATGTCAGTCAATAATTTTAGTACATTACTAAATATTTTCTTATTAGTAGCGTACCCACCTACCACTTCAGATATTATGTTTCATTTTGTAACATGCTTACACCTAATCAGCTGTGGAGCATTATGATATCTATCACGTATGAAGTACCTACAATGGTATAAGTAGGTACTAATCATGCAATTTGAGGCCGAGACCCCTTATAATATCAAAATGCGTAGCGCCCGTCATAAAGAGGTTTTCTATTCGTTTCAAATGCATTCACTGCAAAGGCAATATTAAATTTTTGAGTCTAACTTTAGCCTAAAAATGCACTGAAATAACTCACTGTGATGGTAAGCCGGAGCTGTGTGAACATTCGCCACTATCACGTAAAATGCTATTACTACGGCTAGATTCGCCAACATTTCGTACGGCAAATTCTAAAGTTTCACTATGATCAAACTATCATTTTCGTAGACGAACTTTTTGTAAATGATTTGGTACTCTGTCATGACACGAGTGGTTCGCCTTTTGATACAGGTCAATACTGAGTCACTTGGGGCCGAACTGAGAATAAATAGGTACCTAGACGATAGAAGAACCGCCGAAATTGGAGTAGGTACAGTCGCTGTAAAAAGCATCTCCGCATTTGCTATCAGTTTCTTCCAGTAATTTCATTTTCGCTTGGAAACAAGTAAATGCTACGGTGAGATAAGACGGGTAGATCAATCTAAAATTAGAAACCATTCTGTAAACACTGCCCGGAGTAAATCAGCATAGTAGCCCTTCAGGGCCTCTTGAAACCATATTAATACATGTGTAGGGATAGCTACTGCAATATTTTCATCGGCAAGCGTATGATAAGACTTTTTTTCATGTCGTCCACCAACATAGATACTTATATAATAATAATAGGACCTATGAAATTGCCGGTTGACAATGACGAATTAAAGGCGATTGTGGAAGCTGATGCTACACAATCTACGGCTGAATTAGCAGCAGCTTTCGACGTTAGCGTCAAAACAATATTGGTCCATTTGCGTCAAATTGCCCCACAAACTCAATGATCGCCAGCGCGAAGTACGCGCGAGATGTGCCTTGCACTGCTCAACAGACACACAAATGAAGGAACTTTGAACCGCATTGTTACCTGCGATGAAAAATGGATTCTGTTTGATAACCGCAAGCGCTCAGCAAGTTGGTTGGATCCTGGTTCAGCACCTAAACAATGCCCTAAATGAAAACTCACCCCTAGAAGTGATGGTCACTGTTTGGTGGTCTAGCGCCGGTGTGATTCATCACAGCTTCTTACCAAACGGAATGAGCATTACTGCAGATGTGTACTGTGAAGAACTGAACACAATGATGGAGACCTAATATAAAGGACATTTTCCACTATACCACGACGACGACAGCACATAAATAAAAAAATAGATTATTTCTGCGTGGCATAGCATGTATGAGGTATGTCTAGATATAAATCATAAGTATAGGATGATTCAGAACTATGTTAAGTTGTCAATGAAATTGTTTGTCTTCCTTCCGTTATGCTCCATATGAGTGCGATCAGTCGCTGACCTATTAATAAACCGTAACACTACAAAAACGTTAGATGATTTCGGTTTAAAGAATTTATTCTCATTAAAAACAAACAGTTCACTTATAATGAGATTTCTTAAGATTAGGTACTTATTTCTAGTTTCTATGTAGCTAGCGACTAAGCTTACTAAGCTAACATGATAATAAAACTGAATACGAGCGTAGGTTACAATGGTGTTACAATGGTTCAAAAGAAATTATAAAAAGCTGAAATTTGAAAAAGCATTTCTTCAACCAAAATATAGGTTATTAATTAATTTATGACGGAATTCGAGCTTTCAACTTGTTACAAGCTGTTACAGTAATTTATTAAATATAAATAAAAATATGTAAATGCTGGAGAATCATGTTGGACAATCCATATAAGTTGAAGTAAATTTTGTAGTCAACACAAACTATACGTTGTTCTTATTACCAGATTTATTTTGTTTATATTTGAGTGAGGTTACCCCACACTAAATGTACCACATATACCTTAAGTTAACTACTCAACAGAACAGGTGGGAGTAAACGCCTATTTCAATTCTCCAAAATACGCATTATTTTTTTTTGTATAGTTTTGCAAATTGGTACTACTCCAATTCGGTATATTAGTGTACACTAATTGGCCGAAACTAAACACGAAATACGGAGAAATAAAATATAGGCCCCAGCAGTGCCGATGTTGCTTTACGCCCAACATCTGGCCTCTGCGCTCATAAACTAATACGGGGTAATAAATCCTCTGTAACCGAATTGTGTAATTGAATGGCTCCTATCCTATGCCATAAACAATAACTCTTACGTAAGCACCATCGTCATCCAAAGAGGTTTTCTGATATGTTTCTTATATCTTTTGCCTAAAACTAGTACCTACAATAGACAAACAACACACTAGTACCTAGTTGAGTGATTAGATCACTTAGAGCTCAATTATTTAAACTATACAAACTTGAAAAACACTATGAAATGCACTCGAGTAGGTATACCTATCTTACTTAATTCAATAAAATATATAATAAAAAGGTTAAATTATAAAATAATGGGAAACGCAAACTTAAGCCTAAAAAGAGTTCTCAACTCAACTCACAAGTCTTGTCTATACACCTATAAAATTTCACGCAAATAGGACCAACGGTTAGACAGATAAGCTCGATCGAAGTGTTGCATAGTTATCATTGTCGCTTCGTTCACTCCGATCAATAAAGGAACTTGAAGGAAAGAAAACTTTTAAGAAGGCTTTTCCGTAGCTAATCTTGATCTTTACGTAGCTATACTTGAATATAAATATATATAAATAAATAATGCCGGACAATCCACATAGCATCGTCTAGCCCCAAGCTAAGCAGAGCTTGTGTTATGGGTACTGACTGACTGACATACATAGGTAATATAATGTTATTACATACACAGATATTTTTTATTATAACTACATAGAGAACGACCATAACGCTCTGAACAAATATCTGCAGATCGTACAAATATTTGTCCCGAGGCGGGAATCGAACCCGCAACCTCTTGCGTCGCAGGCGGACCTTCGCCCACCGCGCCACAGAGGTCGTCAAACTTTAACTTTAGCTAATCTTGAACGAAGCTTTATTATTATTACAAATTGTCAAGCAGAAGTAACTGTCCCTACCTTAAGTAGTTTTTAGCCTAATATAGGTACTATAGGAACACGGTATTGCAGAAACATAGAGACAAAGGAAAGGAGAATAATTTTAACGTTATCAATATGACGCTAGCTAGCCATATAGAGTTAACACATGTCTCGCCTTACTTACCTTTAAGGAAATAGATTACGCAATGTCACACGTTGCAATGGTGTAATAAATAAAGCCGTAACTAAGACGGGAGCGCCCATAGAGCAAACAGAGTTGGATCTAGGAAATCAAAATGTCTCCGCAAAGTGTCTCCATAACTAAATATAGCATCAGAAAACGAATAGGGAACAAAGTCGCAAAGTCGGTCCGGTGTAAATCTGGACCAAGTGCAAGGTACCTATAATATGGATAAGATAGAAATAAATAAACATTTTTACTTAGTTACTACCTTGTGAAATAAAACATTGTCACAGATCGGAATGGAGATCCTAAAGTCGGCCATGATCTTAAACATCCTTTGAAGGGATAATAGTTCATAGCTTAGTATTACAGCGAAATATAAAAAAAACAAAATGAAATTTAACCAGCTGCATCGTCGATACACCATTTATTACGCCTTCGGCGACGGATGATTTTCGCATGCAAACATAGCACCAAAATAATTTGTAATTAGAGAATATTTTCATCATGGTTTGCTATTATTTGTATAAGGATAGAATTCTATTTATTTAAGTTCCGTAAATACTTTTTCGGTAAATTAGCAGACCATGGAGAAAATATGCTAAACATACAAATCATTTTGGCCGTGTGGTGCCGGCATAGAATTTCACCACCCCAACTCTTCCCGTGGGTGTCGTAAGAGGCGACTTAGGGAAAAACACCGGGGGGCGGGCAGCAGCGCCCTCTGCAGAACAACTCCACCAAACTGCGATCCCCAACCCGCATGCCCAGTGTGGGGATTATGGGCAAAAACCCCCGAATGATGAACAATGCCATCTATGGCGCTCATCATGGGAGGCCTATGTCCAGCAGTGGACTATTAATAGGCTGTTGATGTTGATGATGTTGATACAAATCATTTTGGTACTACGTTCGTATGGGAAATTCATCCGCCGCCGAAGCCACAAATACGTCCAAGAGGTTACCTAATCAATGCATAGCTGCCCCATAACTTAGACCGCCCCTGAACTAGCCTTTGATATGCATTTAATCCGTTTAATCTTCAGAACTAGGCCAAGGTTCACTAGCCCACATGGGAATTCATCTAACAAGTTTGGACATTTTAGTGAATAAAGCAATCGTAAACGACTCTGATAAATGCGAACTGCATTGTGCATTCGACGTTTCCGTCCGACCATAAAGACGACAAAACGTCGACACAAACTGTAGTAGTAGGTACCTACATACATATTTTATATTGAATATCGTGCCCAACACAAGTACCTATCTATATCTATACTAATATTATAAAGAGGAAAGATTTGATTGTTTGTTTGTTTGTATGTTTGTTTGTTTGTTTGTTTGTTTGAATTGAATAGGCTCCGAAACTACTGGACCGAGTTAAAAAATTCTTTCACCATTAGAATCCTTAATTTTCCGTGATGAACATAGGCTATATAATATTTTCAAAAAAGTTAGGGATCCGCATGAAAAATTCAATAATTGAACCGTGGGCTGTACCTATATTCAACGCGCCATAATAGAAAAAGAGGTTGTATAGCGCACGGTGCTTGCTTTTTCTCTACGGCCAGTGTCAGTTTTGGAATGTCGAGTCTATGTCAAAAACCCCAATGCTGTTAAAAAAAGTAAAGATCCGTATGAAAACTGTGAAACCCATCGTTTTAGTGTGTATAATTTCTGAAATTTTTGTTTAATACCCGTGCGAAGCCGGGGCGGACCGCTAGTTATAAATAAATAAATAATGCTGGACAAGTCACACAGCATTATCTAGCCTCAAGCTAAGCACAGCTTGTGTTATGTGTATGTACTAACTAGATAACTGTTATACTTAATAATATACGAGTAGGTACATAGATGATATGTTTTATTATTATACTTTTGCCTTAATTAGAGGCGGGAATCAAACCCGCAACCTACTGCGTCGCAGGCGGACCTTCGCCCACGCGCCACAAAGGTCGTCATTATATTAATAAAGCACAACATTGTATAAAATAAATAAACAAATAATGTAGCTGTACAAAATCTCCACTGATTGATGTGATCACCGTTGACATGACGAAGCTTTTCAATCCGATAAAAAACAGTCTAGACTAGACAAACCCATGATGCTAAAAAATTGCCTATTTATATAAGAGCTACAGTGTAATGTAACCTACTTCAGCGCATCTGTTAAATTGATTCTGCCTAGATAGACATCTATGGTTTGACCCACTCATTGATTGACTTTAATTTCCTTCTTTTTGAAAAGGCATTCACCTCTAGCAGAAGTCTAAGCGTTGAATTTAACTATTGGTCCTTTATAAGAGTTGGAACTTTCATTATACACTCGAGAGCAATGAATCCGAGTCACTCAAAGAAAAAAAAAAATCTCGGAAAGTAACCCTTAGTTGCATTAACCTAGCATTATTACTTTCCGAGATTTTTTTTTCTTTGAGTGACCCGGATTCATTGCTCTCGAGTGTATTTCCTAACTATGTATCTTAATTATTATTCAAAAGTAGATCGTTTTATTAATTTAATTAAAGTGTTAAAAAATTCTTAATTGTCGTTGAAAATGTTTATTATTTAATTTCTCAGAGATCTCGGAGGTATCTTTATATAGGTAGGGACCCCGTGTGCTATGAATTGGGCACTAGGTATAATAAAAAATCATAGATCGTCTTGTTTATAATAATAATATGGAAATAATGTTGGACAATCCACACAGCATCACCTAGCCTTGGGCTACGCAGAGTTTGTGATATGTGTACTAGACGACACATATAATATTATGTACATACATCATCATCATCATCATCACCAGCCTATAATAGTCCACTGCTGGACATAGGCCTCCCCTTATGAGCGCCATAGATGGCATTATCATTTAGGGGTTAATGCCCATAATCCCCACGCTGGGCATGCGGGTTGGGGATCGCAGTTCGGTGGAGTTGTTCTGCAGAGGGCGCTGCTGCCAGCCCCCCGGTGTGTCTCCCTTAGTCGCCTCTTACGACACCCACGGAAAGAGATGGGGTGGTGAAATTCTATGCCGGCACCACACGGCATTGCCGGCACCACACGGCCTAGGTACATAGGTACATAATAGGTACAAATACACAAGTCTTGTTTGTTGTTTTATCTGAAAATAATGGAATCTACCAATTTTTTTCTGATATCTATTATAATTACCTGAGTTTTATCTATACTATCTTCCTAAAATCAATACTCAACTGATTTATTCTCAACCGATTAAAATTAGATAAGTTTATATCTAAAACTAATAACTTACAAAAGGCACAGTAGCAATTCAACAGTACAAGAGTAAGGTGAGTCTAAACCCGTGCGTAAAAAGTGATTCGTTCAAAATAATAATGCTCGTACTTAACCATCATCATCATAATACGTTTCCGATTTATATTGGTCGAGACCACGTAATCATACCCGCTAAATACCTAAGTCTAAAGCACAGTTTATGGGTAACTACCATACACATAGCCATACAATAAATATTATTTGGCTATGTAGGTACCTAGTTACCTAACATATTTTGTTGCAAATAATTGTCGATTTCCAGTGCGCATTTTTATCTCTACATATTGTTATTTGCTGGCAGACGTAACTTATGTAAAATTAAAATTATATAAAAACATGGTATTTTGGTTTACAAAAGTTTACCTAATACTAAATAGAAAAAAATAAAGCGAGAAAAAAAGGCTGCAAGCCGCGGCGAATATACAATGTCCGGAATTTACAATTGATGGAATTTACAATTGATTCGCTAAGTTCAGATTCTGTTTTCAGAATGAAGTTGTTACTTGTTTTGGCGGTTTGTGTGGCAGCGGCGACGGCTGCAGCTGCTCCCGGCGTGCACGAAGTGGAGTCTCTGGATTTCAGCGGTATGTAAAGGAATCATTATGTAATCCCTTAGCAGCACAGCGTCTATAGGGACATAGGAAAGCCTATGAATATGAATCTTTGTAAGAAAAAGATTTATCTTCAAATTGTCATCATTGACTTATCATTAAAATCAGCGTGAAACAGGAGATATTTTGAAATGCTTGAAATAAAGCAGGTAAAAGAATATAATAATTTTCCTTTATTAACAAGGAATATTACAATCAAATAACAAAATTAGAACTAGTGTTAGAATAGAATTGAATTTGAATTAGCTCTAAGATTGAAGATGCAATGCTGAAGATTTTATTTATTTTTATATTACTGTATTTGAAAAACAAACAGGCGGCAAACAAGCGTTTTAAACGCTTTCTAACTTAAATACTAAATTTTAACCATTAATGTGTAAATAAGGTTTGCTGGAAAAGAACTCTTTAAACTCGCCTTTGCCAATATTTTACACCTATAATGTTTTATTGTATATTTTATCGTGCAATGTGTCCTCGCATGTAGTAGCTAAAATACTGTTTGCTTGCGGAGGAACAGATCTGTATTCATAACAACTAATAAAAAGAATAATTAACATTCATAGAACTTGATCATAAAAACGTCTGGAGTTTTTTAATGAATAAAGCGATACAATCAGTTTGGTGTAACTACAAAAATCACATCTTTTCCTGTAGTTAGCTACAGACAAAAATGTGATAAGACTGCACAAGGGTTTGCAGATAAAGTATTGAGAGTATTTTTTTAGAATAAATTTAATTTAACTCCTGTGTAACTAAATTATGTGGGTACAGGCTTCTTATTAGTGTTTTCTTTCTCTGTATAAATAATATTTATTTTCGCACAAAGTTGGGCTACAGATTCGTGTTGAAATTATGAAAGTTTAGAAGCTTTAATATTTTAAATGTACCTATATACTTTTTTACGGTTTTGGCTGCATAGAAACAGATAATGACGAGGTAAATTGATATTGTCCTTAGATTTGGATGGGCAACATGAAACAATGTAGCAGTTATCTACCCTTCTACGTTTGTATGGAAATATGAGCTACTTGTGTAATCGTTATCTGTAATTTATCCTGTTTGGGGAAAATCCCTTGACTTCCCATTTGCTGTTTTTGAGTCAAGTAAGGGCTTAATTAATAAATAGTTAATATTTTATTGACCTTAAAATTAAAAAGTACTTGCCTACCTATACTAAAGAAATTAAGATTAGATTATGTAGGATTTGTCTATCGCAGTGATATGAAATCTATAGCATGGCTAGATTGTAGGTACAGAACTTTATAATTGGCAGAACGTTAATCCCTTGTTTTTTAGATAAAAGTTCTTCGTACCAATAAATCTCGCCGCAAAATTTTTATTTTTACTAGGTACTTAACTCATTAACATAAAAACTTAAGCTCGTACTCGCATCTAGCCTATTCTAATAAGTTACTTAAATGTAACTTTTTAGTTAGAGTAATATCTCTAGTAGGTATATTGTAGATATTTTTCTATGGTTGATGAGGAAGCAAACCTACCTACATCAGATTGTCCATTCGAATTGAATTGACATTCTAAATGGAGACTAAATGGGACTAACAAATCTTAGGGTTCACAAAATCAGCTACGTACCTGTTATATGAAATGACAATATTTCTTCCAGACAACCAAGTGTCGGGCGCCCAGAGGAACATCCTCATCAACGCGCTGGTCCGCCAGCTGTTCAACTACATCCGCTTCGTCATCAACAATGGCTCTATCCTCTTCGGCCTTCCAGTCCTGGATCCCCTGAACATAAGCAATTACCATCTGGTAATACCAGCAGGACTTATCAAGTGAGATTTAAATTTTACTTGATAATATACTACGCATGGGTGCAACACTGATACTGATGCATGTTATACATATAACTTCCTATTAAATCACTCTATTTAATAAAGAAATCTCATCAAAATCCGTTGCCTAGTTTTATAACTCTAAGCATACATAAGGGGGAAGCGACTCTGTTTTATACTATGTATCCTGTGATTGATTCTGATTTTCTTTTTTACATAGCTACTTACTTACCTAGTGATAAATTCGGTTTTCCTTGTTTTGTTTTCTGTAGCTTTGCCATCTATTTTGTCTATAGAACAGCTTTGAATAAAATAAGCAGTGTAGGGATACATAATATTGTACCCTTCTAGTCGTATTTTGTAATGGATTGTGTTACGTTTGGTGTGCTATGTATAAACTATGTAATTAATATGTTAATTTCAGTTTGAACCTTATGTTGAAAGACGTGGACGCCAGAGGACTCGGCAGTTTTGTGGTCCACAGCAGCAACTTGAACCTTAGAACGATGACCTTTGCGATTGACATTTCTGTTCCTGTCCTTGATATCAAAGCTGGTGAGTCCGAAATTCAAAACATACCTACCTATCCTTCAGTTATTGCTTGAAGGAAGCAAATTTGTTTTCAATTATCTCTGTAGCGTTAGTTAGTGCAGGTCCGCCTGCATCGCAGGAGGTTTCGGGTTCGATTCCCGCTACGGGAAATTTGTTCGATCTGCAGATACTATATTGGTTCCGGGTGTTGAGTGAATGAATGAATTACACTTTATACCAACATTTAGAAAAAAATATAATCTTTTAACTAATATAAATTGAAAACGTACAATAGGTGATTTTCTATGTACATACCTACCTACTAAAGAAACTAAAAATATCTATGATAATGTAAAGCTTCAGTTTGCTTATCACTTACATGGTGTGCGATAGGGTATAGCCGTATAAGTACCTACGCAACATTGGAAAATATTGATCTGCTAAAGTTAATTTCATACGCGCTTCCACTCCTCGTCTGGCGAGGAGTGGAAGTCTATTAGGTATAGACCTAATACCCACCTCTAACCTCACAGAAGTTATGCTTAGTTTAGGACTGTGTGAATTGTCGCACACTAAGTAGGTACCATTTTAAAGCATAATAAAGAGTGATCTTTTATTTATTGACTGAACAAAATCAACAGTCCTGTAGATTGTTCGAATCGAACCTTATTAATTTGTTTCTGTTTCTAGGTGACTACGACTTGGTCGGCGATCTGTTGACTGCAATTCCTCTGTATGGAAAAGGAGAAGCCAGGTAATTTACAAAACATCCAGTAATATAATACCTACTTCATTGCTACCATTCCAAAAAAATACCTTACATGCGTATTTTTCCCGATTTCTCCAAAATATTGAATAAGTTACTCAGGTTCTTTTTACCAAAGATTTACGATTTAAATATTTGCTTCTTACATTATGTGTGTAAGGCCTGCCCTATCCCTACCTGGGTAGGGTACCCTACCGATGCTAGATTGATCAAAGTCGCTGGTATCCCAAAATTATACCCCGTCCACTGTCTTATTTGCTGTTTGGTAGATGTATGATATTTTTATAGCTACCAGAATCTCTGTAGCTCGTCATCATCACCACCCTTCACGGTTTGGTATGTTTGTAAAAAATAAATATTATTACCTCCTCGCTCCAGGTCTAAGTATACATAGCGTTAAAAACCTCGGTTAGATATCATCATCATCAGCCCATGTTACTCCACTGCTGGACATAGGGCCTCTTCTAATGAGCGCCATAGCGCTCTGTCTTCAGCTTGTCGCATCCAGATCGGTTTGATTTGGCGTCAAATTGCATTTGTCTATTAATTGTTTGAAAAACAAAAAACCGAGTTCTAGGCTATTTACACAAACAGGATTATCTTTTTTCAGTTTCATCATCGAAGGATTCCGCTTCAAAGCCACGCTGCACCTGGATCAATCTGATGATGGCAAATCTGTCATCGTCAACAGTGTTTCAAACTTATCCTTTGAAATTCCTAAAACTAAGGTATGATCCTAGGTCCTAGAGCTTCATATAAAAGCCTTTTATAACGAGACGGGGGCTAATTATAACGCCCAAAATTTTGTCATACAGCAGCCCCGGTGGATATCCTTTAGTCGCCTCTTTCGACATAGCCATAATGACATTACGGGAGTAGTTGGACTGGTGCTGCTTATTTCACACAAATCAAAGCTCCGGTAGATGTCATTTAAATACAAATAAATTTGACGACCTCTACGGCTCGGTTGGCGAAGGTCCGCCTGCGACGCAGGCGGTTGCGGGTTCGATTCCTGCCCCGGGTAAAATATTTGTACGATCTACAAATATTTATTCGGGGTGTTCTCTATCTATTTAATATATATTGTATTATGTATATCAGTCATCTAGTGTAGGTACTACCCATAACACAAGCTCTGCTTAGCTTGGGCTGTGTGGTTTGTCCTGCATTATTATTTTATATTGCACGCAAAATTTTCATACGCGCGCTTCAGCCACGATGACGTATTGTTCGCTCAGTCATCGTTGACGGTTGAACGATGTTCTCGATCTTGGATGTTGCTTGGGACGTGTGGGCGAGAAAACCGCCTAGCCTGGGCTAGCGCTTGTGTGCAAAACATTACCACCCACTTAAACACAACTTGGTGCGAAACAGAGCAATCATTTGAAATACATAGAAGACATTTTTAAGAGTCCTTCAAGGTCTAATGTATATAGGTAGGTAGGTACATAAAGGATTTCATTTACGAATTATAAAAAGTACCTACCTTGATTTTTCATCCCACTACCTACTAGGCATAGGCATTTACATCTCGACGAATATTAGGAATTAAAATACCTAGGTAGCAATTTTTTACTAGCTTCTATACGTGGCCTCACTCGCTCTTTTTCACAGTAAGAAATTAACCATTTCTTTTGCAGGATCTTTATTATCTTTGCCGTTTCTATTAACAACACCAGCTCTGCTTCAACTTGGCTAGATGGTGTTGTGTTTACTATTATTTACCTACTTATATATTTCTATTTTCACTCCAGACCAACCTGACCGGCGTCATCGGTGGTGGTAATATTGACGCCATCGTCAACGCAATTGTCGACGAAATCCTCTTCGATTACATCACCCGCTTCGCAGGCGCCATCTCCCACGGAACCGCCAGAATCGCACCCCTAGCTCTCAACCCCATTCTTGAACAGCTCGACACTTGGAGGTTCATCGCACCTTTCGTACCTAGGTCTTGAACGAATTACTTGTTATAGTGGATAATGCCACTTTAAAAAGTTGTTTTGTATTATGAATTCTGAATTAAATGTTGTAAAGTTTGCGTGACTTTTAATTTGGTTTCTACCTCGAAAATACCTACCACCAAAGCTAAGCTAGTTAGCATAAACTGAATAATAAAAAAAACAGTTTATAGTTCAGCACCATTTTATTTCTGAGCGGGTAGGCGAAGGCAGTTAAAAAATATCATTAATAATCATTATTTTCAATCGGCGGCTCATCGTACCAAACTTCTCTGCAAACACCAGCAACATCCATCTGTAACCCGTCTGGACAGAGTTTATATTCGAACACACTTGGAGAATCCCATGCAATAGCTGTCTTGATCACCATTCCCTTAGCTCCCGACACTTTTTCGCGAGGCAGAACAGCTTGCTGTGACGTCACGATCAGAGATATAAGTATAACAAGTACTGGATCCATTATGTCTACGCGAGATGAACGTCGATAGTGTACTGGGATTTGAACCGACACTGAATGATTAGAGACTTCCTTCCTACGCCCACAGACTGCCAAATCAGACCATTTTTCTATCAATTGGGCGTTTTGGTACCTTTGTGGCCAACTACCTACTTAGGATTGTCAAAAACTTGCCACGACACCTTATCGAAAGCTCCTTTTAAATGAATTGGTTCGTTTAAGTTTGAAAAAGACAAGATTAAAAAATATATGTTTTAATTTATGATTATAAAAAAGCTTATAGCTATTTTACTTTAAAAACTATCATATTTTGACGAATTCATTATAAATAGAAGCGGGTTAACTAGGAGCCTATTTTGTGTTGAACAAACACCAACGTTTCGTCCCTTAACAAAGGACTTCATTAGGGTTCATATTCATAGTTAACCCGCTTACATTCATAATGAAGCTGTTAGTTTGTTCAAAACGATAACTCTTATAATTATAATTTATACATAACTTAATAACACTGATATACTCTTTTTTTAGCTGCATGCAACAATAAAACAAGTTCTTAACATAAAATTCCCCTGATGATGGGGTTGTACACATAACGCGACTAATGACTGATTTTATTTGACCATGGGCCTCTAAAAGCTTCTAGCATATACTAAATAATCCAAGACAAGCACCAATTAGATTCATCATCATCATCAGCCTATGTTTTGCAACTATCTAACACATTGTGAGAACTTATTTAGCTAGAATTATTTATTTGGCGTCTTTTATTCCAACAAAGAATAAAAGCCCACAATATGCTGTATAATACCAACTTACTTTACAATATTTAATAAATGGATAATATAATTTGAGTGCCTATTTTCATGGTAAATAAGGGCACTAAATTGGTAATGAACCACCCAAAATTTTAAGTTAGGCACTTTTTAGTACAATGTCTCATAGAAATAGTTGTAAAGGACACATAATATGCCCTAAAATGTTTTTGTATATTTGTAAAAAATATGAAACTTCGGTCTTTTTTGAAAATTGTTGTACAACAATAATCCACCTATCAGTTAAAACATAGCTACACCTTATGAAACAGTGTTAGATATTATTTTTTTTCGTTTGTCTATATTTAGGGAATTGTGCATGTATACATACAAATCCAAAACCTTAATAACACTTAAATAAAGTTTTTCTGTCAGGTAAAACTTTATCAATGGGGTATATTATCAAACCTATATCCTACTAATGTTTATGCAAATAATCAAAAGGGAGCCAAAGAATTACATAAATAATAAGTAAAAAATAATAAAAAAAAAGAATAAGGCTGAGTGCATACTGGAGTAACAACCGTTTTAAGACAGACTTACGTCACAACAAGTCTGCCAATTAAAACAAAACTGTTTTGCCTACGACACAGCGGTGGTGCATAACTAAAATGAAACTGTATTGTCTACTACAAATCAAAACTGTTCTGTCTACCTGTCTTAATAATTTTTGTAAAGCAATCTTAAAACTACCATGACTCAAGTCTGCGCTCAGCCGGAAGGAAAATAGAAGTATGAAAATTGTTACAGATTGTGTGTGATCGAGGCTGTTAGTCTATACTAATATTATAAAGAGGAAAGATTTGATTGTTTGTATGTTTGTTTGTTTGTTTGAATTGAATAGGCTCCGAAACTACTGGACCGAGTTAAAAAATTCTTTCACCATTAGAATCCTTAATTTTCCGTGATGAACATAGGCTATATAATATTTTCAAAAAAGTTAGGGATCCGCATGAAAAATTCAATAATTGAACCGTGGGCTGTATATTCAACCTCTTTTTCTATTATGGAGCGTCAGAATAGAAAAAGAGGTTGTATAGCGCACGGTGCTTGCTTTTTCTCTACGGCCAGTGTCAGTTTTGGAATGTTGAGTCAATGTCAAAAACCCCAATGCTGTTAAAAAAAGTAAAGATCCGTATGAAAACTGTGAAACCCATCGTGTTCGTGTGTATAATTTCTGAAATTTTTGTTTAATACCCGTGCGAAGCCGGGGCGGGCCGCTAGTTCTTAATATTTCGGTTGCGGTGGCGGCAGACGTTCGCGGGGAGTAGGCGGCGGTACGCGTTCGCGGGGCTGCGGCGGCGCCTTGGCATTGGCATGGCGCGGTGCCGGCGGCGGCTGGCGAGCCCTGGGCTCCGGGGGTGCGTGCCTCTCGCGGGGCGCGGGGGGCGCTTGGCGCTCACGGTGCTCATTCATTCTGTAATAAAATAAAATAATTTAGGTAGGTATTCAAAAAGGCAAATTTTTAACATAAGAATAATAGTAATGAGTGTACAGTGCGCGTCACATAAAGTACCCCCCTATCTCAATGTATGTGGGACACAATAGTTGTTATTGTTGGGAATTTCATACTTTGAGTATTATGGTGGGTGGTTCAATCCAGAGCGGTGGCGTGATAAATTTTTGCATGTGAAAATTTGTGATAAGTTGCAAGGGAATTCGAAGTAGTCGTAAATATTATGTAGAGAGGGGGGTACTTAATTAACATAAGATAGATAAGATAATAATAACTTTATTGCACCTTTTATAATAGTATAACAACAAACTAACTACTACTAAAACTAATGTGGCACAATCGGCGGCCTTATCGCTAAAAGCGATCTCTTCCAGGCAACCTTTGGATGGATAGGATCGGGTAGTATAATACTAACGGTGGCGTAGTTAAAAGTAAATAATATGTATATAAAAAAACAATAACAACAAAAAAAAACAACAATTGAAAAAGAAGAAAGTTAAAAAAGAAAAACAAAAAGCAGTTATAAAAATTAAGCAAATATTTTAGGACGATATAGTAAGAGTGGACAGATAGTGCTGATGAACCAAGTCTTTGAAGATAGGAAGGGATTTGGCATGCCGAATGGATACAGGAAGAGCGTTCCAGAGTCTGGTAGCTTGCATGGTGAAGGAATCACTGTAAAATTGGGTCGTGTGTGATGGAATTTTAAGGATATTAGTATCAGAGGAGCGGAGGGATCGTGAGTGGGAGAGATGGAGAAACTCAATTCTGACGCGCACTGTACATAGTCAAATACCTACTATTGTATTTATGTGCCTAATTTGATTTGTTTGATAAGTTGCTGTTAAAATGGCTTTTATTACTATGGAGCCTCATTTTATTTGAGTAAAAGGGCTTAAGTATATTTTTTTAAAAAAATTTAAAAGCAGTATGTTCTTAACACAATCGTCCACTGTTTCTTTTCCATCAGGCTTGAGACAGGTTAGCTGCCACTTGTACTAAACAGTTGCGTGATGGAATTACTGATTTTCTTAAAAGAATCTGGAAAAATCTGACTTGGTTCTTGTGGGTACTTTAAAAAACCACTTTAGCCTTATCCGATTATGGATCTTTCTTGAGATACAACCAATGAATAGGTCCATTTTAGTGTATCATCATCATCATCATCATCACCAGCCTATAATAGTCCACTGCTGGACATAGGCCTCCCCTAATGAGCGCCATAGATGGCATCATTATGTGGGGGTTATTGCCCATAATGCCCACTTTGGTGTATATGTACAGCTAATCGATAATCTTTTGACCTAGGTGTTGATTGTGACTTTCATCCTAATACTTTTGTAGTTGTATTGTAGCAGTCAGCCGGATTGAGATTAGGTTATACCTATTATATTTGAAAGCTGCTCCCTCCCCGCGTCTCATACCAGTGAAGTAGATATTTTTACTATGTTTTTATTTGAAGAAACGGTTTGTCCTGTTTTAAGAAACAAGAACTCCTCTTCTCAGAGATCTTGGTCCAGTTACACAAAATCTTTGAAATAGGTTTGGTACATACCTAAAACATAAAACAGTCTCTGATCACTAGTAGGTACGTAATAGAATAATGATCAGATTTGATTTCTTTGATATTTTATAAAAATAACGTCATAATAAGAGTAGCAAGCAAGCTCTCTTTGTTTTTGTTTTGATTTCACAGAAAAAAAGACTCGGATCGGAGAGAGAGAGAAAAGTCAAATCTCAACTTCAATTCAACTTCTTGTTCTGTGGCGCCGCCGCCGCCGCGCCGCCACCATTTGCTTTTAGCAAGGAACTTAGACCCACCCAATATTATAATATTAAATAATTTAAGGTTGGGGATAAGTTCCTTGGCTTTTATCTAATCTATGTGTCACTGGGAGTGTTCTTAATAATTAACTTCGAAAACAGAATAGGATCGGTTTTATGAACTAAAATCGTTTAGTTTTGCATCAACGATCGTTGTCTCTCTTCGTACGAGCGAGCCAAGCCAAGTCTCTAAATATATTATATATTTGTTTTTTTTTTTAAACTTAACAATTAAAAAAAAGATCTTCATAATTCGTAACTAAGTTATAAAATATCTAAATAGATGTTTTATTGAGATGTAAGTACATTAATGGCAAAAGTGAGCTTAACCCTAAAAATTATTATTGTTCTCTTCCAGCAAAATTTATTGGGAGAGTGATAATGATAAAGTTACATAACGTGGGTAGGGTAGGTACTTGTGGGTACTAAGCGTAAGCGTGGGTACAAGAAACAAAACAAATTCAACATCGATTGTCGTCGTTGTGTCGGAGTGTCATAGACGTTCAGCAGACGATCTATGATCATCAGATCAGTTTCTTCATATCAGTTTCATGAAAAAAAAACGAAAACAAAACAAACAAACAAACAAACACAATGACAAGTTACAAGATTGATTGATTTGACATGACATTTTAGTGTTTTATGCTCAGACGAACGAATATATAGACCTGAAATACCTACGTGCATACCTAAAGTTAGTCTGGCACAAAGATGGCGGCCTGCTGTAGAGTTGCGCGTATTTTAACATTGAATATCGATAAGTAAGTAATTGAGTTGCACGGAGTTGAATTCTAAATTTTCGAATATTAGTAAGTAGAAGAATAAGTACCTATCTTTAAGCTCTGTTCAGTTTTATTTAAGTTTCTATACCTTGGTGATCCGTAACGGCCGTAACGGGTCATTAGCATTATATTACCCTCCGTCCTATCGTCTAAAAACGGGATACTACAATAGATTTCATCAAGTTCAATAAAAAACGCTATTTACTACGTACAGTACAGCTCAATTCAGTTAATATTAACACTACAACTTCCCCAAGCTTTGGCTGGCACTCAATTCAATGAATATCCTCTATATTCAGTACTAATACTAATATGTTCATAATAAGACAATTATTTAGGTTGCCGCGCTCGGCCCAAGGTAAGTTTCGTGTGGACTGCCAGTTTCTGCAGCTTGTACCTTGATGGCGTGTGTGGAAGAGTCTTAGACAATCACTGACCTATCAAGCCCATTCCATCAAAAACTGACCTTTTTTGTAAAAACGTTGGTTTTTGCTGGAGTCGACGCCGGAAAGTTAAATCAATCATTTTCGAACACAAGGTCACTGACCTTTATTGTAAAAACGTTAGTTTAAGCTGGAGTATACAGGTAAGTTAAATAAATCAGTTTCAAATACAAAGTTAGACCTTTTTGTATTTTTGGAATTCTATGTGTCGGGGTATTTCTTCATGTTTTTTTTTATTGCATCGCGATCGCGATAGCTCCTGCGCTGCGGGAAGTGCAGTGCAGCCTCTCCGCCATTGCGTAACAAGGGACAGGCACACTGTGCCTGTCCCTTGTTACGGCTGGCGGAGGCTGCACTCCCTTCGCGCCTCCGGCTTATTATATACCTACACTCTAGGGGCTCCACGCACAAGACCACGTGGAGTCGGGGAACTCTGTGTCGGATCCGCCACTCAAATTGAATCTAATCAACTCTTCCCGGAATGCTCTGTAAAGTTTTTATATTGTTTCTGCATCCATATTTAACGACACACTTTGACCTCTAGCACCAAGGTCATTGAACTTTGGGGTCAAACCGCTGAACCAAAGTTGCACCCCTAGTGACCCTCTTAACGATGCCACAAGAAAAAACATTTGTTATAATATGCCTAAAAACATCTTTCGAAATTTTTCTAAGTCTTTCGCCTTGAAACTGAACGACATACTTTGACCTCTAGCGCCGAGGTCATTGAACTTTGGGGTGGATCACCTGAACCAAAGTTGCACCCATAGTGACCCTATTTACGTAGCCAAAAAAAATACATGTTATATATACATAAAAAAATTCGTCGAAAATTTTCTAAGTCCTGCGTCCCGTAAACTCCACCCCAACCAAAAATTCTGTCCCTGGCACCACACCTTTGAATCTTGGTTAGCTTGGTTCAAAGTTGCTGACGCTGCTGTAAAGGATTTACTTTTATTTTTGTGTTATTGGTACTGCGTCGATGAAATAATTCGTTATCGATAATCGATGTTTTGAAAATACCGAACCCTAACTCTATTTACTATGACGAATAATTTTCTCCTAAAATCACATAATATTCATAGTAAAACATTGAATGAATAAAGAAAAGCAAGCGGATCTTTATAAACTTTCCCACAAACAGCAAAATGTTTGAAAATAATAGAAAATGTAAGAAATTTTGAATGAATTCGGTACCTTTCCCATGCAACGTTATATTTTGATGTTTTTTGTTGATTTTCATGCGACAGCCAAACACTCTGCACATACACTTATAAAATACATTATTCTCCAAGTTTGCACACTATAAAAAAGCATAATTATCGCCTATTAACTCTAAATTTCCTTCATTTTCGAATAAAAACAAGTCCGGATGACAACTGATGTACTTGTTGTTGACTGCGACTAAACATGGCGACCGGCCACAGGGGGTGAGGGGTGAGGTATTTTGTGACGTCACCAAAACAATGTTGCCATTTTCAGTCATGATCAAACTGCTGTTGTCCTTTTTTACTCATGATTATCTTCATTAGTCAAAAAGAGATGCCGATATGTAAGTAACTCTGCTGTCGAAATACATCACACTTCTATAACTAACTGTTCGTAACAAGTTCGTATAGATGTTTATGCCAGATCTATATTCCTCTATAATCTAAGGTTTTATGGTTCTCCATTCCTAAGAATGGACACTGGCAGAAAAGTGGCAAATCAGGCACATATTGCTCTAACGAAGAAGTCAAGTCAAGGGTAATTTCGTCCGTCCACGAATGAACACGAGGAATGGATGAACAAAGCCTGACCATAGACTAAGAATGCTACCAACTATACCTATCTTCCCTAAAAATAGTAACAGTAGCATTGGCTAGCCCTGGATCAGAATCAGATAATATTTTTAGTTGTACAGAAAAGATCTTAGGTACAAGGTGTACAGTTTGCACACCTTATCTTTATCAGATATACAGTTTTAAAATAAAGTAAGTTATAGGTAGATAGATATATAATCTAACTATATTATATTAGAGCCGAGGAGCTAAAACAACGTACAACTAAGATAGAGATCTAATTAATTTTGAGGATTCGCGGCGGTGTTTTTATGAAATAAATATTGGTGAGCGTAGAAAACAGAATATACAATCAGAAATTGAACATTTTAAGATCTAGATTTGTGAATGAAACCAATGGTATGAAAATTATTTTAGAAACCTAGAATTTACCTTACTAGTTCAGGGATAAGGTTATTCTTATCAATTTTGTTTAGGAAATGTTGACCCTCTTTATTATCGCTATTATTTTCACCCTCTCTACCAAAGACCAATACCAAAAAAAACATTTGTTCCTCATATTTACTTCTAGAATACCTGGTCTAAAAATTTTATATTAGAAAAGTAATAACGTGGATATTCTGAAATGTTTTATTGAAGGGTTCCGTATTAAAAAAAAGAACTCGCTTATGTACTATTTTTTTTCAGTTAGTATATACTTATATACTTATCTACAAAAAGTGGGGGTATGTACCTATTTATTGTAGGTACCTACCTAAATAAATACTTATTGTATGCCAGGGTGAAAAGCTAGCTAAGCTATTTATTCAATAAGAAAATGACAAAAACCAGTTAGACCTAGGTATTTACAATTGAGCTAAGTGCAAACTGTTGCTAAAAATCCACAGTTAGCGCAACTGATCCATATTGATGCGAGTCAGTCAGCGAATCGGCATTGCCATACAGTTAAACAATGCAGCCAGCATCTTGTGGACACTTTCAATTCCAACTTGTATTGATATGGATTAGTTGATATACCTGTAGATTATCTGCAACAGTCTGCAGCTAGCTCAATTATTTCAATTGTAAATACTAGTTTACATCTGGTTATTTATAATATGCATAAATTGCATTATTTTGTAATATCAAAATATAATTTGCATTATTCTGATATTAGCACAGTATCACGAACCGTGTAAAATAATAACCGCATAGTTTAGATTTAGTATCGAAAATTACGCAGTGATTGGATTAAACAAAAGTTTATGCAAGTGTAATTTTTTTTTTTGCGCCATATTTTTCATTGTACCTACTGAATCGCACAATACTTTCTCTGAAAATATTAACCGCCTCTTATTTGCGTCAGTATACAAACACAAAAACTGTTGAGCAGGTTAGCCATTTTATTACTTTCGACTATGACGTTGGTAAATTACCCAGGGTATAAGTACTTTGGATAACTTTTAAAGTTAGTTACCTTGCAAACTTCATAGTCGATGGTAATAAAATGTCTGACTTAGTTTTTCTCGAGATCTTGATTTAGTTTTTGACGGAAGTATTACGAGATTCCCACAAAATTGACATCAATGTTTTAGTTCTGATACAGGAATTGATAATATTCATTACCTAATTAATTTCATTTCCAGTCTGAGAACTGTTAGTAACATCAAGCAGAAGCAAACTTGCTTGCTGCAATGCTAATTTCCGATGGCTGGACGCTAATAAGCATATGATATAAATATGTAAACCTCGCACTTATTGCGTAGGAAGGTACGCCTTCTATTATTTTATAGATTTTCTGTCTCGTCCGTCTCTCTCAGAAGAATAGTTATTATCTGATGGAGAAGTTTCAAGTGTCAAAGATCTTTGCGTTATATCCAAAGATGCGACGCGGCCCGAAAATCTATTATATTCTGGTAATAAGCCTTCCTCTGTATCCATCTCAATGGGTGCCCGTATCAAGTCGGAAAATGTATATATCATCTATGTAATGGTGTTCTTTTTACTTGTTAAGGTACGATACTTTTTAAATCATTGAAATCGGTCCATTGGTTGCGAAGATATTACACATTTTGTAAAAGCCAACCGCGGGGCGGCCGTAGAGATCCTTGTGACGTCACGAATCACGATTACCATTCCGCCCGAGCGCGCGCTCTCCGCCATTCATTTATAAGTTCACTCGATCTGGGCGGGTCGTGTAGTGGTTTTGTGATTTTTACGTGAATATTATGCAGAATTATAAGTACTTACTGTATAGTACCGTAATGTACTAATACTTCAATTAGTACTCCTGAAAAACTGTTTTCCATATGCCAAAGGACCCGAAAATTCGCAAAAAATGTACTCTCATGAATAAACAATTAAGTTTGTACATTACTTATCTACATACCATAGTTACAACAACAAACACAACTGCCCTGACTGACTAACTTAAAACTTTTAGGTATTTTATATAGGCTAGTCCAAGTATGTGTACCTACCTACCTACTTATTATCCTGCTGTTCTGATTAGGTTGATAATGAGATTTGTTTACCTCTGAAGTTTCCAACCACGAATTTCAGTTTACATCAATAATAAATAAATAATGCTGGACAATCCACACAGCATCATCTAGCCCCAAGCTAAGCAGAGCTTGTGTTATGGGTACTAGATGACTGATATTACGTAATACAATATTATTAAATAGATAGATTTTTTTATTATACATAGAAAACGACCAGAACCTCTGAACAAATATGTGCAGATCGTACAAATATTTGTCCCGAGGCGGGAATCGAACCCGCAACCTCCTGCGTCGCAGGCGGACCTTCGACCACCGCGCACAGTGATCGTCAGTGATGAAATGATTACTAAGATAATCAAATACCATGAAGGTATCAACCTAAGGTAGATCGAAAAAACGATATCGAAGTAGTATTTCTACCACTCATTTGTTATATTATAATAATAACCTTTGTTTTAATTGTTCGGTATATTGCCTATAACTTTGTCAGTTTTGGTTGTAGAACAAAAATTTTTGCATTTATGTTTTAGATTTTCAAGGTCTATAAAACTGCATTCATATCAAAAAACGTGACGGGTCCTCATTGTATGACCTGACCTCATTAAGGCAAGGAACTTATACCCAATCTGGAATGTGCGTTGTCAATTTGACACCAATATAAAATAAACCTTATGTGTATGACCCTAAGTCTATTATAGACAATCACTTGGTCAGAGCGAAATCCGGTCCGAGGGAGAAAGAGGATCTCAGTGCCCTGTGTCCCTTTCTAAAGTAGTTTAGTAGAATATAATTTATGCTAGACTGGCAGCCCGTCAGCCATTTTCATTGGTTGTCATGGTGATCCTGATCAACATGGTGAAATTTAACCGTAATTCGGCGATAAAAAAATTATTTTTTTCATTCGGATGCAACAAACATGGTCAAAAAGTGTGCGATTCGAGGTTGCAGAAGCGAATCCTATGCAGGATGCGGTGTTTCTTTCTTCAAGTTAGTATTTTCAATTCTTGAAGTAGGGTGTCCATAATGAACGAAACTCAAGGAACTTATACCTCTATGTTCCTTGACGAAACTAGATTCAGATTCGACTAGATTCCCCAGATTTAGGCTTTTGAATAAAACTGTTTTATTTAGTAATGAACCTGACTGTTAATATTTACCAAATAAATATTTATAAATTCTCCACAATGCATTTTACTTTATCTCATCCATCCTTTAAGCATAATCTATACTAATGCATAATTATAAAGCTGAAGAGTTTGTTTGTTTGAACGCGCTAATCTCAGGAAGTACTGGTTCGAATTGAAGTATATTTATCGAGAAAGGCTTTAGGCTACGACGCATTTGGGGTTTTAGCACGCTGCGTCCAATAGGAGCGAAGAATAAATGGCTACCCGTGCAAAGCCGGGATGGACCGCTAGTTATTTTATGAAATCAAATTATTGGTTATTCAAGGAAAGAAGTAAGTATTATTATTGCACACCAAAGGAAAGGAACTTATTTGGTTAAGGGGAATCCTAACCTTTGTAGCGAGGAATTATTATTTTTTTGAGGTTTTTCGCGATTTACGGCTTCAATTCTAATCCTCATGTGTGGAAACTGAATATCCGCCAATCGGACATTAATAAAATTAATTAAAAAATTAATTCAATAATAATATGTAATTCAATAATTAATAATTAATTAAACACGTAAAACCTCAAAAAAAAAAAATGAGTATCTACCTAAGTTACATTGTTTGGTAACCCTAATGAAAGGGACAGATGGCACTCGATGAAGCTATCTCGCTCGGACCGCGTATCGGCAGCTTGTTCACATTCCAGATTGGGTATAAGTTCCTTGCATTAAGGAGAATGGAGATGAGGCCCTGTCGATTCGGCGATAAGGGAGATTTTTCATTCATTAGTGGAAACACCACAGACAATAAAGGAATGACTGGCTGAATGAATGACTGAGCAATACATAGATGATCAATCAATCATCAATGAGCAAAAGTCAAAAAAATTGCGAATGAAAGAAGAAAAGTGATTCGGGAGAGTAAAATTGAAGGCTTTTCATGTGATTTTGTGAATTGTGTGTGAACAAAATTCATTGTAGACTGTGATTTTATAATATTTTTCGAGAAAAGTTCCCAAAAAAACGTACCGCTTGGTAGTAATATGAGTAATGTTACCAACCAAAATGGAACAGGTCTAGAGCAGCAGGTCAGTATCAAACCTCATGTAGTACTGCATTTTGTATCGATTTTTCCATTGTTGCACAGGCTTCTAAGTTTTAAATTGATAAAAAATGTTTTTTTATGCTGAATTGGTAGAAATCTAATTCATGAAAATACTCTGTTGAACTCAGTTCTGCTAAAACTTGAAACTCAATGCTTTACGTGTCTTGAAATAACCAACATGGCGACTAAATCTTTCCACTTTTACGGTATCTCATTCATTGATTTTGTAGAAAGGTTTATTTGCGCTACATTGATTTAGTAAGTTGACTGATGGCCGTCGTATTATTCCGAGCCTGTTGGTCGTGAGGTCATTGTCACGTTACACTTGCGTGTCATGGCGGGAGGAAATTACTAGTAGCTAGCTAGAAATGGATTTCTCTTTGTTTTTACAACATGATCCTCTGAACTTATGGGATCTTTATCAATAGTCCTAGAGCCTCCAAAGGCTATTATGCTCCTGCTGAGTCACTGTTTATATTCATGCTCACATACTAGATTTGCTATAGATAACCTTCATGAAAAACTGTGGTTTCTATGATCCAAATAGGCCAAATAGGTGCATGCTAATGATTATGTGGTGCATATTATCAACAACAATACCAGAACAAAGTAAAATTTAACTTTACATTCCTAAACAAATCATAATTTATATTGTATGGATAGCAAAATGATAATGATGTCTTATTTTTCCAGCTTGCTGGTCTGGACTTGCAGCCTCAGGCTCCCAAGAGTGCTGGTGCTGGTCGCTACATACCTCCGCACCTGCGTAGGCAGTTGCAGGGCAGCCCTCAAGGTAGCTACCTTCCGTAATAATACACTTTATAATAACTTAGTCAATCTCCTAATAGTAGGCTAATGATAAACTATTTTGGGTCATTGACAATTTATCAGTCTTATCAATTACCATTGGGACTCCACACAATATATATTTTTTATTATAAAGCTTGATTGTTTGTCTGTCAAATACATCCGTAATAAACTGTATCATTGTAGTAAAGAGCTATTTATGATTGACCTACAAAGAAATGTAGGTCGAATCTGGGTGTTAAATACTCTTTGTCTTACTACCCAATGCTACACAACACACTAACCCCTTGTTCATATTGGTCTGCTTACTCAAAACACTATTTCTATCTGTGTCTTATTCTATTGACATAAATAAGTGAGAAAGATACCTGTAGGGTAGAATAGACAATGGCATTGCATCACCATACATTGCGTACATTATTGAAGTTGAAGAAATAAATTTCAAATAATTCACACATTCGATGACAAAGTGACATAATTTTTCTCTATTCTGCCTTAGACAAGAAAGCCCGTGCTTGCCCTACTGCTTAGCAACTGTTTTAAGGTAGCGGATCATTTCATATAAGGGTAGTTAATAGAACATTTTATATGAACAGCCTGTAGCTGATGTGTCTATAACATTTTGCAGTGTCTCAATATTAATGTCTGTATAATGTCTGTATAATGTCTGTAATGTAATTTGTGTATACAAATGAATCAGCTATCAAGCCATTAAGATGAATAATCAGAAACACACTAGTATTGACAAACAATAATTATTACACATAACTACGTTTGGATGGAAGTATGGTTTTTGTATATATACTCGATGTTATGGGGTAACTTCTTCGTGGAATATCAACCAATATATTGCTTTCATACGGTTACATCAAATAACTTCTTTTGATGCGATAATCAAAACTTTCGTATTTATAATATTAGATTGATTTTTATACCCATAAAGCATAGTTTATTTATATTACTGACTCAGTCCTAATGTTATAATATGAATAGCAATTGTGCAATTCTCTTTATATGAGCCATGTTTATTTTATTATGCTAAATCTGTCTGACAAGTAAACACCAATCTGAATGGTAGACACAGATCAAATACTTGGCAAGCTACGGTTATCCATCATAAACGCGAGCAAAGCCGCTACCAGAACTTAAATATCTTTTAATTTGATAAACATCATCATCAGTCTATAACAGTCCACTGCTGGACATAGACCTCCCCTAATGAGCGCCACCGATGGCTTTATTCATCATGGGGTTATTGCCCCTCATCCACATGATGGTCATGCGGGTTGTGGATCGCAGTTTGGTGGAGGTGTTCTGCAGAGGGCGCTGAAAAATAAAAATTTGATAATAATCAATAGGAATTTATTGAATCTTGTAAATGTAAATAAATGTAAATCTGCTGACCTTAAAGTTCCTCTATCTGTAATAGGGGAAGAGCCTAAGCCTCCAAGCTTAGACGCTCGTCCCGCGGAGTCTCGCGACGCACGACCATCATTCGGCAGTAACGGGCGTGGTGCCGACCGTGGCGGCCGCCGGGATGACCGCGACCGCGATTATGACCGCGGATATGACTCGCGTAACCCCCGCAGAGACAATCGCGGTAAGTTATGTCTACTAACATTTGGTGCAAACTATCAGAAATCAATAACAATTTTTTTCTTATAATAATTAACTGTTGGATATTTGACTTGTCTAAGTGCTTTTTTCGTAAGCCTAGATTAAGATATTGAAATCTGATATCTGGTTGTGAAGTTAGAGTAACTTGTCCTATCGTTGACTTCAAGCTATGGTCTTGATCACTTAGAAGCAATCTACTTAATCTACTTAGTTTAACTTCATTTCATTAGTCCTTACTTAACTTCACAAGTTAGACAGATATTTGTCTAGTATAAGTTCTAGCTTGCCTTTCATTTCATCTGGTATTATCAAGCTAGGAGTGGAATTGTGAGTCTTTTATTATACAAAATTTCTTATTATAAATTAAATATTTATAGAAATTTTGTATAATACACATGAATATTATACAAAAAGTTGAGGTTATCTTATCTTTATTGTAATAATTCTCTTTATTAGGAAAGTTTCTACAGTATAAATAAATATACCCATTACTAATTGGTCAGTCAAGCTCTTAGTCATATTTTGAAGTGACTGCGCAAACTTCTATGGTGTTACTGAAGCAGACAAACAGATGATGTGTTGACAGCTGGTCGCGAGAGCGGCACTCCGAACGGGGAGTCAGAGAGGTGGGCCGAGCCTACACCGGAGCGCTGGGCAGAGCGCGGAGGGGAGCGCGAGCGCGAGCGGCCGCGGGCCACCGCCCCCTCGAGGGACATTCGACGTGATGAGGACTTCGAGCCGCCGGCGCCACGCAACGACCGCTGGAAGGTATGTGACACTAACAAAAGAGGACCGATGGCCTATACAAATATCAAGCAATGGAGCAATAGAATTAGCCGCCAAGCCCCGTCGAAAGAAATGTCTTTCGACGGAATGCCATGTGAGTACTTCAGCCACGGCGCCACGCAACGACCGCTGGAAAGTATGTGATGTGACATTAACAAAAGAGGACGGATGAGCTATAGAAATATCTAGCAATTGAGCAATAGAATAGAATGGGTAAGCCGCCAAGTAGGGATATGGTATCGAAACAAATGTATCGATACTATACTCATGAGTAGTATCGCAACAAAGATAATCGATACCGGTATCGTACTCGTATCTAAAGTATCGAGTTACTCAGGTATCGAGTACTTTTAAATTTTTGATTAAGCGTGAATGAAAACACGAAAAATAGTACTTAAAAGTGGTTTATTAAATTAAAATTATGTTTATAACAATCCAAAGTCATCTCCCGTGCAATCAGACAAAAATAGTAGTTTACTGACCTAATACTGACCCCCGAGCCCAGTAGTCGTTTCGAGTCTCCGTGATCAGGGCTCCAGAGCTTTAGAAATAGACGCTCTGCCGGAACTGACTACATTACACTTTCGGTATAATTCCGTGATTTAGGACGGGGACTTCCCCTAGTATAGTAGCAGCATTAGCCAGAATCCATAAACAATAGTCAAGAATAACGGTAATAGGGATGGGTACAATGAAAAAGTATCGAGTACGGTGAAAAGTATCGATTCTTACTCAGTATAGTATTAAATAGTATCGACTACTAAATTACTCGGTATCGTAACCAAAGCATCGAGTATACTCAGGTATCGATACTTTTTGCGGATCCCTACCGCCAAGCCCCGTCGAAAGACATTCGACGTGAGTACTTTAGCCAATGCGCCACGCAGCGACCGCTAGAAAGTAAGTTCGATTAATATAAATATAAGAGGGCAGGCCACAGAGCAATGGACCAAAAGAATGTGTTCGCTGCCAAGTCCAACGAGACAATCGACGAGATCAGGACTGCGAGCCGTCAGCGCCACGCAACGACCGCTGGAAGGTATGTGACACTAACAAAAGAATGCCGTTGGGACATAGAGCCATTGACCAAGCGTTAGGCAACGACCTATGGAAGTTATTTGGAGACATGGCTGATGATAGGTATATAAAGAAGGTATATTTTATTTAATAAATAACCACGATGCAATGTGTGCACGTATTTTAAGGCTTTGATTGGAGGTAAAGCCATAGAAACTGCAAACAATGCACGCGTTCCATACATAGAACTAAATAAATAATATATGCTTAAAAAAACAACTGGTCATACACACTCTCATACTATGAGAGTGTTTGTTTCGATTGTTTTTTTAGTAATGGTAACACTAACTTGTCAACGGTATTATTGCCCTCCGGTATTAATTGTTACGCAATAATATGCCGCAAGGATTCTTCGAATTCCCGAAATTCTCGTTTACCATTTCATTACATTTCGAGATTGATCTTCCTCTCTCAATGTCCGAAGTGTTCTAGAATCTTCCGGAGATGAGATTGTTGGTAACATAATGTAAAATGTATTTCCATTACAGGAGCCAGAGCCACGACAGGATGAACGCAGCAACTCGCGTTGGGCGTCCGATGACGTGCGCCGTACGACCAATCGTAGGGACGAGGTATGCAGACAATATGCTTTGAATTTAATTATATTACAAACAATCTCGTCACCCTCTTTAACAAATATTTATCCATTTTCAAACAATGAATCGCTTGATATGATATGAGGTTAGAAATATCTAACTTGTTTATGAAATCTGTAACAACCTCAATTATAATGCTAATGCCATTTACTCATACACAAATCAAAATGAAAAGATGAATCTTTAAAAATATTACTTTAAAAAATCTGTAAAATATTTTTAAGATTTTTTGCATTAATTTATATTTAAGTGGTTAAATATAAATTAATGCAAGGCCTGTTAAACGATCAAAGTGATCTTTCTATGAAACGCGATCTTTTCAAGATTCCAAAATAAACAATCTGATAGGCATATAAACTAATTCGCCGACTTGAAACCATGCCAGAATACTATAGGCGCAACATAGAAATGTTGATATCTGCGGATTTACTTCCGAGCGTGATTGACCTTGGGGCTGATTACACTATTAATACTACAAGGTACTCAATTACAGAGCTATTAGTGCGATTTACTTCATCCATGCGTTTGCGAGAGTGCCCTTTGCTTCGGAGGTTACATAGAGGGCGCTGTAAGTCGCTAAGTCAGGTAAAACGCTTATGACATAGCTAAAATAAATTTAATGGTGGAAATATACATACTTGAATGGCCTTTATTAAGCTAAGTAAAGACTAATTACCCCTTTATTTATACGGTCTGCTTAAAACAGTTGGTTAGTAGTGCTTTTTGTAACTCTGACATTATGTCCTAGACATACCGATAAATAGTCCCATAAGTCAGCAAACTACTATGAAAAGGGGGTATTTATCGTGTATTTACCGAGTTCCTTTAGTTTTATTTTCCTCTACGTTTCCATCGCGTTGCAGCGATTGTCGTCACGGGGAAAATAAAACAAAAGATTAACAAATCGTGAAGTTTAAAAACCTTTATGTAGCTTTATCCTCTGTGTGCTTTAAGAGTGCAACGCCGCTGTGCCATATCAATGCAATTTTGTCGACGACTGAGCCGATAATCAGATTACCGGCGACAGAGGTGCTGTCTAAACAAACACTGAACCATCCTGATGCTTTTAAAATTTCTAGAAATTACATTGAGCACCATAAGAAACCCGCAATTCGCAAATTGAGCCTATAAAATCCTATAAAGTTTAAAAATATGTATATGTAGTTTTTTGTATCGTACAGAATTATTGAATCCCTCAACCCGAGATGATTTTCTAGACCATTCCTTGATATAAATATTTTTAAACTTACGCGAACTGAACACCAAATTTTTAGTAACTATTGCATCTGTGTCTGGTGTAATCTGGTTTTCACACTGCCGTGGTGGACAGGTAAACTTGCTTAGAAGTCATAAATACCCTTTAAAATAGTACTAATTCCTTGATAGGTATTCTCATTTGAAAGAATATTCCTTGATATGTATCCTCATTTGACAGAATGATTGGACGATCCCGCTACCTCGCGACGAGCGGCAGGAGTTGGAGCTGTTTGGCACTGGCAACACAGGCATCAACTTCTCCAAGTACGAGGATATCCCGGTGGAGGCGAGCGGTGATCGCGTCCCGGAGTTTATCAACAGCGTTAGTACAATATTATACTATTATATTTTATTAATATACTATTATTTATTTATTTATTATTATTTATTGACGTAATTAGAACGACCTTAGGCCAATTATACTAATTACAGTAAATAAATAAATAATAAATAATGCTGGACAATCCACACAGCACCATCTAGCCCCAAGCTAAGCAGAGCTTGTGTTATGGGTACTAGATGACTGATATACATAATACAATCTTATTAAATAGATAGATATTTTTTATTATACATATAAAACGACCAGAACCCCTGAACAAATATCTGCAGATCGTACAAATATTTGTCCCGAGGCGGGAATCGAACCCGCAACCTCCTGCGTCGCAGGCGGACCTTCGCCCACCGCGCCACAGAGGTCGTCAAACAGTAGGTTTGAATATTAAATACTATTGGATTCAGTATGTATATAATATAACATTTTATTATTATACTATTATATTATCTATATTCATACGCAACAGATTTTGTTGCGTGTTTTTTAATAGATATAGTGATTCAAATGAAAAAATGTTCAAATGTATGTATAACATGCATTAGTTTAAGCATTGCAACCGCGCGAAGCCGGGGCGGGTAGCTAGCATACAGATGACCAATGTGTGCTGCAATAGGAAATACTCCAAGCTCTAACTCCGATTTCTATAAACTTTTCCAGTTTGAGGATGTTAACCTGACGGAAATAATGCGAACGAACATAGCCGCCGCTCGCTACGACCATCCGACGCCTGTACAGAAGTACGCGATCCCGATTGTGCTCGGCCGTCGCGACGTGATGGCGTGCGCGCAGACCGGCTCCGGGAAGACGGCCGCCTTCCTCGTGCCGATACTCAACCAGATATACGAGGCTGGGCCGGTCAAGCATATGGGGTAAGATTACTGCTATATCCCAGCTAAGTTTTACCGGCTGTGATTTGTTTTGTTTCAACATTTCATATCGAAATGTTAGATGAAATGTTGAATGTAACATTTCAAATATGTTGAATGTAACATTAACAATTAAATAATGTACAATAGGCGGGTTTGTTGCTTAAAGCAATTTCTTCCAGTCAACCGGCTGTGCTTTGTTTAGATTCAATATTTCTCATCAAAATGTTACATTCAACATTTCCAAGTGGAATTTTACATTCAACGCCCAGGGTTGTGAAATCTAGCAGTTGTTGTCAAGGTTACGAGGCTTACAAAGATCAGCTACTGAGAGTGGTAAAGCGGGAAATTCAAATTCTAATACAATAATACGGTTTTTCTGTGTTGGTGGATTTGAGACACCCTACCAGGCATCCTCCTCATCATCATCAGCCTATAATAGTCCACTGCTGGACATAGGCCTCCCCTAATGAGCGCCATAGATGACATTACTTATCACTTGGGGGTTATTGCTCTTAATCGCCACGCTGGGCATCCGGGTTGGGGATTGCAGTTCGGTGGAGTTTTTCTGCAGTGGGCGCTGCTGCCCGCCCCCAGCCCGGTGTATCTCCCTAAGTCACCTGTTACAACCACCTACCAGGCATGCTGAGAGGTTAAATATTTATAATTGTCTGATATTGTTTTCTTCCCCAGGCCGTTCACCAGACGCAAACAGTTCCCCCTGGGGCTGGTGCTGGCTCCGACTCGTGAGCTCGCCACCCAGATATTCGATGAGGCTAGAAAGTTCGCCTATCGCTCCCGTGTGCGTCCGTGTGTCGTGTAAGTTGATCACTACATCGTATAAAACAAAGTCGCATCCTTTATACGAGCGTATCTGCTGTATCCGGGCAGGATAGTACCTATTAGCTTTTGCCCGCGACTTCGTCCGCGTAGAAGTCAAAAATGGTTCGAATAGTATTTTTATTGGTTTTTAATGTTTTATATGACACTAGCAGCCCGCCCCGGCTTCGCACGGGTATTAAACAAAAAATTCAGAAATTATACACACTAAAACGATGGGTTTCACAGTTTTCATACGGATCTTTACTTTTTTTAACAGCATTGGGGTTTTTGACATTGACTCGACATTCCAAAACTGACACTGGCCGTAGAGAAAAAAGAAGCACCGTGCGCCATACAACCTCTTTTTCTATTCTGACGCGCCATAATAGAAAAAGAGGTTGTATATACAGCCCACGGTTCAATTATTGAATTTTTCATGCGGATCCCTAACTTTTTTGAAAATATTATATAGCCTATGTTCATCACGGAAAATTAAGGATTCTCATGGTAAAAGAATTTTTTTACTCGGTCCAGTAGTTTCGGAGCCTATTCAATTCAAACAAACAAACAAACAAACAAACATACAAACAAACAAACAATCAAATCTTTCCTCTTTATAATATTAGTATAGATAAATGATAAATAATACAAAACAAAATAGGATTCGGTTATATCGCGTGTCCCGGTACTATCCCGCGGGAACATGACATTGGGATAAAAAGTATCCTTGTTTATTTCTCCCGGTATAGACAACGTCTTTGCCATATTCATTTCTCTACAATTATCTTTTAGGGGCTAAATAATATTCATTGATACATGGTTCGCACGGATATTTAACAAACATTTCAAAAACTATTAATTTATGCACACATATACAAGTTTTCATATACATCCCAAATTTTTTTGAAAATATTCTATAGCCTTTGTTCATTAGGGATAATGTCGGATTCTAATGGTGAAAGAATTTTTCGAATCGGTCCAGTAGTTTCGGAGCCTATTTCATTCAAAACAATCAAATGTTTCCTATAGTATAGATATAGATATATTAGTATAGACATATACAATGACATAGTTCTAGCTTAGGTGGTAGTTAGCTCAGAAGTACATGTACCCTGTAAGAGCACAGCAATATTTAGTTTTTCTCAGTAATTGTCTCCACAATGCTGCCTATATGTACTATGATTATTTATTCTCATCCCTTCCACAGATACGGGGGATCCCCGATCCACGATCAATTCCGCGAGCTGGAGCGCGGCTGCCACCTCCTGGTAGCGACCCCGGGCCGGCTGGTAGACATGCTGGCGCGCGGCCGCGTCGCACTAGACTACTGCCGGCACCTGGTCCTCGACGAGGCAGACAGAATGCTGGACATGGGGTTCGAACCCCAGATCCGCAAGATCGTCGAATGCCACACGATGCCGAAGACAGGCGAGCGGCAGACGCTTATGTTCTCCGCTACCTTCCCGAAGCAGATTCAAGTGTTGGCGCAGGATTTCCTGTATAACTACGTGTTTTTGGCCGTGGGCCGTGTTGGGTCCACGTCTGAGAATATTACTCAGAAGGTAGGTGAATGCTGCTGTCATTAATTTTGACGACCTCTGTGGCGCGGTGGGCGAAGGTCCGCCTGCGACGCAGGAGGTTGCGGGTTCGATTCCCGCCTCGGGACAAATATTTGTACGATCTGCAGATATTTGTTCAGGGGTTCTGGTCGTTTTCTATATATATTAGAAAAAAAATATCTATCTATTTAATAATATTGTATTATGTTTATCAGTCATCTAGTACCCATAACACAAGCTCTGCTTAGCTTGGGGCTAGATGATGCTGTGTGGATTGTCCAGCATTATTTATTATTTATTAATATCATCATCAGCCTATAATACTCCACTGCTGGACATATGCCTCTCATCAGCGCCATAGATGGCATTTATATATTAAGTACCATTTTGGTGTCGGTTCAGTTAGTACAAGAAAATAGAATAATTTGACAGCATTCAAAACTTTGCCCTTTTCGATAGCTTCGTTATCAACACCTACATCCTATCTTAGATCATCATTCCTCCGACGACTGAATTCAGTTTCTATTTTAGCTTATCAATCATCTAGCAGTCTTATCTGCAATATCTGTTTCCTTTTGCTTCATTGACTAGAGTCATGTTGGTTACTTTTAGCATACTTCGAAAGCACATAATCTGTAACTCCTTTCAATTCATAATTGTAAAAAGTTTCTCCAACAAAAAACAAACGAACGTTGATATGATGAAGTATGGTGACACAAAAGAAGTGTGTCACCATACTTCATCATATCAACGTTCATTTGTTTACGTTGCGTACTGATTCCCAGGTGGTGTGGGTAGAAGACAGCAACAAGCGCTCCTACCTCCTGGATTTACTGAATGCGTCCAACCTGCTCCAGCGCTCGCGGCCTGAGGAGGACCAGCTGGTTCTGGTTTTTGTTGAGACCAAGAAAGGTAATCATTTTATGTATTAAAAACTTATTTAATTCCTCGTATGGCTCAGCGACACGAAGTTTCCTTTGGCCATTTTCTAAAGGTAGTAGTGTCATGAATAAAGACCGAAAACGGTTTGCGTTAGAGACTTAGTCAGATTTAAATAACTTTCTTAGGCTTACAAAATAAGCACAAAACAAAAATTATATCATAAATTACTATCAACTATTCGAAAAGAGGCTAAGGGTGTCTCGATAAATGCGAATTAAGTAGGTCATTCCAGCGCACTTAATAACTATGAAGAAATAACTTTAAATATTTTTTTACATATTAGGTATACCTAGATGTCAATATTTATTGAATGGAGCGACCTCTGGTCAAGCATTAACATATTAAAATAATAATCTATCAAGTAAAAGCAAAGAATAACTATACCTCAAACCAACTGAGCGGCGTTACTCCGCTAATTTGCGGAGTTCGCACCCCGCGCTTTACCCGCGATAGTCATAAATTATTGCCATGACTAAAAACGATATAATTAACTAGGTGCGGACCAACTGGAAGAGTACCTGGATCACCAGGGCTACCCCGTGACCTCGATCCACGGCGACCGCTCGCAGCGCGAACGCGAGGAGGCGCTGCGTCGGTTCCGCACGGGGCAGACGCCGATACTCGTCGCTACTGCTGTCGCAGCTAGAGGTATGGAATATTCTGGAATACAATACACTACACACTGTTAAGCCGTGTGGTGCCGGCATAGAATTTCACCACCCCAACTCTTCCCGTGGGTGTCGTAAGAGGCGACTAAGGGAAACACACCGGGGGGCGGGCAGCAGCGCCTTCAGTAGAACAACTACACCGAACTACGATCCCCAATCCGCATGCCCAGCGTGGGGATTATGGGCAATAACCCCCTAATAATGATGCCATCTATGGCGCTCATTAGGGTAGGCGTATGTCCAGCAGTGGACTATTATAGGCTGGTGATGTTGTTGATGATGTTGTTTAGTCGAGCTGATGTAAAGCGACGATTTGCTGTACATGTAATTATGACGACTAGATCGATGACGTCTGTGGCGGGGTGGTTGGGAGGTTGTGGGTTCGATTCCCAACTCGGAGAAATCTACAGATGCGATCTGCAGATGTATATTCCGGATGTACTGATCGTTTTCTATGTATTATAAAAATATATCTATGTGATATATTGTATTAAGTACGTATTAAACAAGCTCTGCTTAGTTTGGGA
This sequence comes from Eupithecia pulchellata, assembly GCA_963931895.1. Classification (NCBI taxonomy): domain Eukaryota; kingdom Metazoa; phylum Arthropoda; class Insecta; order Lepidoptera; family Geometridae; genus Eupithecia; species Eupithecia pulchellata. Next base: position 6,385,796 of record OZ007522.1, read on the forward strand.
CTAGATGATGCTGTGTAGATTGTTCAGCATTATATAATTATCTTAAGTATGTACGTCGAGTAAAGGCCGCACTAACAAAACTATGTTACGTTTTAATTACCCAAAGAGAATTATTCCTGTTACAAATGGTTTTTGTCATATTTTTTAAAAAAATTTAATACTTGGCGCTAATTTTAATGCACCACGCTTGGCGGCTGGCAGCTTCGGATCGCTGTGGTTTCCACAATCTACAGAAGGAAGCTGCTTAATCTTAAGCCTAATCTCTCGGTTTCGCATGTAACAATGAGTATTGATGAGTTGTTGTTGTAATGAGTATTCCACCCGCAGGCCTCGATATCCCTCACGTGCGTCACGTGATAAACTTCGACTTGCCGTCCGACGTGGAGGAGTACGTGCACCGCATCGGGCGTACCGGCCGCATGGGGAACCTGGGCGTGGCCACGTCATTCTTCAACGACACCAACCGCGGCCTCGCGAGGGACCTCGTCGAGCTGCTCGTTGAGGCCAAGCAGGATGTGCCCAAGTGAGTACCAATGGTCCCCGCGTTTGATGACGTCAGTTTGTTTTTTTTTTCAGTTTTTAAGCTTTGCGTAAAACCTAGAAAAGACTTCTTTTTATTGACTTTTTGACGGAATTCGCTGTTCTCGGTATGAGCTATCTACAGTGCTTTGAATTATATTTCAAACTAGACGCCAAAACTAATTGCATTTTTGTGTTGCAAGCTTACAAACATTTTTATAAGTATAAAAATAAATGGATGCATGACATTTGCATATTTTGTAAATAATTTGCGACTAGCTTGAGATGACCACCTATTATGAGCTTGGCTCTCCGAAGTCGTTAACAAGCTTGCAAATGGTTACCATCACTCCAGGCTTTATTATATGAAATGATCACGCTAGGCTTGCTGGGTTTGGTGGTTACAAGAGCATTTCCACAAACGTAAATTTCCACAGTTGGCTGACCAGCACAGCGGCGGACGGTCGCATCGGCAGCAGCAGCCGGCGCACGGGCGGCAGTCGCTCCGGGGGCAGCCGCTTCGGAGGCGCCGCGCCCTCCAGTGGCAGCGCCTTCGGAGCCCGAGACTTCCGTACGCAGTCGCGCCAGGCGCCGCGCTCCGCCGGCGCTGGAGGTGGTAAGTGTCTAACCAGTGAACGGATAAAACATGGAACCATTCCTTGCGCTAGAAAATGACCCAACGCAAATTGGTGGTATGTGTCTAACCAGTGAACGGATAAAACATGGAAGAATTCCTTGCGCTAGAAAATGACCCAACGCAAAGTGTGCTGTGATAATGACATGTGTGTGTAGAAAGTTACTTATGCGCCTATACGATAAACGACAATCTAATCTCAAATATAAAGAGAATAAAGTCTATTTTAACTGTGCTAGATTTAACAAATTCTTGCAAAATCAGCGACGTAGTTTTGGCAAGTAGGTTTGTTTGCAATGGTGTGTCAAGTTGCGGGCGTATTTTCCTTGAAGGAATGCCTCCTTGTTTTATCCGTTCACTGTGTCTACCACAGATATATATATTCACACAGATAACGCAAGTATAACGATTTGTATTGAAACCAAGCGTGCCGACTTTTAACACCTACTGTGACGTCACAGTCGAAATTTAGTGACGGGAAATCCAAACCGATTCAAAGACACCGATGCTTTTCTCGATTATTTTTACCGATGATTTTTTCATCCTTGACAATGATAAAGGTTTTTGTGGTGTATCTTTATTCTATAAAGCACAAATGATTGTATGTCAGATATCTTTATACGCTATTAATTAAAAACACTGTAACACATAAATTTACTAACCTCATCTTCGTTGTCAATGACTTTTAGGATATCTAATAGTGCACGCCGATTTATTCAACAATCTCAACTTTTTTCCTTCAATGTATGTAACTAATATTTTAAAAATGTATGGAACAAATTAGTACTGTGTTTAGTCGGGAACCAGTCTTTCCGTCCCGTGGCCGCAATCCATTTCAACATCATTTTATGATAGGATCATGTGGGGAAACTAAATTTTTTAATTAAATTTAACAAAAAAAATATTCTGATACAATAAATAGAAATTTATAAACACATTTCATATGTATATCGTCGTATATGTTGAAAGGATAAACAAAAACATATTAAATATATGAGCCCTAAAAATATTACCCTCCTCTTTTAAAGCTGTCGTGTAAAATTTGGTCCTTCATGAGCTTGTTTTATCTAATAAATTGCCTTTATTATAATATCATTTGTCTGTCGATAACGATTAAAATCGATTATTATGTTGTAGAACGAACAACACTAGTCGCTAGTTTTGACAGACGAATGAGAAATTGTCTGTATCACGAAGTCGAAGCGATGCGCGACAGTATCGCTTGTTCCGATATTCATCGTCTCTTAACACACAACGTCAGATCAAACGTCCAAAGCAAATGCGGCAACGTAATAAGAATATAGTTTACTTAACGTTCGTTTATAGTATGGTATATTCTGGGACTCACAAAAGCTTGAAATACTTAAAAAACAGTTTTAATATGAATTTACGCATAATATATGTGTGTAAGAAATATGTTCCTGCCTTTGGGAGCTCGACATTTTTGGGAAATTGTAGTTAATTAACACGCTACGAGGCATTTTTATAGTATTTGCCGCCGTCCGGCTGCAACAATGGACGCGCGCGGACTGAAGTTAGCGGCGACCAACCTTGACGAACGGTCGGGGTTCGGACACGCGAAGTACATGCATTTGCGTTATCTATGTAAATATATATCTGTGGTGTCTACCCACTTTATCTGAACACCGAGTTCATGGAACGCTGCAGGCATCGGCATCTGAACCTTCAAAAAGCGACAGGAAAACGATAAGAAATTACCGCTTAGTAGATACCGATAGATAGATAGAGCTTTATTTTATAGCATTAAAAAAGCGACTACACACTCATGACGAATTAGCTGCCCATGTAGTCCTGAATAGGGGGGTTGTAACAGCAAAACGAACAGAAACCCTCAAATTGCCAAGGACACTCCGCGAATCCTGTGAAGAGGAAGATTCTGCGCTTCTGGACGGAGTTAGGCTGGCTATGCTAGCATGCTTCGCATTATGGACCACAGTTGAGTCCAAATGCGGAACTAGGAGTATTCTGAGTAAAACCTAAACCAAGCCTTAAAAGAAAACATTCAGTACTTAAGCACCGCATCAAACAATATTTAAAGCTTTGTACAATATCTCTCTTGTTCATCTTGATGTTCCACAATCTACAAATCACATGATTGATGTCGTCATCCCGTTGGTGTCTGGAACGCATCCATCCATAATTATGATTGTTTCATTTGTGCAGGCTTTGGATACGGCGGCGGCAACTACGGCGGCAACTATGGCGGTTCATACGGCGGCGGCGGTGGCGGCGGCGGTGGCAGCGGCGGCCCCGACTGGTGGGGCGACTCTTAAGCTGCCCACCCATCGCACCGTCATCGCTAACACACCCGACACAACACAATATACGACGTATTTACTATTGCAGTGCTCCCGAAATTCCTGCCACTGCCGTTATAGGCATCGATAAATAACAGCATTATTTTCTCATAGAATTCAAGTGCATAGTCTATATAACTACATTAATAGTACGAATCTTTTTCTCAACTTTTCCATAACACGCAAAATCGGTTCTCTTATCGATGATTTTATCTCAGCTGCGGCAGGAATTTCTTGACGCGGCATCGTCAACTTGACTGGGACTGAAATTAACCCTGTGACTATTTAATGTATTTGTACAATAGCGATGCGCGACAGGCGCGGACGTAGCTCTGAATCTCACGCGTTAGAGCGAGTACCGCGCCACGTTTATTTACATAGATACGAGCGTTGACAAGCGCCTCTAAATATTCGCCAGATAGGTAGTGCGATTCACTAATGGATTAATCGATTAGCAGTTAATAATAACGATATCATACGTTCCGTTGCGGCGATGTCTCTCATTCCCCGATACGCCGCGTTTTATCATTTTCTAGTTATGTGAACGTAGAAGTTTAACATAGAAATATTTTTGATGTTTGAACTGTATCGTGATTTCGTAAATGAGCGATGTAATTGCGTATTTTCGATTTACTACTTTCTGATGGTCTCATTACTCGGCTCACTGCTGTCACTGAAATTTTTAAGCATTTATGCACCCTTGAATCGATGTAGCTATTGATGTAGATTTAGAAATTGAGAAGTACCGATACAGTATCATAGTGAATTCATAAACATTCATCTAAATTTTGTCAGTAGTTAACCCATCTGTCATCAACATGGTCTTTAATTTTAATGTGAATTTACCAATAAAATAAAGAAACAAAATTGATTTTTTCTTTTTTATAATACCCAAATATCGACAATATGAGGCTTACGTCTACAGATATTCAAACACAGCAAGTTATTTATGAAGTTTTCCCGTTTGAAACTTATAAGTATTTTTTGCATATACGTAAGCCTAGACCTTCTTTAGATATAGGTTGTAGGGTAATGGCAGTTTATTTGTGTGCCTTAGCTTGATCTATTTTGGTATAATAGTGGATTATACCTAAATAGATGAATAGAGACGTTTATGAAGGCAAGATTTAGAGACAATCATGGTTTCAAATCGGGCCTGTCAAAACATATCCTGGCGCCTGACTCTGTCCGTTCGTCTACAGATTTCATTATTATTAATTTATCTCATCGATTACGTCCGGTAATGGGCAACGGCTTATTGAATGCGTCTTTTTGTGGCGCCTTTTTATTCGGAGATCGCGTCTAGAGCGGCCGGGACCCCGCGGCGAAGGCATCCACGGAATGCCTAAAAGGTGACTCGTGGATAAATTACGTACATTTCATCCATTTTAACGATTCCCTTTATTATTTAATTTATTTTTATAGTATGTTACACATTTGGCTTGTAACAATGTTTGTTTTTGGGTCTCATTAGCATAAGGCTCATGCTGGGCTCACAAAAAAACTACGAAGCGCAGCCATTTTGATTTCTCGATAGATATTATTTTATCTTACGACGGCAGATATTTGTAAAAGGGCCTCACGTGTCTAATAGGGGAGATAGCGGGATGTCTCAATTCCGTATTCATTTGTCGGTTTTATCGCGTCTTGCTCGTGACATAATAAAACAATTAATTTATTATGGCTTTCAGAGATGATTTCGATCAGTTGATCGCGCGGCGGGACGCTAATAGTTTTATGTAAGAGGTAATTTTTATTAATTGCTCTTTGATGGAGTTGATAAACGTTGTTGCAGTAATAATAGTTCCCTGATGCGGGATCTGTCGATAGTCGACATCCAACATAAAAGCAATTAGTAAATAAACAAAAGGGTAACGATGCAAGCATTTATTTCAACAACATTGTTTCCAAGTTGGTGATTTCGGTTAGACAACGGGTGCAAGCCAATAAACCACGGAACACAGGAATCCCCGGAATATGTAAGCAATTAGTTAAAATGTTCCGGCCATATGTTTTAATACGAAAATAATAGAATTCTCAACATTGTTTCCTCACAGGAACAATGCGATGTCTCTTTTGTGTTGCGTTTAAAACGGTCGGCCAATAAATCATCTGGGGCCTATACAATTGCGTAAAAGTGGCATAATGATTTACAATATGCTCACTTTGTTTTATGTGAATTGAAACAGAAATAGAAAAACGTTAAATGTGATGTTTTTACGATTTGTAAACAATTTGGTTTACACAGAAAAGTATTAAGAACGTAAATTATGAGTAGATAAAAAAAAGAGTACTAACAATGTTTATAATAAGTTTATTACAAAATCTTACAATTAACAGAAAATGCTTTTTATAATAAAAAACTCTTTGGAATATAAAAGTAATCTAAAGGATGTTTTCTAATTTATTTGTGTAAAACTCAGGCCCCTTACCTTTAGATGTTAATTTAAAAATTCTAAAATCTTTCTACACTTTTCTCGTTTACGAAAAACTAAATAAACAAACGACGGGATGGCTTTAAGAAAGCTTAGAAACTAGTTAGATTAAGAACTAGTTTTTACAATTGAAACAGTTGAGCTAACTGCCTAAACTGCCAATAAGGCTCTGGCGATAATTATTTTGAAAAAAGCTTGTGGCTGGAATAATACAATTCTATTAACATAAATACAATTCTATTAAAACAGCAAACAGTGGTGAAAATAAGCCCAAAATACAAATCATTGTGGTATTAGGTAAGTAAGTACATTTGTATGGGAAATTCATCTATGGCTGGAGCCTTAAGATCTCGAGATAGCACGATTAAATATGTACAATCAACATTTATTTCGAAAAAACAGAAAAAATCATATTTTTTGTAAAGGGTCTTTCAATAAGCGCTTTCCTTGAATTTTAAAACAAAGTGCGTGAGATATCGACATTATTATTAGTTTGAAAGCCTATTGATGCCATTACGTATGTATTATATTTTGTTATATATTAAAATGTCCGCTGCGGTACCTACGCATCTGAAATGTCTAGAATTTTCTTGACTCTTGCGCATAAATCTCGGCGGCCATATCACTTGTGATTTGATGACCATGGCATCAATGAGTGGCACTTAGCGCCGTCCTGTTGAAACCACGTCGTTGTATATATTCAGGCCAAAATTTGTCCACCACACTACGAACAGCCCCTCGACAGGACGATTTTTGACGACCGTTTTTTGTGTTACTCGCGGAACGTTGCCTGAACTTCTGTTCAGGCATAATATTTGTTTTATGAAAATGGAGAACCATTTATCATTTGCTCGTGTGAACGCTGTATATATTCTTGGTGATTAGGCAAAACAAGACTGAATAAATGACAACCAATTTAACAGAGCTTCATTCATGAATATGGCAGTAAAAGTTCGCCAGTTCCTATTGGAAGACCCTTTATATTCTAAGTAACATTTAACAGTAGGTAACATTGAACATTCATGTAATTTAGGTAAGTACTTATACTATAACAGGCAGACTATCACATGATTGGAATGAGTCTAATTAATCTAATTAAGTTGGGGTTAGATGATGCTGTGTGTTCTCCAGCAATTTATTTCAGTAACTAAACTATATATTTCTTAGATGCAAGCATTTGGTCTCACGTCCTAACTTAAATAGGAATTAAGTTAAGTCCTAGTTGGTTAGAACCTAACTTCACTAAACTAGGAGTTAAGTAAAGTTCTAGTTGGTTAGAACCTAACTTAACAAAACTAGAAGTAAAGTTCTAACCAACTACGATCACTATGAAAACAATCACCTACGAATACCCCCGTCGATTCAGATTGTAGTATATCCCCTTGATGTCCATAAGTTGTTGGTGCGTGCCCTGCTCCGTCACGCGTCCGTCACTGACGACGCAGATCGCGTCCGCGTCTCGTACGGTGCTCAGCCTGTGTGCTATCATCACACAGGTGCGACCGGCTTTGGCTGCATCTAGCGCTTCTTGAACTACCTGGAAATTTCAAGAAAAGGTCGTAGAGGTTTAGGTTTTCCTTCACTACAGAGTATAAAACAAAGTAAGTTATAAAAAAAAAGCTTCTTGAACTACCTGTAAATATAAAGAAAAGGTAGTATAACGTATATAGGTTTTTCTTCACTACAGATTATAAAACAAAGTCGGTTGTAAAAACTTCTTGAACTACCTGAAAATTTCAAGAAAAGGTAGTAGACGTACCTACATATATGTTTTTTTTCACTACGGAGTATAAAACAAAAATGTCAGTTATAAAAAAGCTTGAACTAGGTACCTGGAAATTTCAAGAAAAGGTAGATGTATAGATTTTTCTTCACTACATAGCATAAAACAAAGTCAGTTATTAAAAAGCTTCTTGAACTACCTGAAAATATCAAGAAAAGATAGTAGACTTATAGTTTTTCTTCACCGCAAAGTATAAAAACATTGTCAGTTAAAAAAAAAGTAGCTTGAACTAAGTACCTGAAAGTTTCAAGAATTAGTTTCAAGGTTAAACCGTCCCGCGGAAAATTGAATTAGAAAATAGCCAGCCTTTGCAATTTAATCATCAAAATTAGCTGGATTTTATGGTAGTGGGAATTAGTGAAAGAAATGTCTGGTTTGTTTAGATTACCTAAGTACTTATTTAAAAAAATATAGACCCATAAACTAACAAAATGGGTGGGTAGCCATAAAAGTTTTGTTTGTCTAACTATAACAGCTTACGATAGAGTAGCAAACATAGTAAAAATGTAATGATTTCATTGTCCATTGCTTCCCGTTATCTAACAAAAAATTGCCTGAGTGATTGAAAAAATATTTTAGCGACTAAATGCAGACCGAACCCTTTTTCCTGTTTTGAATACCAAATCATAAACTACATACTTATTAGTATGTAATTTATGGTTTGGCTTAATGCTGGCTTATTTTATACATAGTTTAGTTTATTGTTTAGGTACTTACTGTAAAACAGTAGGTGTTCGAAGAGCAAGTTGACAGGGCGCGACTATCTGAACTAGAAAATGCTAAGATGTTTTCCGTAATTGAACTTTTTAGTGTCGACCCTAGGGTCTAAACTTCAACGCTGTTTACTTTGCAGTAAAAAATCATAGATATATCAATATTATAAATACGGAAGTCTCCGTCTGTCTGATACCTCAACGGCAAAAGGATCTAAATGAAATATTTCAGTGAAAGATAGGCTAAGGTAAACAAAACCGGATTATTTTTTAAGTTCAGGGTAGGCTGTAGTAGTATTTTAAGGTCAGGATGAAACATTACCTTTTCGCTCTCTGTGTCGAGAGCGCTAGTGGCTTCGTCAAGCAGCAACATCTTTGGCCTTCGGATTAGGGCCCTCGCGATGGCCACCCTCTGTTTCTGGCCTCCAGAAAGCTGGGTGCCTTTAGAGCCGATGTTTGTATCGTAGCCCTGAAAATAGGACGTTCATTTGAGTTTAACATTGCCAGCCATCTTAGATAGAACTTCATCGTATTAGTTTATCATTAGGTACATAGATATCTTTAAAACCTCTAGACACTGCAAAAGTATGAGTAGGTAATACCTACCTTTATCGATATAGATATCTTTTATCAGTAATTGACATAAACGTGCATAGCTGGCGCCATGTGCGTGTGGATTGAGAGCTCACTTTTGAATCTTTGGCAAATCGAATTGAAAAAAATCTCAGATTTAGTAATGAATTTGTAAGAAATGATGCATAGGTCCAACAATTTGTTAAACTTATATCAAAGCCGGTATAACCCTTAGACTGGAGCTCTCAGTCCACACGCTTGAATAATAGGCATACCTCATATCTCAGGAATTACTACGTCTATGTTTTTGATTTATATTAAAGCATTTAGTTATAAATTATCAAAGGTCATTCGGAAGTTTTCAACTCACTAGAAAACGCTGTTACAGAGTTATTGAGGTTCAACTAGAGCTCTCAGAAACGAAAAAATAAATTGTCATAACTTAAATTTTAATACATTTAAAAATTATTTGACTATCATAATTTATACTTTCGCACCTGTGTAAATTAGTTAAAACGAAATAATGACTTATAATTGAACAGTTTAGAAGTTATACAAGATCATAATTTTCAATCTGAGAGCTCTATGTTTTCGACTATATTGGTTAAATTAAACCTCCAAGGATGAATCAAGTTAGGTCAATATATTTACCTCATTTGTACAAAATATTGATGTAGCATCCTTTGTTCTACATGCTATACTTTAGGAGAAAACACTAATTAAATATTTGTATGTAAGGAAACGACTTAGGGTGTATATGATTTTTTTTTCCTTAGGACTGAGGACTGACCAAAGTCGTGATTTATCTCCTCTACTCGTATATTTTTTTACAACAAATCCGCAAAATGAGGCATTCGGTTGCATCAAATTCGGATACCTTTGATTTTTCTTTCAGGGTACATTAGATTTTAACTATTTTAGAGACCCGCAGATTTTGTGACCAACTGATATGAAAGAGCCTTTTATTTCTAATCCATAGGTACAAACTTTATACCTACTAATAGATATCCTTTCTAATGCCAGACTTTGATTTAGCTATGACGTATGTTGCCAACGCTTAAATAGCCGCCAGACTTTTACTACGTCGGGCGTTTAAAACTGAAATTAGGGCTGTTTTATGTTAGAAATGATACTTTAACCTGTATATTTTCGTTATCTATGATATATTATGTAGGTATCCGTTTGTGTAATTTTTGCAATAGAATAATTAAACATAGGTGGGTACCTATTTTAGTTCTGAAGGTACAAAGAAAAACTATTTTTTTTTATTATACCTAGTTCTTTATTTTACATCAAAATTTATTTAATTTGTTTTCTATTGCATCAGGATTAACCTAGTTTTATGTTAAAAATTAGTGGGTTTTGATACAGAAATCTGACATTACATTGATTCAAAGTCAAGTGTCACAAACACCAAGTAAAGACTGATGTTTATGAGGTTTGAATCAATTCGAGGAGTGCTTGACGTCAGATATGTAGCATGATATCGCTAGCTTATTCTTTCCTACGTCATTGGTTCAATGATGAAAAGAGAGCGAATCAACAAGGAATTAATTGTTAGCGGTAAACACAGCCGCTAAATTTCTACACGCCACGGGTACGTGGCAATCATAGTCGTTTTTTCACCCGTGGCGGGAAGCCTGGCAGCTAAAAGCAGGGCCGTAGCCAGAAATACTTTTCGGGGTGGTAATATTGTAGATTGGTGCGGTATGCCAGCAACAAAAAAAAATGAGAGAAACATAAAAAATAAATAACTTTGAGCGTGACACTTTCGGGTGACAAAAAAGTTAGCAGTAGTAGTTAAGGGGTAGGTTATTAACATTTTTCCTACTATTTATTAGTATGAAAACATAAATAACAGCGAGTGGAACGACATATTGTAGTTTTTGCGGCCATTAAAAATGGTTGAGAAATGACTAAATGTCGTCGAGTAGAGTGAGCCACATTTTTTTGAAATTGGTGTGTTCTTATTTTTCCTTTCTGGTCTATGCTGCATTGACGATTTAGTTTTTTTGAAGATTAACAAAACAATGCAAGAATGGCGAGCGAAGCGAGCCGTAAATTTTTTGACATATTTTCGGGAAGCTGGTAGAAATAACCAAAAGGCTACAGCCTCAGCATTTTTTTTTTGCGACTTTTCGGTGGTTCTGTAAAATAGAATCAAGAGTATCATTACTGTGTGAAATAGTATAAATATATATAATATAAATATATATATAATAAATAGAAGAGTGATGAAAATAGAATCATTACTGTGTGTGGGTCAACTTCCAACCTGTTTTTTGCGATGGAGGAGCACCAAAACGTTCATGTGCCATGGTATTAAATTTTTGATCATGTCTAGTAATTATAAAATTAATATAGTAGTAATTATATAATAACCTCATTTATAAGTCTTTTGCTATACCTTTTACTTATATACTTTATTCATATATTCACTGGACTTTTCTTTTTTGTATAGTTTTTCTTCTTATATTGAGTCGCGTACGTGATGTAATAAAATCGGTTACGACGGAAGATCAGCGTTGTTATAGCTAACCATAGCTATCACAACACATGCTGAGTCGACGCCATTTTGTAGCTTTAAGATATTTTATAAGTGGGTACTTTAATTTAGTTTGGTATTTTTAATTCTAGTTGTAGTATGTATAAAATTGTATTAGATTTATAAGCTACAAATAAAGTTCTTATTCTATTCTATTCTATTCTATTCTAAGAGTGACAAAAGATTATGATTAGCAAACCCCGCAAAATTTTAGAGGCTTGGCGGTGGTAATTCTGCAGTTTGGTGAAGTAAGCAAGGTAAAAATTTTTTACGGATGGTCAAGTGTAGTAGCAGTGCAAGAGTCCTGTAATGTCTAAAGGAAATAAAACACTTTGATTTTGATTTAACAAGATTTGAAGAAACAAGATAATATTTATCCAAACTTAATTTTACGCTTTTTAATTGTTATTACTTTGTAAATAAAATTTTTACCCTATAGAGTAACATACCGACATTTGCATGTCAGAACAGCTGGAGAGTAAGGCGCGGCGGCGGCGGCGGCGCGGCGACAACGGGGTGGTGCGGCATTGCGTGGCGTAGTCATTGTTTATATTATGCCATGGTATTTTGTTACCTAGTATTTTAATTATTGAACTAATTACCTATCTGCGTGACATTCATTCGATATTAGAATGTGTTGTAGAAAAATATACGAGTAGAGAAGATAAATCACGCCATAGGTCAGTCCTAAGAAAAAAAAAATCATATACACCCTAAGTCGTTTCCTTACATACAAATATTTAATTAGTGTTTTCTCCTAAAGTATAGCATGTAGAACAAAGGATGCTACATCAATATTTTGTACAAATGAGGTAAATATATTGACCTAACTTGATTCATCCTTGGAGGTTTAATTAAACCAATATAGTCGAAAACATAGAGCTCTCAGATTGAAAATTATGATCTTGTATAACTTCTAAACTGTTCAATTATAAGTCATTATTTCGTTTTAACTAATTTACACAGGTGCGAAAGTATAAATTATGATAGTCAAATAATTTTTAAATGTATTAAAATTTAAGTTATGACAATTTGTTTTTTCGTTTCTGAGAGCTCTAGTTGAACCTCAATAACTCTGTAACAGCGTTTTCTAGTGAGTTGAAAACTTCCGAATGACCTTTGATAATTTATTACTAAATGCTTTAATATAAATCAAAAACATAGACGTAGTAATTCCTGAGATATGAGGTATGCCTATTATTCAAGCGTGTGGACTGAGAGCTCCAGTCTAAGGGTTATACCGGCTTTGATATAAGTTTAACAAATTGTTGGACCTATGCATCATTTCTTACAAATTCATTACTAAATCTGAGATTTTTTTCAATTCGATTTGCCAAAGATTCAAAAGTGAGCTCTCAATCCACACGCACATGCTGGCGCCAACCCAATTAATGAATTGATAGCATTTTGTCGACCTTTCTTTGTTTTCGAATAGGTTTCCTAAGAATGTCTAGGTACCTAATTAAAAGATATCCTCGCAATTGTATCCGATAACGTCCGGTTGAATTTGCACGAAAACGATATTTGCAAGTGAGTCATTAAGATAAAAGATTTTATCAAATGGTACCTACTCATTATTTCAAAGATAAAATATAATATCAAAAGGACTAAAGTAGCATAATCATCCAAAAATAAGATATCGTTTCAAAGCTCGTCAATTGACCGCCAAAGACCATTTAATTGCCAAGATCAGTTCAATTCAAACTAATCGCACGCTAAACTGTTTTATAAACCTTTTGCCATGTACTAAAAGACCCACCACCTTAAGTTCTGGTTACTTAGAGGATTGCTATTTCTCAAGCGGTCTTCTTCCATTGATTATATTAGACGAGATATTTGATATTTGTGGCGTGGAGGTCGAAGGCTCGCCTGCGACGCAGGAGGATGCGGGTTCGTTTCCCGCCTTGCTATGTATACTAAAAATATCTATGTAATATTTAGTATATCAGCTCTCACGTATATCAGTTATCTAGTTCAAGTACCCTTAACGTAAGTTCTACTTAGCTTGATATATTATATTAACACTTAGTACAACCCTGTGTCGCACATAAATCAAGAATTTTCTATCAGTTTCTGACTTTTTCTTCTGTTTGATACCTACCAATGGTAAACTGGTAATAAAGTTGTGTATATTCGCCTGCTTAGCCGCTGCTACGATGGCGTCCATGGCAGGCGAGGTGGAGTTATCCCCGTAAGCGATATTCTCTCCAATAGTCCTGTCGAAGAGGATTGGCTCTTGTTGCACGAAACCTATCGACTGGCGCGCGTCGGCTAGGCGCAGTCGCAACAACGGTATGCTGTCTTGAGCCTGGGGGATCGGAAAAGTTTCATCTAAGTATATTTATATCTATACTTCTATACTAATATTATAAAGAGGAAAGATTTGATTGTTTGTTTGTTTGTTTGTTTGTTTGTTTGTTTGAATTGAATAGGCTCCGAAACTACTGGACCGAGTTAAAAAATTCTTTCACCATTAGAATCCTTAATTTTCCGTGATGAACATAGGCTATATAATATTTTCAAAAAAGTTAGGAATCCGCATGAAAAATTCAATAATTGAACCGTGGTGGGCTGTATATTCAACCTCTTTTTCTATTATGGCGCGTCAGAATAGAAAAAGAGGTTGTATAGCGCACGGTGCTTGCTTTTTCTCTACGGCCAGTGTCAGTTTTGGAATGTCGAGTCAATGTCAAAAACCCCAATGCTGTTAAAAAAAGTAAAGACCCGTATGAAAACTGTGAATCCCATCGTTTTAGTGTGTATAATTTCTGAATTTTTTGTTTAAGGCGCATACAGTAGCTGATTGCTCCTCTTTGGAGGCTTTCTCCTCCTAGAGTAGTCAATTTTATGGGCTGAAAAAAATATATGTTATACATTGACCTTTTATCTGTAAAGTGAACGTACAAAAATGTTCTACGTGCTCGTTTACCTGGTGAAAAAAAATCACAACGTGGAGCTGTTTCTGACTGAAAAAGTGTATCTACTTCTAAACTACTTAGAATTTTATACTTTTTTTTTCACCATCATGTCGGCAAAGACTTTATCTTTAAACTGAACGTATGATTTTGTGATACGACGGTTTTTCACATAGAAAATCATTATTTTAAATTTTTGCGTATGATTAGTGGGCGGTAACCTTTGAAGGTAGTCTGCGCGGGCGACGGGCGGCAGTGAAACCCTGACTGTCGTACGGGGAGGTTGTGTTCGTCTGCCTCGCGCTCTAGGTGAGCGCGAGGCGTACTTTTGCTTTTTTACTATAATGCTATATTGATGCAAATAGACGCTTTATTTATTATTCAAAGTTATCCGCGCATGGACGCTTTATTTGGTGTAAGACAGTTTGTAAAATATTGAAAATTCCGAAGATCAGTAAGCTGAAGAAAGCCAGAGCTCTGAAAGCTCGTTATTTTAGAAAATTTATGCTATTGTAACTACCTATTAGCAATCTTATGTAGATTTTACATATTTGTATATTTATTTTAGGAGATCGGGTAGGTACTAAACTAGGTAGGAACAAATGAACGACAATGTAAGTAAATACTCCTTAGACCTACCCATTTATTTGTTTTATTACTGATCTTACATTATTATTTATTTATAGATTTACAGTGACCGGACAAGTTGAAACTGGAGTGAAAATGTTTAGCTACAGGTAAAACATCCATTACGCTTAGGTAGGTAGCTAATATTAGGTAGGTAGCTATGATGTATTATGCGACGAAATAAAATATGTACGTACGGCATTCTTCCTAACGCGGTTCATGATCGTCTTCAGAATTCTAGTATGGCTGCAACAGTTCTATGACTCTCCGAAGTGAAGCACTAGGTAGGTACACCCCCACCTTACTTACTGTTATGAAATGGGAATGGGATTCAAAATGTAAAGGAGACTGGGTAAAAATTGTACATAGCCTTTTTTCATCTCCTAGAGCTCGGATATTTTTAAACTTACGCGATCTGAACTCATAATTATTATTACTATTTTAACGGGTAGGTATTTATCGTGTTTTTACGGGTATTTTTTATTTACGAGTATTTTTTACGGGTTTTCTTCGCGACGGCCA
The DNA here is from genome assembly GCA_963931895.1 of Eupithecia pulchellata. NCBI lineage: Eukaryota > Metazoa > Arthropoda > Insecta > Lepidoptera > Geometridae > Eupithecia > Eupithecia pulchellata. The sequence goes on from OZ007522.1 coordinate 6,401,380, forward strand.
CCCTTTGTACTTGTACATAATTATCTAGAATTCTAGATAAACAAGTACGACAATTGCAAGTGTAACTCGCGCGCCGAGGGTTTTGAACTTTTGTCATTTAGGTTGTTACGTTTATTGACGACCTCTTGGCGCGGTGGGCTTACAACGCAGGAGGTTGCGGTTACTACAGAGATTAGTGGGTAGGTAAGTGCGTTGGTAATATAGATTTACAATGTGTCTGGTCACCGGTGTCGGAGACTTTGGGGGGGGGGGGGGGTAGGGTGAAATACGGTAAATTTTATCGACAAATCACTATTCCTATTTTTTTTCTACCTCCATGACAAAATGGCAGCCATTTTGTTTTCTTTTGCCTCGAAGCACGGGTGCTTATACTGATTTAGCTATAGCAACCCATGTAGTGTAGAGGTCCTAGGAAGACGATAGAGGGCTTATTTGATAGACAATAATGTGGACAATAAAGCAACGATAACATTGTTTCCATTTCCATTTTATAATAGAGGAAAAAAGAATTTATGAAACCTAATAAAAGATTTTTTGAAAAAAAAATTTTGAATTATTAGCTTTTTCATAGAATCCAAACTGTCAAGCTACATGTAGTATACACAAGTATATACATTATAAGTAGATGCCTAAAGTACAAAGGCAATCTGTTGTTTCGGAGTGACGTGGACGAGAGTCATGGCAGGTTGGACGGATCACTTCCCTTGTGTCCGCGGCCGGTGACAGACGTTGCACGACACCAGCGAACCAATATTTAAATTACGTGTTATCGGTTGTTATTTCCCTCATCATCATACAGGACAATAGTGTACACTACATTTTGGCGACGAGACAAACGGTGAGTTTTAGTATTTAATCCAAAAAAAGAAAAAAAACAGAGATGTGAAACAAATATAAAACTTGATTTTAGCCGCCTGTCTGGTTCAATGAGAAAACTCAGTAACTACCTACTGATTTTTACAGAGGTATTTGACAAGTACCTATCCTATTTTTATTTTCTCAGGAGTTTATAACCGTAACTTGTAGCTAGTACTACAAAGAGTGATGCCATAAAACAAGGAAGGACTAAGATACCCTGCCCATACATTCGTTCTTAGAATTTAAAATGTAAACATTGATCAAAACATTGTTTAGGCCAAGCTTAAGCCAAGTACTTAACTTACGTTACTTTGTTACAACCAGGGCAGGGTGGCAACGCGCGTCGTCACCGTTGCTATAACATATTATTTGTTCTTTCAAGGGCAACATCTACATAGGTACCTACCTAATTATTGTTGTATTTATTTTATGGGGAACAACATAGTAACAGTAGGTACCAGATTGTAAAACTAACTAGCTAAATGATTAACTAAGGAACCTATTTCACTACAAGTAAAAATTTTAAAACTACCCGCAAAATCCTGCAAAATTATTTTTACCTTTATTTAAATGAGTGGGTCAATTCTCTCTTTGTCTGAGACATTCTGTCTTATATTGTCACAGTAAAAGAAAAAAAAAACAGTGAATTTGTTATTTAAGGATCTATTAAGTTTGTTTTCTTTAAATTTTGTTTTTGTTTATTGTACGATTCCGCATTCTTTACTTCTTTGGGATGACTATTATAAATTTGAAAAAATAAATATATATATATACTTACATGGTACTTATATGTACCGGGCATTAAATTGCGAAAGTAGTATTTAATTACGTGGTACAAAAGTACCGGGCATTATGTTGCGAAAGTTGTATTAAATTACAAAGTACAATTTGTACCGGGCATAAAATTGCAAAAGTCGTATTAAATTACGTGGTACAAAAGTACCGGGCACAATGTTGCGAAAGTTGTATTAATTTACATGGTACAAAAGTACCGGGCACTATGTTGCGAAAGTTGTATTAAATTACATGGTACAAAAGTACCGGGCACTATGTTGCGAAAGTTGTATTAAATTACATGGTACAAAAGTACCGGGCACTATATTGCGAAAGTTGTATTAAATTACATGGTACAATTTGTACCGAGCATAAAATTACAAATATCGTATTAAAGTACATGGTACAAAAGTATCAGACATTAAATTGCGAAAATCGATTAAGAAAAGAAAAAATATTGACCGTCATGTAACAGCTTACCATAAAACTAAGCAGGAATTACCCTTGTCTACAGGTAGTCCTAAATGGCAATGTACACATTAGAGAAGTTTGAATGTGAAGGCGAGATAAGTTCTGTCTCCGTGCGCTGGGAGCGATGGAAACGAGGCTTGTATATTTACCTCGAGGCTGCAGGTATCGATTCTGAGTCGAAGAAAAGGGCGAGTTTGCTGCATTTCGGTGGTCCTGAGTTACAGGAAATCTATTATAATATCCCGGGAGCCGATATTTCCGAAGGAGATTTATTTAAGGTCGCTATTCAAAAATTAGACGAATATTTCGCTCCTCAGCAGAGTAAGGTATATGAACGTCATCTGTTTAGACTACTAAAGCAGGAATCCGATGAAAAGTTTGAAAAATTCTTAATAAGGCTAAGACAACAAGCAAAGAAATGTCAATTTGAAAAAGAAGATGAACACATTATAGATCAAGTCACGGAGAAATGTAAATCAGACGAGCTGAGAAAGAAGATTTTAAAAACCGGTGATAGTATTACACTTATTGACATTATAGCCGAGGCCAATGCTTTGGAAGCTATAGACAGGCAACTGAGCAACTTTGGAAATAGAATACCCGACACACAAACTGTAAATAAAATTCAATCAGAGCCATGGAAAGGGAAGCAGAAAAGAAACATGGAGTTTTGTACAAGATGCGGCAGTCCAAAACATACAGCTCGTGACCAAAAATGCCCAGCAAGAAGTAAATCGTGTTTGAAATGTGGAATTATAGGGCATTTTAGAAAACATTGCCGGACAAGACAACCCGAAAAGAGAAAACATGAAATAGAAGGATTTAAGAGCAACGAAGCGAAGAAAAAGAAAACAGTAGATAATATTGAGGAAACTGAAAGAGTTGATAGTAATGGACAAAACATTGATTATATTTTCAACATAGAAGATGACGCAAAACTAACCTGCAAGATAGGAGGGGCAGAAGTAGAAATGCTTGTAGATTCTGGTTGCAAGCACAATTTGATTACAGACCAGACTTGGAGAATGATCAAACAGAATAATGCACAAATAAAAAATCAAAATTCAAATCCAGACAAACTATTTGTAGCATACGGAAGCGACAAACCACTCAAGCTTTTGGGGTCATTCCAAGCAGATATAAAGCTGGCAAATAAATCATTAAATGCAACCTTCTATGTCATTGAAAATGGAACGCGCGATTTATTGGGACGTGTAACTGCGACGTCATTGGGGGTACTCCAGATCAACTTGGGTGTGAACAGTGTTCAGGTCAAAGAATTTCCAAAATTCAAAAACGTTTTGGTTACCATTCCTATTGACGAATCATTTAAACCAGTATCTCAACCTTATCGCAGAATACCGATCCCATTGGAAGAAAAGGTGGAAAAGAAACTGAATGAGTTACTGGAAAAGGACATTATAGAAGAAGTCAAAGGTCCTTCGAACTGGATTTCACCAATAGTTCCTGTGCTCAAAGATAATGGAGAGATCCGGTTGTGTGTCGACATGCGACGAGCTAACGCGGCTATCAAAAGGGAGAATCATCCATTACCGACTATGGACCAACTGCTACCGAAAATGAGAGAGGCAAAAATCTTCAGCAAATTAGACATACAAGATGCTTTTCATCACATTGAGTTAGACCCCGACTCAAGACATATTACTACCTTCATAACCAACAAGGGACTCTTTCGGTATAAAAGAATGATGTTTGGAATAACGTGTGCCCCTGAAATTTTCCAAAAAACTCTGGAACGAATTCTTGTGGGTTGCAAAGGTGTCATAAATTTTATAGACGACATTTTGGTATTTGGCAAGGATGAGGAAGAACATGAACTAAGACTCAATGCAGTAATGGATGTACTGAAGGACCACAATGTTCTGCTCAAACAAGAAAAATGTTTTTTCAGAGTCACCAAAGTTCAATTTTTAGGACATGAACTTTCTGAACATGGTGTAAAGCCACTTCAGAAATATATTTCAGCGATAAAAGATTTCAGAGCTCCTGTGAATATTGCAGAATTGCAAAGTTTCTTAGGCTTGGTAAATTACGTGGGTAAATGGATTCCCCATTTGGCCACTATAACAGAACCATTGAAGGAATTGCTGCGGCAGAAATCGGGTCGTAACTCAAACATTGAAGATATTTGGGGTGAACCTCAAACAAAAGCCTTTGAAACCCTGAAAGCAGCACTAATTAATGTACCTAAGCTTGGGTACTATAATCCTCATGACAAGACTATAGTAATTGCTGATGCTAGTCCAGTAGGATTGGGTGCAGTCCTCGTGCAAATTAATAAAGATGGACCGAGGGTTATTGCTTTTGGTAATAAAACTCTAAGCACTGGTGAACGACGATATTGCCAGACTGAAAAAGAAGCGCTAGCATTAATATGGGCAGTTGAACATTTTGATATGTTTCTCTATGGAAAAGTGTTTGAGCTAATAACGGACCACAAACCATTAGAATCAATATTTGCTCCCAAATCCAAACCCTGTGCCCGAATTGAAAGGTGGGTATTACGGTTACAATCCTATAATTTCAAGGTAAAATATAGCCCAGGTAAAACTAATATAGCAGATCCACTTTCAAGACTATGCAAACTAGCTATAAATCCTGAAAATGTTCTGAAAGACTATGTTCAAGCAGTTACTGAGAGCGCTCGACCGGTAGCCTTACCATTACAAGAAATCACAGAAAAATCACGAGTTGATCCAGACATACAAAAAGTCAAAGAAGGCCTGTACAACGGTAAATGGGACGAAACAGTGAAAGCTTATAAACTTTTCCAGAATGAGCTTTGCTTTCATGAAGACATACTTCTGAGAGGAACAAAAATAGTGATACCTACCGTATTACGCGAGAGAGTTTTAAAAGCAGCACATGAAGGCCATCCCGGTATTGTTGCTATGAAGGGAAGACTAAGAACCAAAGTATGGTGGCCAAAATGCGATAAAGACGCTGAAACCTTATGTAAAACCTGCAAAGGTTGCATTCTTGTGTCTGCGCCTAATGCACCTAACCCATTAAAGAGAAGAGATTTGCCAACAGAACCATGGATTGATATAGCAATCGATCTAATGGGTCCATTGCCAAGCGGAGATTACATTTTCGTTGTTGTGGATTACTACACCAGATACAAGGAAGTAAAAATATGCCGAACGATAACAAGCGCTGAAATAATCGGAATTTTAAACGACATTTTTAGCAGACTTGGCAACCCGGTATCCATAACCGCAGATAATGGCAGGCAATTCACAAGTCAAGAATTCAAGAACTTCTGTGCTGAAAGAAATATAAAAATATATAGCACCATTCCCTACTGGCCTCAACAGAATGGAGAAGTCGAAAGACAAAACAGGGACATTTTGAAACGGCTCAAAATATCCCAAGCCGAGAAGAAAAATTGGAAAGAGGCTCTAGTCGACTATTTAACCATGTATAATAGTACACCTCATACAGTCACGGGGAAAACACCAGCTGAATTGTTCTTTCGACGACAATATCGTGATAAACTGCCGATGATCCAGGACTTCGCATATCATTCTGATGACCTAGAAATGAGAGACAGAGACAAAGAACAGAAGGAGAAAGGAAAAGAGTATGCGGATAGACATAGAAGAGCAACAGACTCTAGATTAGAAGTTGGTGACAAGGTTTATGTAAAAAATATGAAAAAACATGACAAGCTTAGTTTAAATTTCGAACCTGAGCCTCATACTGTCGAGGCAGCTAAGGATGGAGACATAAGTCTTCGAAATGATGACACTGGTCAACAGATAAGAAGAAACATAGTACACCTTAAAAGAGTCGAAGGCCAATGGAAGGTAAATGATCGTGAGACAGCAATTGAATGACAATTATAAGTTAAATATGATTCATAATTATTAAGATCATTTTGTGATTACTAAAATACATTATATCGGTTAAAATATGTTTTTTATTTGTAAAACAAGGGAGGGATGTAGTATACACAAGTATATACATTATAAGTAGATGCCTAAAGTACAAAGGCAATCTGTTGTTTCGGAGTGACGTGGACGAGAGTCATGGCAGGTTGGACGGATCACTTCCCTTGTGTCCGCGGCCGGTGACAGACGTTGCACGACACCAGCGAACCAATATTTAAATTACGTGTTATCGGTTGTTATTTCCCTCATCATCATACAGGACAATAGTGTACACTACACTACATCTTTTTTGTTTTTGAACGATAGTAAATACTGTGTGCTTCAAAATAAGTCTTGTATCTTAGCTATAAGTAAGATAGTTTAGAAGTTTATTCAAAAAATCTTTTTAAAAAAATCTTTTTTTTTTGTTTTGTAAATTCTTTTTTCCTCCTCTACTATAAAATGGAAATTGAAATAATGTTATCATTGCTTTATTGTCCACATTATTGGCTATCAAATGAGCCCTCTATCGTCTTCCTAGGACCTCTACATGGGTAGCTATAGCTACATCAGTACAAGCACCCGTGCTTCGAGGCAAAAGAAAACAAAATGACTGTCATTTTGCAATGGAGGTAGAAAAAGATAGGAATAGTGATTTTTCGATAAAATTTACCGTATTTCACCCCCCCCCCCCCCAAAGTCTCCGACACCGGTGACCAGACACATTGTATATTTATCTACAAACGCTTTGTACATTTTATTTCGATCACTCTGCAATCTTCGGAGATAGGGGGGGGGGGGGATGGCCAATTTTTCGACCTTTATCAAAATATTTCGAAAAGTATAAAACCTTTTGAAATTTCAAAAACTGTTTTGGAATGTGCAAATTGATACCCCACCCCACTCGACGGGGGTAGTCTCCCCTTTAGAAATCCCCCCCCCCTTTTTGACCATAATTTTTAAAAGTAGTTATGTTAACAGACTTCTCTGGTAGTCACCACTTTAGAAATTTTTCCCGCCCTTTTTTGACCATATTACAAAAAGTATTATTTTTACAGACTTCTTTATATTTTTCCTGTAAAATATAGATCCATATCTTCAAATACTTGGTACATTTTACATCGATCGCTCTGCAATCTTCGGAGATAGGTGGGGGGGAGGGGGAATGGTAATTTTTTCGACCTTTTTCTCAAAAAGTATAAAATTTATCAAAATGTCCAAAACTAAATGTACAAATCAGTACCTTTCATTTCATACCACCTTAATTTCTGTAGGTCCCATTTAAAATTTCGATTTCAAAATTTGTACTGAAAATCTTCATATTAATTTTTTATTTATTTTTCTATAAATCTGTGCGGCGGGCGCACTAAATGTATTATTATTTCAAATTTCAAGTCAATAGCTGCAGTAGTTTCTGAAATATTATGGATTCAAAACACAAAACAGAATCAAAGTCATAAGGATCCATGGACCAAGAGACAAAATTTATATATCGTAGATTTTTTTCTTTTGTTTTCTTTCTGCTGGTTTTTAGGGTTTTGACCTCGGTTTCAAACCCCTAAAAAACAGCAGAAAGAAAATAAAAGAAAAAAAATCTACTATATAAAAGTAAATTTGTCTCTTGGTCCAGGATGCCCTTTCTCCTCTTGCTTAGAAATTTACTGTTTTATCAAATCTTTACATCCGATTTCTGGCATCATGTCTTTGAATAGGTGTAAAAACCTATATGTAAATACCATGTAATGGTAATTTTTTTCTCTTGGTCCATTATGACCTTTTTCCTTTAGCTCAGAGATTTATTGTTTCAAATTATTCCACCCGTATAACCTACCTATCATTGATATCCTACAAACATTGAAAATTAGAGAAGCTTGTATGAATGTTTGTTACCATGTACCTAACTACTAAACTGATTTGCATAAAACTTTCGAATGATTGGAATATAGGCTAGTTTAGAAGGAAATTACCTACAACGCGAACGCCCCGCGCCGCGCGGGTAGTAACAAGAGGCGGTAAGGCGGTAACATACATACTTATTACTTACCTAAAGTACCGAGTTCTGTTCTCAGACCAAGAACAAATACTTGCAGAATTTTAAAGACAAAGATACATTTATTTAGCTTCACAAGAACAGCACAGACATAAATAAAGATAGACAATTTGTAAAAAAATATCCCGCAGTGGGAATTGAACCCGCAATTATCGCGTGTCAGCCGGCTTGGTTTACCACGCGGCCATGAAGGATTTCTACTTATCTTTTGCGGCTTACGCGCGAAATCTATTTCATTTTCTTGGCTATGCGGCGCCGGCGGCGGGGGGCGCGCGGAAGGGTGCGGGCCGAAACCATAGCCCCGCCCAAATTGCTCAAGGTCATTCGCTCCTGTATGCGCCTTAATACCCGTGCGAAGCCGGGGTGGGCCGCTAGTATATTATAACGAGGAAAGATTTCATTGTTTGTTTGAATCGAATAGGCTCCGAAACTACTGGACAGATTTGAAAAAATCTTTCATCATTGGAATCCTTAATTTTCTGTGATGAACAATAAAATAATTTTTCGTGAGGAACCCTAACTTTTTTGAAAATATTATATAGCCTATGTTCATTAAGATAATGGATTCCGATGGTGATTCTTCGACCGATTTGAAAAAGAATGTTTCAAATCGGTCGAAGAATTAGAAAAATTTACTTACTAAATCTAAAAGATTATCACCATCACACGCTCGTTTCAACATCTGATTCTGGCAAACTGCATAATTCTGGCACAGGTTGGCAAGCTTGGTTTAGGTCACAAGTTCCCCACCACTACCTCTACGTTCGGGTCTTAACATCTCTCCAGCAGCAGCAGCTGTATAACCGTACTCTTGCGGCAAACGCTGGTACAGACCAAATTCTACTTTAAACAGTATAAGGCTAGGGGTGCCGACCCAATCCTACTGTAAACAGCTGTGGTATAAGGCTAGGGAATAGAACCTTACCAGACAAGTCTACAAAAACCTCCTTGCCAGCTCGTCTCAACACTAATTCTGGCAAACTGCATAATTCTGCCACAGGTTGGTAAGCTTTGGTTTATGTCACAAGTTCCTCACCACTATCCCTGCGTCCGGGTCGTAATATCTCTCCAGCAGCTGTATAACCGTACTCTTGCCGCAGCCGCTGGCACCGACCAGAGCGATGGTCTTCCCGCGTTCCACTTCCAGGTCCAAACTCTTCAGTACTTGGACGTTGGGGCGTGTGGGGTAGTTGAACTCAACTGCTTGGAGACTCGCTTGGCCGGTACCCATCTGGGAAAGATTAGAAAATTTCTATAGATATCTTTTATTATGCCTTAAAAAATAACAAGCGGTCTGCCCCGGCTTCGCACAAGTATTTAACAAAAATTAAATTTTTCATACAGAACCCTTTGAAAATATAGCCTATGATCATCACGAAAAATTTAGGATTCAAATGGTAAAAGAATTTTTCAAATCGGTTTAGTAGGGTCAATTTAAACAAACAAACATATAAATAAACAATAAATCTTTCCTCTATAATATTAGTATAGATAATATGTAGATATAACAATATATTAAAAACTCATATGGGCTACTCATAGAGTCGACAGGTGATCAGAACTGGCTTTTATTTGTCAACGAATTAGCATCGCCATCCAATGTGGCAATGCTGCCAACATTCTGGGCGCTCTGCCTTCTGGCACAGAATAACTATAAAGTACTAATGTACAAGCTAAGCAGAGGTTGTGTTAAGTGTTCTAGATGACTATGCCTACCTTTACTTTAAGCATGTCCTGTTTGTAATGTTTCTTTCTTTGTGTGGTATAATAAAGTATTTTATATTCTATTATATTCTATGAATTATATACTTAATAGAATACATTACAATGATAGATATTTTTTTATTTTACATAGAATACACCTGGAGAAATTATCTGCAGATCGCACAAACATTTGTTCCGAGGCGGGAAACGAACCAACTTTCTGCGTCGCAGGTGGACCTTCGCCCGCTGAGCCACAGATCCCGCCTTACTTTTCATTTAGGTTTACGATTTGGTGAGTTATTTTACGAACTTCTTAAGATAAGATAAACTGTTTGTACCTACATAGCCAAAATATCTTTCTATCTTCTTTACGGATTTCTCATACGCGAACAAACAAACCTAAAGCGATGATAAATAAACAAAAGAGTAACTCACAAAGTTCTCCTTGGCAGGTTGATCTGGGTCCGTAATCTTGGACTTTTTGTTCAGCAGCAGGATGACTCTACCCGCCGCTTTGATTCCCTTCTGGAAGTTTGGTGCGAAAGACAACGCTTGGGCGGCTCCTGTCGCGCCCATCAAAAGAACTTGTGCTGACCTGAGAGGGATGAAAGCTACTGTTATTTATTTTATTTTATTTATTTATTTTGCAGTGAACGGATAAAACATGGAAGCATTCTTTCAAGGATAATACGCGCGCAACTTGACACATTGCAAACAAACCTACTTGTCAAAGTTTCGTTGCTGATTTTGCTACAATTTGTTAAGTCTCGGGAAGTACAGTCAAAAGTAGACTTTATTGCGAAACAAGACATACTGCGGAAGAACTAAACTCGCTCGCAGCACAGTTGACAAGTCCCGCCCACTACAGGACACTTTGCGTTGGGTCATTTTCTATCCAAAGGCATGCTTCCATGTTTTTTTCCGTTCACTGATATTTTGTTTTACAAGTGGACTTACAGCTAAACCAAAACTTCCAAGAGTCAGAACATTGTTTTTGGTCGACCTTTATGACGCAGCGGGCGATGCGCCTGCGATTTACCAAAATCATTTATTTCCCTCAAATTACGTAGAGCCAGGCTAGCTTTAAGCTTTTTAAAGGCTATGTCCAGCTGAGGACCGTTATGCCCTGATGATTTTGATGAATGAGGTTAGCTTTAAGAGTATTCTTTTTGTCAGGTATTTTTAAATCCGAGCATAACGGAACTCTTGCAAGGAGGAACTAACCCGACGGAGGAGGTTGCTAGCTCGATCTCCGCCTTGAGATGTTCGATATTTGCTAAGACAAAGAGAGTTATTTTATTTATTAAATATTGTATCGCCGAATTCGAAAAATAAACTGGGGTATAATTTAATTTCATAAACAATATGACATTCTGACTGGGTCTACAACTGGTAATTGGTTTGAAGTTCACTGGTAATGGATTTCAAGTTAGGCAGTAGGTAAGGCTGCTGGTATAAGATCTTATATAAGATTCAGTTGGTAATAAACCTACACAAGGGTTTTACTTAATTCACATGGTACTTACAAATTACAGGAACTCACTTAAAAACATTAGCATATATGACATTATCGTCATAAACAATCAGCGTGCCGCCATAGTACATAGCTGTTGCGATAATGAAGTTGAAGATGCTCCTAGATAAACCGTAGACAAGTCCGCGCGAGTGCGTGCTTCGTTTAGCCAGTGCCACCGCTGGCTCCAGTTGGCTGGCGTAGTCGCGAGTGAAGGTTTCTTCTCGGCCTAGGGAGGCGACTGTTCGGACGTTTGCTACTGCCTCTACAGCAATCTGGAAGTAAGTTTAGTAAATAAAAGTCTTGAAAATGAATGAAAAAATACACAATTTTTAGAATGGTGTTCAGAACCTCGCTCCTCAATACGTCGAGTGTGAAAACACCGCGCTAGTTTACGCCGCGCGAGAGATAAGCGAGCAAATTTGATTCGAGCTGGCCTTAACCGCGTGCTCATTAAAGTGAGGCTTGGAACGGCGCGCTATTTGAAGTCGAGTCTGAGAACGTCGCGCCAGTCGAAGGCGCCTGCAGTTGCTGCGACACTGAGCGACATATTTTGTAGAAGCGCTGTTCTTTAAAAACCTAAAATTACGGGGAGGGTGATGCAACCTAGGCGCTATATTACTTTTATTGAAACGTCCCGTTTATTATGAACCTATAATTTCCCTACTTTCTTTTGTACAACTAACGTTATTGACACTTTACTTAAATTATAGGTTCATAATAAACGGGACGTTTCAATAAAAGTAATATAGCGCCTAGGTTGCATCACCCGCCCCCTAATTTTAGGTTTTTAAAGAACAGCGCTTCTACAAAATATGTCGCTCAGTGTCGCAGCAACTGCAGGCGCCTTCGACTGGCGCGACGTTCTCAGACTCGACTTCAAATAGCGCGCCGTTCCAAGCCTCACTTTAATGAGCACGCGGTTAAGTCCAGCTCGAATCAAAGTCGCTCGCTTATCTCTCGCGCGGCGTAAACTAGCGCGGTGTTTTCACACTCGACGTATTGAGGAGCGAGGTTCTGAACACCATTCAATTTTTATTGGGAACAGAATACAAATGTATTGGCTACAATTGTGTGCTGACTATGTAGCGAATGTCGAAAACAGTGTAGCGGAAATAAATAAGCTTAGTAGGTTTTTAAATCCATTGCTAAATATCGCAGTATTAGTGAGAACTTTTCTTTAGTGATCACCTTCTTTAAGATCGGCCTATTGACAAAATCTATGGAAGATTATCAGTTTATCAGTTCTTAGGGAGTAAGGCAAGTGTGTTATGTCATCGTTTTAACGACCTCTGTGGCGCGATGGGCGAAGGTTGACGCAGGAGGGTGCGGCTTTGTTTCCCGCCTCGGCACAAATGTATCTACAGATATTTGTTCAGGGTGATCTGGTCGTTTTCTATTTTTTATTTAAACAACGCGTTTGAATACGCATGCAGAAACTACTAGTAGCAATAATAGAAAGATTCTTACCTTAGAGCTAGTTTCCATAAACTTAGCATTTCCGAAGGACTCCACCAAGGCGAGTTTGTTTTGCTTGTACATCACAAACATCAGGATTGGCACGTAAGTCAGCGCGACGAGTCCCACTCGCCACTCGTAAACGAGCGATAAGACCAGAGAAAAACCGAATGTTCCCACCGCTTGTAGAACTGAACCGATTCTTTGACCGGTCGCCTGAAAGGTAAAAACCATGGTATTAACTTTATGTATCTGATACTATTGAAATCTATACGAATATTCAAGAAGAAGGAAGATTTGATTGTTTGTTTGTTTGAGTTTAGGCTTTGATACTACTGGACTGATTAGAAAATCAGCATATTAAAGTCAATTTTTATGTTACTTGTATGTACTACATGAGATTTAGTTGCAAATTAATATTTTTCATAAGTCTTACAATAACTTAAGTTTTAAACAAAGTATCTTACCCCCTGAACAGCCGCCGCTTCGCCAGAGAGCCTGGCGCAGAGTGCTCCTGTCGAATTGTCTTTGTCGTCGAAGAACGCGATCTCTTGCTGGAGAATCGTATGGAACATCAGCTTTCTCAGTCTTTCTGTCAGATATTCACCGGCTACAGCGTAGAAGAATACCTGGGAATTTATTAATATACGTGATATTACGTGGTAGTTAGGTATATGAATGTAATAAATAAAATAAAATATATAACCCCCAATGATAAATGATGCCATCTATGGCGCTCATTATGGGAGGCCTTTAAGATAGCAATAGTCCAATGCTATTATATAGGCCTCCCATAATGATATACCTAGGCTGATGATATGAATGTACCTACTAGACGTTTCTTTTTCACTTCTTCCACTAGTGGTCAAAGAATAGAAGTGAAGAAAAAATCAATAACACCATATTTCTTATTTTATAATAATTTACTGTATGAAATTTGACTAGTCTTGTGAAAAAGTGCTTTTTAGAAAATCTAAAGAAATCAAGTTATTGTAATCAGAAATCTAAATCTGAAGTTAGTGAATAGATTTATTTTTTAATATGTTTCAGTTACACTAACGTAATTTTATATGGGTTATAGTTTTAAGTATTTTACTTCTTGTACTTAACTTATTTTGCCTTAAATAAATGATTATCATTATTAATAGAGAGATAATACTTATCTCTCGTAATAATTACAATTCGAATAATTAACAAATTATCCTAAATATAACGCGCATTGTCATAGTCAGAACTGAAGTGAGATACAGGATCAAATGTAAGTTTTAGAATATGAGTGCCTTGTAACCAATTTTACTTAATGAATGAATTATAAGTGTAAGATAATTAAAACCATCTCAATACTACTCATTGTTTGTTTCTCCAACTTGATTGCAAAAGTCTGCAGTTACTTAAATTGTTTATGACTAAATGCAGGCTTTAACAAACTAAAGTTAGCTCAACTGATCCATATCAATACCACTCGGAAGCGTCCCCAAGACTACTTAACATAAGTATCTTATTATAATTATTTGCTGTGTTGAACACAAAGCAATAGCTATTATTATTGTGTTATACAAAAATAATATCAATGGCTTTGTGTTTTGTGTATAAATAAAATAAAACCCACCGATATGAAGTTGGTAATACCAGAGAAAACTCCGACGCCCACGAATATTATGGCGTAGTTATTCACCTGTCGCCTAACTTCATCTATATCAGGGTCTGATAGAACCTGAAACGTGAAGTTAGAAGTAAGTTAGTTTTTGTAATGCCCCATTTCGACCTTAGGCAAAACCTCTTGAAATTCTTCCACTTAGAATTACTCACCTAAAAGTATATATAATATCAACAAAGTATAGGGGTTGTAATAAAAAAAGGAAAAGTATAGAGTTTAAGGGGTCTATTCTTACGTCGCGACCACACAGCAGATACTCACGTCAACGAAATCTCCCAATATAACAGCAAACATTGGCATAGCGAACCCGCTGCTCAGAGAAGCGATGCTAGCCAACGTAACAGATTTCCATTCCGGTTTGTTCAGTTTAATAACTTGGAAGAAAGACACGTCATTAATATGATCCACAGATTCTGCGTCCTCCTGAAAATTTAATAATAAATAATTCTGGAAAATACACACAGCACAATCTATCCCCAAGTTAAGCAGAGCTTGTGTTATGGGTACTAGATGACTGATATACATTGTACGGATAGATATTTTTTATTATACATGGCAAACGACCAGAACACCCGGAACAAATATCTGGTGATCGTATAAACATTTGTCACGAGGCGGGACTCGAACCGGCGACCTTCTGCGTGGCAGGCAGACTTTCGCATAGAAAAACATAGAAAAACTCAGGTTTAATCGTACCTCAAAACACACTCAAAAATATGAACAAGTTGAGATAAATCTGTATGTATGTATATTGCTTGGGGCCCATTCTGCTAAACAAAAGAGCTTCACTTTGATGTTGTGGCAGATTCGCCACAAAAACCTCGATAACGTGTTGTAAATTATTGTACAACAATTTCATTGTCTTAGCAAAGCGGTTGGTATAGCAGAATAAAGCCCATTTCATTTGACCTACTTCGATAAGTAAGTTTTATTTGTATTACGCCTGCAATAAGGTTTAATTTATTTATTTATTGTTTTAACAAAATCAACAGCCCATAATATAAACAGTTCAACCTTATCTAACTTCTAATGGGTGCAGGTACTCACATTTTTAAAAACTATTACTTCATCATCGTGTTCGCTTCTAACTGATACTTCTCTAGTTAATTTCGTTTTGGAATCTGGAAAATTATTCAAAGTTATAGTAAGAAAAATAATGTTTATTATCACTTTATCAAAAAGTTCACAGCGGACGCGCTCCAGGTCGCATCGCGGAAGCTTGGCAGTGAACGTGTTAATATTATTAAACAATGATATTATTAGATAGATTAAGATTATTTACTTCTGCAACCTACGGTAGTATATATAGGTTTTATAAGTAAAAACATTCGACAAACAATAAAAGAGATAGCATTGATAGATAACTAATGCCTAAACCTTAAAGCATAGCCATATATATATCTATCTACTTAGATCTTACTTATTTAAAACAGTATTATTGTAAGTCTGCTAAAGATAAGCTGTTGAAAATGTTCACCTTATACCTTTTCTGTACAAAAGTTAACAATAAAAAATATTTTTGACTCTGATACTGATTCATTAATTATGATGATAAAAATATAGATACGAACCATGTTCGCTATCGTCCAAACCAGACGACTGTATCATGACCATGTCGTAGTAATGTCCCTTTATCGCCATCAGTTCTTTGTGGTTGCCGCTCTCAACAACCTTCCCTTCTTTGAATACGTAGATGATGTCCACATTCCTGATCGTTGAAAGCCTGTGGGCTACGATAACTGTAGTGCGACCTTCTTGTGCCTGAGAATATAAAAAGGTTGCATTTTGCAAGCTCTGCTTAACTTGAGGGAGGGTGATAATGCTTTGTGGGCACCAATTATTTATTTATATTAAATAAACAGCAAACGATAAATAATGCCATCTATGGGCACATTAGGGGAGGCCTATAGTCAGCAGTGGACTATTATAGGCTGATGATGTGATGTGATGTAAACAACGAAAAAACTGAGCGTACAAAGGTTCAGAGGAATAATAAATACAATAATTACATCCACTATGTTACCTTATCAAGAGCCCTCTGCACTTTAGCCTCAGAGTTGTTGTCCAATGCGCTGGTAGCTTCATCGAGCAGGAGTATCCCAGGGTTACGGATCAGGGCCCTCGCTATAGCTATTCGTTGTTTTTGACCACCAGACAGAGATGCCCCGCGTTCCCCCACCAGAGTGTTGTAACCCTGAAGAAAAAGAAAACTAAAAGTCCCGTGCTAATGATTTCACTCGCATTTTGTATCGATATCTGTCTATATAATACATACAATATTTTACTCTGAAAATTACATAACATGTGATTTAACGTAAAAGGTGACTTTAGAACCCCTGTTGGCCATATTTAGATTTGCCTATTAATGTTAAAAAGAACCAGTTTATAGATAGTTTATAAACAAAGAAAAATAAGTTGTCCCCAATATACTGGTTTATCCTAGTTTTCAACAACATTGTTATCATTTTAAGTCTCAAAAATTTTCATTGTTATTTATTATTAATATAGGCCATCAGAGGTCTGAGTGACACCTTCGATCTCATCAAATGTAACATTTGGCAAGATTACTGGCGAAACGGTAGCCTATTAATGTTAAAAAGGATCGGTACCTACAGCCATATACATTTAAAAATTAAGCACCAGAAGTGTATTCCAGCAATAGTAGCAGCTAACAGCGTTCTGTCGCATCATAAAAATGTTTCTAAAAAGCATTAGTCATTGTAGTTTCTTGCCAATCATCCGAAGCTCTATCACAGAACCAAAACAATACTCAGTGACGTCAATAATCAAAGATTAGTACATGAGTTTTTGTTTGTTGATACCTTTCATATCTAATCTTTAGCACAATTAATGATATTACTCGACATTTCACAAAATTAGCAGGACTTACGCTAGGCAGTTTCATGATGAACTGATGGGCGTTGGCCTGCCTTGCTGCTGCTTCTATTTCCTCGTCAGTGCTGCCTTCTCTTCCGTATCTGATGTTCTCTCTGACGGTTGTGTTGAAGAGGACCGGTTCCTGGCCTACCAGACCGATCTGACCTCGAAGCCAACGAACTGATAGTTCGCGGACATCGTTTATATCAACAGAAACCTGGAGAAAAACTCGTATTTAGTTTTTTTACAGAAGATGCTTTTCTACTCGTTGTATAGGTCGCGTCACATAAAAAAAACGCTGGAAGATTGGACGGGGTATGTTTGTATGTTTGCGCATGGGTACACTCGCGCACGATAGTACTAGGTAGGTATGCTAATTTGCCAAGTCTATTTTACTAATATTTCACTCGCGGCTTAGTATTGGTTATTAGAAAATAATATTAGATAAAATGAAAAACATGTTCGATTCAGTGTAGAATGTTTAATCTTATTACAAAAATATATGTATCTAATGTAGCAACTCCATCTATTATCTCGTCTTGGTTGACGCGAAAACCAGATGACGAAGCGACGCTCCTAATGAATATTATCAAAGGCATTAATTACCAACCTCTTATTTCATAAAACAATATTCGTCAAAAATATTTTACCGCTTACGACCTATAAATCGACTTCTGCGCAGGTTCAAAGCCAGCGTTCTTTTTATATGACGCGAAGTATCTGACTAAAAACTTTTATTTATCTGTTACATTTTCTAATGAAACAGGTCACCCTAGAATGAAAAAAATTAAGCACGTTTATTCTTTCTGCAGTGTGTCCCTGGATAAAGTGCAACCCCGAAAGGGGGTGAAACTAGATCAAAAATTATCGACAAAAAAATAGAATTTTTTTTTTGTGGTCAACTTTAGAAGCTCCTAGCCAGCGCATTTTTTATGTTAGAACGTAGGTTTTTATTTAAAAGCTATTATGATAGACAATAATAAAAAGTCATAAAAATATCTAGTATTATAGGCTTAATTTTAAGATTTTTGGAGATTATTGGAAAAAAACAGCATAAAAAATGTAATTTTAATACAAAAATTAAACTTTAAGTCACGATAGCGCCACTCGTTTGTGAGTTATTTGTTATTTTATCGTCATCGTCACATATCTGCCATCATTATGGTTTTTATTTTAACAAAATAGACCCACTACTTTGGAAGAAATCATTTTTTTATTAAATAGAGTCATTAGTGAGTAATAAAAATTTTAATTCATCAATAAAGTATACGAAAATTTTTTAATTTTTTTTTTCTATTTTTTTTGTCGATAATTTTTGATCTAGTTTCAACCCCTTTCGGGGTTGCACTTTATCCAGGGACACACTGTATAAAGGCCATAGTTAACGGATGCCCTCCATGGTCTGAACTCATACTTATTATATTACATAACATAAGCTCTGCTTAGCTTGGGGCTAGATAATGCTGTGTGAATTGTGCAGCATTATTATCATCATATACTTACACTGCCTTCGATGACGTCATAGTATCTGGAGATGAGCTGTATAATGGTGGACTTCCCGCAGCCGGAGGGGCCGACGAGTGCCGCGGATTGGCCTCGCTTCACACTCAGACTGACTCCTTTCAGTACCTGCAAACCACACAATAAATAAATATAATATAATACTGGTCAATTCAAGTAAGTACAACGATGGGGTTCGGCTGTCGGTTACAACGGAAAGGTTCGATGTTGTAAACGAACTGGACATAGAAGTAAATTGCTCCAATTTGCCATTAATAATTAAAAACAAGCATCTTCGCCCTAAGTTTTTAACCTTTTGTGTCAATTTAGCAAAGAAAGTAATTTTAAGAAATAGATAGATAAGGTATGATTCATATATACATTGAAATATATAATAATTATAGAATATATACATAATGGTTAAATAGATAATAATAAGTAGAGATAAGAGATAACAATAGATGTAAGAGAATAGGATTAAGGATGTACAAAGTCTCTGATTATGTTAGAGGAACAGAATAATAAATAAAAAAAAAACAAAAAAAAAAAGTAAGTACAACGATGGGGTTCGGCTTTCAACTGTAGAAAATATTGGTCCATAATTAGGCTATTTCACATCACTTTATTCCACTGTAGACCACACATCTTCAGATTCATATTCAATAACTTTATTTCTTTATTTATTATAAAAAAAGAAGTTCTTATATTTCGAACTTAAATAGAAGTAAACTTACAGGAACATTAGGCCTAGAAGGATAATGAAAGTGCACATCCTTCAGCTCAATGTTTCCATCAATAGACGTTGGAGTGACCCCTCGGTTCAGCAGGGGATTGATCGTCGGCACGTTGTCGATGAGGAAGAAGATCTGCGCACCAGCGCCGCGCGCTGTCCCGAACACCTCCATCAACGTAGACGATATGCCAAAGTTGGCTGATGCTGTCATCACTCCGAAGAACACCTAAGGACGTCGTAACAAAGTTGATTTTTGGATACAGACAGCATCTAGGTAGCTAATATTTGGAACTCTGCAATCTTGGTTCCAGTCTTATGACGCGTTGACACGATCAGAGTCTGCTCGGACTGAGTAGACTCGGATACCTACTCGGACGCAACTCGGATTGTGTTGCCGCAATCTGAGTGGCATCCGAGTAGGTATCCGAGTCCACTCGGTCCGAGCAGACTCTGATCGTGTCAATGCGGCTTTACAAGAGGGTAGGTGAGTATTTTTTTAAACTGTTACAGATTTCTAACAGGCATCGGCTTTCTTCTGTCTGTATTTAATAGGTACCTATACTGCGATCCTGCGTACCTAGCGTGAGTATTACGGCATTGACTTCTTATCATAGAAGATCATAAGGGCCTTTCAGGCGAAGTAGGTACCTATGTCTAGCTGTTGGCTAAGTAGTAAAGTCTATTGATATGATTGCAGACTTTAAATGTCATAACTAAGTCAAATAAAGTCATAAGGTTAACTTATGTCAAGTAAAGCGAAATTAACATAGTTTTTGCATACCAACCGGTTTAGCAAAATTAAGTTTTATGCAATTTGTGTGCCGTGTCGTTCCGATTTCCGAATGATAGTTAAGGTTGCACAAGTCCCTCATATTTCCATACAAACGTGAAATGGTAAGTACCAACACTGTTCGATGTTGACCATCCAAAACTTACAATATGAATTTAGCCAAAACCGTAAAAAAAGTATACTTACATCAAAAAAATCCTAGCATCAAAACTTAAATTTTGCCTTTTCTACAATAGATAAAGTTTGCAAAACTACTAAAAAAAGCACTCTGTGTCTTCATTTGGTGCCCGCGATTTCACCCGCGTCACTCCCGATCCCGTGGGATTTTCGGGTTAAAAAGTGCCCATATGATATTCCAGGTCATAAACTATTTGTGTACCAAGTTTAATTAAAATTCGTTTAGTAGTTTTTGCGTGAAAGAGTAACAAACATCAATCCATATCTGCAAACTTTCACTATAACATTAGTAGGATTATTGATCTAGAGGTACAATCTGACAGTCATAGTATGGTACCTAAATCTTTACACCAAAATACTACAGTGAAACAGAGAAACATACAGCAATCATAGTGGAAACGTCGTAGTTTTCGGGTTCGTTCACCATGAGGGTGTAGCCAAAGTAAATGGATAACCCATAGGCAGCGAAGATGCAGAAATATAGAAGACCCATCGCCATACCGTTGAAAATGCCTGAAACGAACAAGAAATATAATTTTCTCCCTTCGTACTAGGAATGATCGAGAATATTTTTTCCCGAAAGTTCCTAGTATGATAATGGGTAGGAAAAATCGGGATGTTTTTCTCGATTGTTCCTAGTAGGAACGTATGGGGTAGGGAAAATTGGTATAGTATAAAATTTCGGTCTGTAAGCACTTAGGCAAATCAACGCGTTTATATCTTTTATATGAACAAAACGGGCCGTATATCGTTTATATGATCTACGGGATTTTGGGTTAAAAATTCTCCCAAAAATACCGTTGAATCGGAGAAGGATGGGCACCTTCGTTTTTGTAAGCTTTATTCCTCTTAAAAAACTAAAAAATGTTCTTAAAAATATAAAAGTCATGATTTTGTAAATTTTATTACCAAAAAAAATCTTGATATTGTAAATCATGCACAATGCACTTTAGATTGTATATTTATCATTAAATTAATGATGATCATTGAATTCCTTTTTGTTATGTCTTACCTTTCAATACATTGATTTTCCTGGCCTCCGTCAAATGCACTTGATATCTATCTATCTCTTTCTTCTGCCCACTAAATGCGTACACTGTGCGAATAGCTGATATCACCTCTTCAGCTATGGTCCCAGCTTTTCCTGAAGCTGCTGATTCTTTCTTAGATAACCTTGCCGACGCCTGTTAAAAAAAAGATTTTTTAAACGGTTTTATAATTCTGTCTGTATTTAATACCTATGCCCACTGCGATCCCACGTGCCTAGCTTCTGTAGTGTTTACATAACTAATACAGATCTGATATTCACTTCTCTGGGTTAAAAATGGGGCGTGGCTTGGATTAAAGTAGGATTTTAGGTGCCAAAAGGTATTTTTCTTTTTAATTTTTGATTCATATCATCGGCCAGTACAAAATATTGTCCTGTTACATACTCGACTTTTCGTTGTTCATTAGATAAATAACAAAAATATTACCTATTTGAAAATGGAACTGAAAGCTTTTTATTGAAAGCTTTGGTATTAGAAGGATATTGCGTAGGTACAGTGTGTACGTACAGCACATTGCATTGTTATTGCATGACAAAGAAAATCGTGGCGCGAAATATCGAGATTATTTTCTTATATTTAAGTTAAAACCATTATCAGAGTGGTTTACTTAAATAGTTGAGACCATCATCTAGCGAAGTTTAAGATAATAAATACCTGTGCGAATGAAATAGAATGGCAAAAACAAAATTTATATGAATCTGTTGCCTCTGTGGTCGAAATCCAGTGAGGTTTAGACACTTTTCACATAAAATTCGTAAAGTAAAGATTTGAACATTTGCCCTGATATTGACTGATTGGATCGGAACCCAAACTACTGCGTCGCATGGAGCCCGCAGCGCCACAGAGATTATTACAAATTTATACCGTACAATTGATACCGAACCTACAATTAATTAATTTAACCAGTTATTAAACCTATACCTGTAGTGGGCGCATAGAAGCGATACGTGCGCAACGTGAGCCGCACTTACCCTGATCAATCCCTCTTTAAGGGATAAAACGTTGATCCAACACAAACTAGGGTTCATAATAAATTCGTTAGACTACAAATGTTTTTATAGTAAATTTATTAAGTGGCTCGCTAAAAGTGGAAGGTAAAACCTAATCTATTCCAACACCTAGAGTTTTTTAAATATCCTTCATAAAGTTCTTTGCCGTATTATCTTTATGAGTTGTTTTATTATCAAATAGATCCAGTCGTTTTATCAAGATCTATTTGTCTCGTAGATAAATGGAGGTATCAACGCATATTGATACATCCTATTGTAATTGTAATCCATCTAATCCATACAAATATTATAAAGAAACAAGATTTGATTGTTTGTTTGAATTGAATAGGCTGCGAAACTTACTGGACAGATTTGAAAAATTCTTTCGTCTTTAGAATCCTACATTTTCCCTGGTGAACATAGGCTATAGAATATTTTCAAAAAGTTAGGGATCCGCATGAAAAATGTAATAATAAAACCGTTAATGTATATTCATCTTCTTTTTTTTTGCCGCCGCCGCTTGCTTTCACCACGACTCTGCCAGTAACAAAAACTTATTTTTATTCTTCTTTAATTTTTAAACTTCACCATTCGCCATTGGGCTGCGGTACGCAAATCAATAAAAAAATATCTGTGTGATATACTGTATTAACTATAACAGTTATGTAGTACCCATAACACAAGCTCTGCTTAGCTTGGGGCTAAATGATTTAATAATTTTCAATGCGGTTAACGGTCAATTTTTGGTATGGTATTTTTTATACCTTTTTCTAAATATTTTAAAAAGTATAAAATCTACCATAAATTCAAAAACTATTTTGGAATCTAAAAAATAATAAGTACCTTTCATTTGATAATACTTTTGACTCTGAAGGACCCATTTAAAATTTCGATTTTAAAATTTGTACTGAAAATCTTAATTTTGATTTTTCATTTATTTTTCTATAAATCTGTACGGGCGCACAAAATCTATTTATTATTTAAAATTTCAAGTCAATAGCTGCAGTAGTTTCTGAGATATTAAAGATTCAAAACACAAAACAGAAAAAAGCGATCCCATAAGGGTTTTGAAACCGATGTCAAAACCCTAAAAATTAAATGCGAGTCATATAATATATGCTATATTATAGCCCTATGCTGCTAAAAAAGATAGGGATCCGTATGAAAACTTCAATAATGTATCCCAACGTGTTAGTGTGTATGTTTTTGAAATCTTCGTTAAATACTCGTGCATCAATAAAATCTGTCTCTAGGCAACAAACTCCTTATCTATAAATGTATACTGAAACCGTTATGGTCTTATGGTGCTGAGTTATGGGGTACCGCGGCAACACAAACCTGGACTGGACATTTACATTGTTTTCAATCAAAAATGTTCCGCCTTATAACAAATGCTCCATGGTTCGTGACAAATGACCAACTCCACCACGACCTACACACACCGACGGTTGGTTAGGCATGGATATAGGCCTCCCCTAATGAGCGCCATAGATGGCATTATTTATCATTTGGGGGTTATTGCCCATAATCCCCACGCTGGGCATGAGGGTTGGGGATCGCACTTTGCTGGATTTGTTCTACAGAGGGCGCTTCTGCCCGCCCCCGTTTAGATTTACATGTTAAAACATTACTAACAAAGAAAAGTGCTAACTGCAAACAATCTACAGATGGCTCAACTGATCCATATCGTCCCCAAGATGCATAACGTTTTATATTGATATACCTAAAAGTAAATAACATCCACCACACCTTTTTTGTCTATACATTGTTGTGTTATATCTATATAATTTTTTTATCTGGCAAAATTATTAGGAAAGGGTTAAAGTAATTTTTTAAAGGCTACAAAAATATCTAAGCAGGTTACTTACAAGTCCAGTGACTCCGACCAATATCAATGTCACAGGTAATGTAACCAAACACAGCAGGGCCAATTTCCATCCTTTGATGAGCGCCATAATCAGAGAGCTCAAGAACGCGGCCTGGTAGAATATAAATATTACCAGCTTCTCACCTATTCCATCCTCCAACTTTAACACGTCACTGTTAAAAAGATTCAGTTATTAAGTACATGTTTCCAACAGGTATCTCGACGACATTACTACTACGATATAAAAACAAGTACGACAAGTGCGAGTGTAACTCGCGCGCCGAGGGTTTTGAACTTTTGTCGTTTAGTAGGTAGGTACGTATATGACAACCTCTTGGCGCGGTGGGCTTACAACGCAGGAGGTTGAGGTTTGATTCCTGCCTCGGGACTAATATTTGTAGGATCTTCAGATTATTTGTTCGGGTGTTCTAGTCTTTTCTGTACACAAAAATAAATCATCTAATGTGATACTTATACTTTATTAAGTATAACAGCTATCGTAGTAATACCAATAACACAAGGTTTGCTTAGCTTGTGGGTAAATGATACTGTGTGGATTATCTAGGATACTCCTATTACAGTTACTACAGAGATTAGTGGGTAGGTAAGTGGGTTGGTACCTACAATTTTTTTTCGGCTTTTTTCAACCTATTTCACTAAGTATGAAATTTAGACGATTTTCAAAACCTGTTTTGAATTGTCGAAATCCATACCTTTGATTTGATATTACTCTCAATGAAATAGCCCCCATTGTATGAAAATTAGTATTTTGAACATATTTCAAAAAAATTTATATTTTTTACAGACTTCTCTATATTTTTCCTGTAAAATATAGATCTATATCTACAAACGCTTAGTACATTTTACATCAATCACTCTGCAATCTTCGGAGATAGGGGGGGGGGGGGGGAATGGTCAATTTTTCGACCTTTTTCAAAATATTTCGAAAAGTATAAAACTTATCGAAATTTCAAAAACTGTATTGGAATGTACAAACCAATACCTTTCATTTGATACCCAACTCGGTGGGGTAGTCACCCCTTTAGAAAATTTTCCCGCCCTTTTTTGACCTTATTTCAAAAAGTATTATTTTTACAGATTTCTCTTTATTTTTCCTGTAAAATATAGATCCATATCTACAAACATTTGGCACATATCACATCG
The DNA here is from genome assembly GCA_963931895.1 of Eupithecia pulchellata. Taxonomy (NCBI): domain Eukaryota; kingdom Metazoa; phylum Arthropoda; class Insecta; order Lepidoptera; family Geometridae; genus Eupithecia; species Eupithecia pulchellata. The sequence continues at coordinate 6,426,904 of OZ007522.1, forward strand.
ATCGCTCTGCAATCTTCGGAGATAGTGGGGGGGTACCGGTCAATTTTTCGACCTTTTTCAAAATATTTCGAAAAGTATAAAACTTATCGAAATTTCAAAAACTGTATTGGAATGTACAAGCCAATACCTTTCATTTGATATCCAACTCGGTGGGGTAGTCAGCCCTTCAGAAAATTTTCCCGCACTTTTTTGACCATATTTCAAAAACTATTATTTTTACAGACTTCTCTATATTTTTCCTGTAAAATATAGATCCATATCTACAAACACTTGGTACATATCACGTCGATCGCTCTGCAATCTTCGGAGATAAGGGGGTCATTTTTTTGACCTTTTTCAAAATATTTTAAAAAGTATAAAATCTACCAAAATTTCCAAAACTATTTTGAAATCTACAAACGTGTACCTTTCATTTGATACCACTTTTGACTTTGTACGTTCCATTTAAAATTTCGATTTCAAAATTTGTATGGAAAATCTTCATTTTGAATTTTAATTTATTTTCATTTATTTTTCTATAAATATGTGCGGGCGCACAAAATTTATTATTATTTCAAATTTCAAGTCAATAGCTGCAGTAGTTTCTGAGATATTAAGGATTCAAAACACAAAACAGACCCAAAGCGATTTCATAAGGGTTTTGCAACCGATGGCAAAACCCTAAAAATACCTACTACATTAATAAAATAACAAAATAAAAACACGTCACTGTTAAAAAGATTCAGTTATTAAGTTACACATGTCTCTAATAGATCTAATCTATATTGCTATAATTTAAAAAATAACAACTAAAAAAAATTATTCAAAATAACTTTAAACTAATGGAATAACTAATAATAAAATTTATGTTAAAATTTATGGGATAAGTTAATGCACGTGCCTGAACTAGATAAAAACCTGTATTTCTTACTTATCAGCAAATAAAGTTACTGTATCAGCAAGTAAACTGTTACTGTTCAGTTACTGTATCAGCAAGTAAACTGTTACTGTTCAGTTACTGTATCAGCAAGTAAACTGTTACTGTTCAGTTACTGTATCAGCAAATAAACTGTTACTGTTCAGTTACTGTATCAGCAAATAAACTGCTGATACTAAAAAAAACTAATAGATTCTATATATAACAATTATGCATGGTGTAAATAATTAAATAAATAAATATTCATAAATAAAGTTTCCTCACCTGTTTATCTTAGAAGCAATATCAGAATTCTTGTGTAGATCAAAATATCCAAAATCTTGATTCAGAGACGCTTTTAGGTATTCTTGTCGCAGGATAAATGCCTGAAAGAATATTAAAATAATAAATAATCTCATTATGCAATCTGTTTAAAAACATGCAGTATCAACCTGTCGTGTCGACCAGAATTTATTTTCATACGATACCGATCCAGCGCGGTCCGTACGCGAATTAAGCCAGAAAAGTAAATGCGTTTCTAATAATACCTAGTAGTTCTAGTAATACCTCCCTAAACAGTAACCTTGAATCTTTTAAGAAGTGCACTAACTAAATAAACCTTCCATCTAAATATTAAACAAATTCATGAACAATGTTTTTGTCTGTCAGCCAGATCAGAGGACTAACATCTTTTAAAATATGTATATGCATATTTCACATTTTTAAGCATGTCCTGACCCTAATCCGCCCAAAATACTTTCTTTTCAGAGATTGTGTGTGTGTCCACCATGTGTGTTGGTACAGAAAAACTTTATTAATCTTTCTACTTATTGAATAATCTACCAACACCACCCGTTTACTTGCCGTTTTCGATTGGTAATCAGGTTCTTGATTCCTGAAGAACAGGAATCTATAAATAAATTGTTTGCCTTCCAAAAAGTCAATGTTTTGTAACCGTGTTGATAAGTTCGGTTACCATGTACTGTGTCATGCAGGAAGTGTGGGTTACACGTTATAGTTTAATTAATGAAATCATCCGTCGCGATTTTAGACTAGTTTTATTCTGTTAAGTACTGACTTTGTCTGTTTTTCTATGTTTATTTTTATGTATATAAGTTATTTAGTACCCATAACACAAGCTCTGCTTAGCTTGAGGCTAGATTGCTGTGAATTGTCGAGCAATTTTTATTATTGTAATTATTATTATTTTTCAACTAACCTGATTATAAGCAGCCATATTCATCAAAACAGTTGAAATATAAGACAGTACAAGTACCGCTACCCCGATAATAGCATTGTATATCGCGAACCACATGAGATCGTTCAGGAACTGATCACCATTAGGTTGACCCTCGAATATTGATATTCCGTATTCCACCATCGCCTCAAGAAGGGATGCGATTAACAAGGTGTTAAGAGGCTGTGACACTGCACTGACTATCGTGAAGATTATCGCTAGGGTGATGAAGAATTTGTCCTTGGCCGTGGCAAAGCGGAACTGAAAGGAATTATATCTTTAAAAGTGGCATAACAAACTCAGGAATCAATTTTTAAAATGAAAACTAGTTAAAAAATCATAGGTCATTCATTATACACACAATATTGTCAAAATAAGCGTTTTTAGTAGGTATTCTAATAACTCACAAGTGTGAAATAGCTGATGCTTGGTACTTCATCTTTATCTGGCTTTGCGTCCGAGGGGCTGAAATATGTTTAATCATTTATTTTTTATAAAACGAATAGATTCAAGCGTTGTTTTGCAAAATGTTGTGGTAAAAATATTTTATAACAAATACGGCGGGTAGTGCACGTGAATTGCATTTTGTTGGAGCCTATCATAGAAAGTTTGCTTCTTTGAATCTGAATAGGTTGTCATTATTTCAGTTTTGATTGCTCTTTGAGGGTGAGCTAAAAGTTTTCACTATATAGATAAGTTTAGAATTTTCTTTCTGCTTAATATATGCAGTACTAAGTAATTACAAACAAATTCAAAAACCATTTGCGCTCAACGCACCTTTGTCATCGGAAATTACCAATAGGCATCGGGTATTATGCGTTCAGATTTCCGATACTAAAATAACTTTATTTAGTCAAAGCTTACACAATAAGCGTTCAGGCAGGTCAAATCAAAACTTTAATCTCTCTAATCAGAAATACAACACAATTACAAAATACTCTTAACAACACAATAACAAACCTTTCTGAAGGTGTCTTTTTGGAATCTCCATTAGCAGCAACGTGTACAGCATTGATCTCGTATTTGTTCTTCGATCTGTTCGATGGAATCCACCGCGGCTCATCAGACTCCTTCATCGTGGCAAAACCAAACAAATGTAATACAAACTATGATTTGCCAACAATGGTGATGGGCCTCGTGTACAAAACACAGTAACACTGAAGTACAAGGTAGCGATACGACTGATATTGTGACTCTTTCATTGATAAGAGTTATCTATATCTATGAGATAAATAAATTAGCAGTAACAAGCAGAATCGATCGCGTTCTTTCGCGCAGTTTTATGAATAATCTCCCACGGCTTCAACGTCTGCTTTATTTTTAGAAGCCAAACGTAAACGCTTGGTTTACAGAACTGAGTGTTAAAGGTTCCGGGTTTTGATAATGATCTTAATTCTGTTACCGTGTTATCTAAGAATAGATGATTATTAAAAGTAGCAAAGCTTATTTTAGATCTGAAACATATTTACTGTGATGTGGTGGAATAAATTAAGTTATATTAATACATCATTTTAGAAATCTCCTAACCAAGTTTGAATAATTCTGTTTTCTTATTTGTGTACGGGTAAAATACCAGCACAGTTTTAAAGCATTCAAAGCCCCTCTAGGTAGCGAAATCATTTCCTGAAATTAAAATATCATCCCAATTTCTAAACCACCGAGTGTACAACTACAATAGATATTCATTGAGTTGATTTATGGCAACTATTATCCCCATGGGTCGACCCAGTCACGGTGGGCAATGATTTTCATTTCTTTATTCTTACAAGTGTAAGTGTTGTTTCCTAAACAAGACGTTGGGTGCTAACATTGTATCTTTATATAATGCTGGGCAGTGTACTGCCCGTATTGTTGGTTTCTAAAACTTACGGAAAAGACAAAAAAACTATACAAAAGATGTTACAAATTATTTAAGCATGTCTAATTTCAAGTGACAGATCGCCCAATGCTTTCAATTGTGTAAATTGTTTTGTTTTTATAGGACGTTCATTTGTTTTATTTAATTTAAGAGGGTTTTTGATTTAGAATTGTATTCTAACAATATTTTCTAAAAGACGTTTCTCTTTAGTAGTTGAATGAACTTATAAATCATTTAGACTCTGGTACAAATATTTCTATAAAGCTTTGCTTACCTTTTCTCTGATTAAAATTCCATGTTCAGTTATAAGTTTTATCAAGGCACAGTTTTCATCAAATAATCCATCTCTATCTTTCACGCATGGGGGCGAGTAAAGAATTTTCAACATTATTCACAAATATTTTCCGCATAAAATCACAAAAGACGTTCCTTTGTCTCTAAAACTGGGGTTCAATTGATGCTGGCAAATCAATTTAAGACTCGCCTTGTAGATTCATTAGTTTATAAACATGTGGAATCTACCAATTAAATTTGAGTGGTATTGATCAATATGAGTAGTGCAGATATTATATGCGAGTGCTGGTCTAAAGTGCTATAGCACAAAAACTTTCTGGGCGTTGTTCGGGTCACTTTTTTAAGACTTTTCATCGTGAGCAGGGGCTCTAAATTTCTGAGGTTACCTCAGAGATTTGGAGACCACCGGTTAACTATTAAATAAGGATGTTTATTATTGGTACTATACCAATACAGGTGCATGCATAAGTAGGTAGGTACTCTAGTTTCGTACTTTCACACAGGGGTGTGTAATAATAAAAAGGATTGAGGACGTTTGAAAAAATAGAGCTATAGAAAGATCATGCATCGCCTATCTTTCTAAAATATTTGAGCTAGTAGGTAAACTGATTCCCCGAAAATGAGAGCTTTTTATGTGACCTTTATAAAAGTGGTTGCCACAGACGAAGATCGATGGCGTTATATGAATCTCAAGTTTAAAAATCTGTCGAAAATAGAGCAGAAAATTATTTCATTGTTTATTTTATGACATTGATATTTGTGCAGCGCCATCTAGTGTCCGAATAAAAACCGTGATAGTTTTTTTTATTACCTTGAAAAGCCCAAAGTCTGATGTATAATTCATTTGCATTGAAAACATATCTACTAACTTACTAACGCTGAACATGCTCTACAAAAAGCTAGAACCACTTCCTGCGTTCATTCAGTGTTCCCCTCAAAAACGGTTCCATATAATTTAGCTGTATTTTTGCAAGGCGCACGAGCCGCGGGGCATCACCGCGTGTGGTGACCACCGCCGCGATCTTCAACTACAATGATCATAGGTCCTAGGACCCGACTACGAGGCAACGATAACATCATCATCATAATAATCATCATCATTATCATCATCAGCCTATAATAGTCCACTGCTGGACCTAGGCCTCCCCTAATTAGCGCCATAGGCGGCATTATTTATCATTTGGAGGTTATTGCCCATAATCCCTACGCTGGGCATGCGGGTTGGTGATCGCAGTTCGGTGGAGTTGTTTTGCAGAGGTAGCATCATATTCTGAACAAATTATCGTAGTCTGGATGGAGTAGGCTGAGTCGCTCAGGTATCTAAGCTATATACATATATATAGTATATAGCGATCTCTGACACGGTATATAATAATCAAATTTTCCAGCATTGGATATCCATCCACTTGGGCTCCACTTGACTTGTGTTGTTGAAGCGCTTATTTTGTAAGCCTAAAGAAATAAAGTTATTGAATCTGAATCTGCTCTGAGAAGCGGCTACCGCAGCCTAAGGACACCTGCACATAACAAGCGCATTGCCGACTCTTTAAATGACTTAGAAGACCCTTTTAAGAAAACTTAATGTGTTAGTCCTGAAGGCAAACTTCGGCATCGAGAAATATACGGGCGATTCTCAACCCTAAAGTTTCCCTTGAGTTTGGTTTGATAAATATAGTGCGCAGAGTCAGGTCCCGGTTTGCAGCTGCAGATATGGTCATTGGTGCTTTAACGGATGTCCAACTGAGCTTCTTTGAATTTCGAACTTCAAGACTTGTTATTCAGTTTAAACGCGTGCTAGAAAAACAATCGTGTAGGCAATTTCATTCATTAATAATTGATTTCATTAATTAGAAGTGTCCACGGGTGATCGGAATGTTGGCTTTTTTGTTAAAGTTAATGAGCTGTGCCATTGATCCCTGCAATGTGGAGTTTACATTCACTCTGCCTTTTGATGATGGACAATTACTCTGTGCCTTATTCGTAAATGTAGGTCATCACTATTTAAACTAAGTAGGTAGGATAGTTGTAGGTACCTCAGGTAATATTTGCGCGCACTTTGAAGCAGAATGTAGTTAGCTTTTTAAAAATCGAAGACCTACATTTTAGTAAATGTCCAAGAGTCCTGTAAGGTCTAAAGGAAATAAAGCACTTTTATTTTAATTTTGACTTTGAAATAAAGTAAGATTTATGATAACAAATAATATTTTCAGAACATGTCGCGGGTTCAAGTCCCGCCGATATCGGTTTTTTTCATGTTAAATAATTTCCTATTTTCAAAACGTCGGTCGGTAATTTTATGACGGATCAAGCTGTGTTTTCCCATTGTGTATTGTATCAGGATATAATCCTAGAGGATTTCATCCATTATATTCATAGGAAATTTTGATAATACCAACACCAGTTTTTGTTTTAATAGTGCTCTGCAATTTCTAAGAACGTATTCATACATTATTATTATCGCGACTTTTTCGTCTCGGCCGTAAATCTTTGGAATGTTAAATAGGTTTATTGACGCGATGTCAGTAAATTACCAACACCCTGTATGAATTCTTAATATCAAAGCCTAACGTTGCCAGAATGTCTTCTCAAGAGTATTCCTCGTCGTTTAAATGCAGACGGATATGAAAAGTTACACCAAAATTTTTACATAGGCGTATCCGAACTTTAAGTTTGTAAATCTAAGGTTCAAAGTTCGAATTCAAATACTGAGACCATTATATTTTTCAGTTAGAATTCCTTCATAGTATCATCAAAGCAGATGTAGCCTAAAATGTTCTTATCGTCTCCTGTATTGTATTGCTAACCAGTTTTAAGTGGGAGTGTAGAGTAGGAGGGGTTTGCCGCCACGCCCATGTACACGCCCATTGAAATCTTGTGACGTCATATGTACCTACTCATTAGGTATGTACATTGTTATGTGATACCATAACTGGCCTATAGTCCTGACCCTGTGGTAAGTATATTTTTTTTTACAAAACTTATTCTTTATTATACAGTAAAATATACATCAACATTTGTAATTTGAGCATATTTTTACCATGATCCGCTATTATTTGTTTTAGAATAGTATTTATCTCTTAATTCGCATTACGTCGATAATATCATGTTTTGATTGAATTATCATTATTTTCTATTATAGATCGAAAAAGTAACCAATCAGCTAAAAAAAAAGAATGAATTAATCATTTAGCATGTGTTCTTCCAAGAGATAATAATAATTGTATTTTAACATAATCATTTACTACACTTCAAAGGTAACGGACAAAGTTGCTCTTCTAAAATATAACACGAACCTAAGTTCATTTCATACATTCAATATCAAAATAACACAGAAATAACAAGCACGAATGAATCCAGAAACAATTAAAACTTCTTATAAGGCTGATGAAAAGCACGATGTGAAAATAGAAAGCTGTAAGGTCTCAAATTATATAATATAGACCCTATGGGCTAATAAATAGCGGTGCAAGATTTATTAAGCGTTGTTTACCTCTAAGACCTCCATATTTCTAAGATGGCGTACCCCGGAGTCTTCCTATTAGAAAAATAAATCATTTAGCAATATATAGGGCAATGCCTAGTGAGCTATGACCATAAGGTCATAGCTCACTAGACCCACCCGGCACCGCCTCGTCACGCGGCGTTCTTTCCTGGTCCTTGGGTGGACTATGCGTGGACAACGAGTGGACCTCGCGTGTACAACGTGTGGACCTCGCGAATTTGCAAGCAGTCTACGGGAAGGTGGTGCGGAAGATCTGAACAACTCCACCGAACTGCGATCCCCAACCCGCATGCCCAGCGTGGGGATTATGGGCATTAACCCCCAAATGATAATGCCATCTATGCCGACTATTATAGGCTGGTGATGATGATGAAGGTTGCCTGGAAGAAATTGATTTATAAGGCGGCCTATTGTTCGTTTTTTATTTAAATTAGATATAAGATTATATTACTTTACGTAAATGTTGCATTGCACATTGGTGCAATACAGTGTTAATTCAGTAATTAATACTTAGTTGATATAATTTAGCTTAAAAACCCCACTTTACACGAGAAATGAAGCGTATCAGTTACTTCTCTATGATATTTTGGTAAAATATTAGTACTTCTCTAAGTAGGATAAGCCTAACTGTGCTCTATTGGGTGTTACGGCGTATTTTTCCTAATTTTTTTAACGTAATTTAATTCCGAAATTGCGAGAGGTAGTAGAAAAGTTGTGACATACGCTATCGCTAAAATACGTATATCTATTACGTTATTTTTCTTTTTCACTTCTGCACGACTTAAAATTGATGTGAAGAGAAATCAATAACAACTTATTTCTTTTTTTTATAATAATTAACTGTATGAAATTTGACTTGTCTATAAGTGCTTATTTTGTGAGCCTAAAGAAATAAAGTTATTGAATCTGAATCTGTTACTATGCACCATAGGCGGCCTTTTTGCTTAAATTATTTTCTTCCAGGCTACCTTAACCTAGTCTAGGTAACCTAGAACATTAACTAACATAACATTATAAAGCGGTATATTTGGAAATGGGAAAAATGGTCTACAACGATACCCAGGCAATTTTTTTCAGAACAAGGTTTATTTAGCGACAAATTCCATATCCAACCTATATCTAATATCTAACCCCGCCCTTTTCAAAAAAACAATACGTAAGTATATAGCTGATAGTATTTTTACATGGAAATCTTTTTCTTTATCCCTGCTTTTTTAGATAGAATTTTAAGGGTAGTTACGAGATTCGTATCTTTTATATTGAGGTCTAGAATCCTAGATATTTTTTGTAAAGAGGCTCCAAACTAAAAATATATTGATGTACAATATTTTATGACACTGATATCATCGGACTTATGCCATATTTGTCCCTAGTTTTCGGCCCACGTTATTTAAAAGTTTACGTTTTAAAATTTCTACGTCCCGCAAACTAATCGCAAACGGTCGAAACAATTCTTGATTTTAAACCTCATCATTATTAATTTTATTTGTTTCTCGTCCATTTTCGAATTTGTTTGAACCGATTTCCCAAGGCATGTGCAATTATGCGTTGGTAAAGTTTATCTTTACTTTGTTAACTTGTTGTTTTCTGTTATGTTTTTCAAGTTTGTATTCATAAATGTGTTTGTTCACCCATTTATTTGGGTGAACAAAGACATTTATGATTACAACAAAGACATTAGATTAGAACAGAGTTTCAGTACTCCTACTGAATTTTATCCGTAGGTATAACAATGCCATTACATAAGAAATTAATGTTCCTCGCCTCAATAAGAGAGTTATAAAAATGGATTAATAGAGCACTTTGTCTCAGTATTATGCTTTCAAACGGCGGAAACTAAACATTAGTTTCTCCATAAATTAACAAGGAGGAGACTAGGGTTTGCAGACATGAGAAATTACGAGTACCTACATTACATAATAGTAGATTATTTGCACAAAGCAGTGTATTACGTCGCGGGCGTCATTGAACCCGGAACATAAAAAAATATTTTAGAATAAGTCACGAGCGAAGCGAGCGAGCGATATACAAGTATCCGTGTCGGTAAATTTTTCCAATATATTTTAAATCATTATTTTTATTTATCAATTTTGTTTTTGTAGGGACTTAACTAATCTCGCACCAGAAATAGGTCAGCGTATGATAAAACGACAAGATAACAAAGCCGAGAACTATCACGATAATTTTATAAAGTAGAAAATAATTTATTTATTTTAATGTAAGTACCTATATGTAAGAACACACCTAATTATTTGTCTGCGGATGAAAGCGCAACATTTGCGATAATTTGACATTATGTTCAGTTCCTAATAAAAGATTTTTGTATATATATTGTGTAATTTATTTACCTACTTATTAATTAAAAAGGTTCACCATAAAATAACAATCAATCACTTAATTCCAACTTATAATTAAGTCCTGTAGTAACAGAAATCTATATAAATCCCTATGGCATCGTCCGTTTCTTTCCGTACTTGGCCGGACGATCCAACGCGCGTCTCAATAAACTATATCAAATCGCGACGAAATTAAATTTTGTATTAAAAAACAATAATTTAAGTAAATACACGATGTATTTGATTGTATTCATATACAGAGAACCGTTGGCACCCCGCTGTTGCCCGCTGCGCTTAGGCAATTGTCGGGACCACTTTTATAACCACCTAAAAACTAAAATAATTTACTACAACAACGCGATATTTAGATGCATTTGACAAAATGTTTGATTTCTGGGTTTTATTGTTTTTTAAGTCGGATTTCAAACTCTAAACCGAAAGAATCAAAATATACCTAAATCGGAGCATTATCACTACAGACTGGAAGGTATTTCTCAAAATAATTATGATAAACTTTATGGTTTTTTGGTTATTCATTAATTTAGCACTGTATTTCACCTTTCGGCATCTATGTTCTAGAGTTTAATACTAGATGTATGGCTCAATATTTTAAAAAGGAGTATTTTGATGAGCTTTTATAGACTTTGGAGGTACATATATAATGTCAATAATCAATTCACGGCCTAATTTATTTTACCTAATAGAACGCAACAGCTGGTAAGCTCGCCACGGCCTTGATATAGGTCAACTCGCACACCGACGTTCATTGATTTTACCATCAACGTTCCGTTCGTAGAACTCCACTGCTTCCTTTCATTTTACTATGCAAAGAAACCAATAAAACAAGCAAGAATAAGGTTTTTAGTTACCCTAGGGTTTGCACGTGTGCTTGACCCAACCAGTACCAAAATTGAATTTAGAAGCGGTTTTTAGAATAAAAGGTTTATATTATTAAGAGGTGAAAGCTGAAGCCTTTCTTTTGATTGATCATAAATCATTAACGTTCAAAATAGAGCGATTTTTTATATTAAATAACTAGATTATCTCTACAACTTACCTCAAAACATCCAATCACGACTAGGTCAGTAGGGGAAGCTTTAAACCTAGGCTTTTTCAATTTGATTTGCCGCGGATCACTTTACGTCTTATCGATGACGTCACGAGGGTAATGCAGGCACACTGTACTTCATTCTACCATAGGTCGTACAATGTCCCAACCAAAGAGGATTATTGAAATGTTGGCAAAGTACGCGCTACTTTCTACGAGGCAGATACCGCACCTGTGGTGATTGCGATGTGACGCCGCGCGCCCGACGACCGAGACGGTTTGTTTACTGTACTGACTGGTGACGTCAACGCTTCAAAGCCATTTCATTAGGGGTTGAAACAGTGACTACCTAATATCATAAAAAATTTGCAACATATAGCCGAATTGAGAAATTCCTGTTTTGTAAGACCGCAAAAAATAGAAGAGTCGGAAAAGGTCAATGAAATCTAGTGTTGCTCTGGCAGAAAACTTATTAACTTTTTGTCCTCTTATGTAGTTATTCTAAAAATGGCATCCTCTCTTATTGGAGGCCCAGACACTTCGTGTCGCTGATCCTCAGGAGTAAGTTTATTGTAGGTTATATATTTCGAAGAAATGGTTAAATTGTTATATCTAATATAATGTAGTTTTGTGTTATTTGAGTGTTTATATTTATAACAATGATAGTTACAAAAGTTAAAAGTAATTCATAATAGTTTCTGAGGTTAGCTGCTATAAACATCTTTGAATTAAAACTTCAAAAGAGCTGATAGCAATTCTTATATTTCACTGAAAACCGGAAATTATCCGCCCATTAAATCCATCACTCTGCAATTCAAAATCAACAGTCGAATAATGACGTTCAAAGGGCAAGAGTCTATTCTGTTGAAACGGACCATTTGGTGACACCAGAACGAGAATTAACATGGCGGGTCTATAGAGGTCTTTAGCGGAGCCCTGCAGGGAAAATGGCAGGGTTTCTCGGACACCCGCGAGCGTCAACAATACCTCGTGCGTCACAGCGAACGTTTAACCATTCACTCTTTACAAATCAAACAAATTATATTTGTTGAAAAAGTTGACTGCTAAATTCGGTCTGGTTATGGGTTGGTAGTGGTAATTTATATGTTGTGCAATGTTGTCTGCCAGATGCGTAGATTTTTATAGAAATTATGTTGATAATTTGATTATACATATTTGATTTTATTTATTTCGTATACCTTCAACAAAATAAAATTATTTTGTCTGAGGTCAGAGGTGAAGAGAGCTACCTACTTAGTACTTTAGTGAGAAAATTTTTTTGGTATATTTTTTCATTATTAAGCATTAAATAAATACCTACTTAATTTAACTACCCCAAGTGCGAAGGCTTACACACTATAATAACAACAATCTAAATATTAGTCATTTAAATCTGAGTAACATTTGAGTATTCGGGGGTCCGATAGGTACTTACTAAAGTTACGTTTCTACGTAAATAAAATGGCAAAATATTCGCACCGTTTACACCATTTTCACTTGTAAAACCTATAACCTACCTATATAATTTAAGCAATTCAACGATACTCCGATTCTCACAAAACACAGAAAAACCTTACCGCTTTTGATTGGATCTAATATTTAGAAGTTCTCTTCCACATTTGAAATTTTGCGCCAAATTTGAACCATCAGTCGACATAACCTCAATTTTGCCATCATTTCAGCAATAAAGCACGCGACTAAACTAACACACAAGCAGTTCAAGAACTCTTCACAAGCACCACTCCAAAGTCCATTAGTGACTGCAAAGAATCAGAATGATCACAGAAGGAGGTATTATCCAAAGCTCTCGTGAGCACGTGACGTCATAGATGAAAGGGGAGGTAAGTATGCCATGCCACTTTAAAAGGCATATGGAGCTTTTTGACTTCGTAAGCACTGATTGCTGATTACCAGTTCACCGGTCAAAATTATTATTGCAGTTTTCGGTACGGATATTGAGACTGGCAAAAATTGAATCGTAATAACTAACCTAAAAATGGTAATATTACCAGTATTTTTGTAATGCATAATAGATTAAGACAATTATGACTAGTATTTATTGACTATACTTTAGGTATTTATTAAATTCGGTGCATCATCTGGCCATCATCTAGCATGTTAAAATATTTGTAAATAAATTATGACTCTTTTTCCGCTATATTTTCGTATTGCATGATGTGACAACAATGCGACAGTATTGATTAGACAATAATTGGATATCTAGTAATTTTATTTATTGTACTTACATATGTGTTATGTACAACAATAAAACTTAAAATGACCTAGATATACTTAGATAAGTTATTGTTATCCAAATATAACTGATAAATTCGTAAGTCATAGTGTAATCACAATGACAATATTTTTTTACCTTCTTTGTTTCATTTTTAACGAACTCTCAAGAACTCCTTTCTAAAAATCATTTACTATGACTTACCTCGAATGGCAACTTACAAACGCAACAGCTCGTGAGAAGAATAAACCGTCTTTCATTGAACTTGCTCAATAAGTCCAAAGTCAGGGGAAAATGAATAACATATTCTTTGATTTCGCACAACAATGAGCATAAAATAATTATACGTTTGAACAATACATCGCGACTTGACTTCAATACGGCGCCGATAACAAAAATTCCTTTGCATTAGCCCTCTTTGCTCATTCAGTTTTTACTTTTTAAATAAGTGTAGAAGAGCGCGAGCGCAAGAAAATCGTCGCATCACGGGGGTCCGCGAACTTCCGTTTGGTTTCGAATTTCGAACTGCGCCTCATTGTTTTGCGCATCAAGGGTGGTAGCATTGGCACGACACACCTAGCACATGACTTTACTTTTAATTTAAAATACTTTTTAGTTGACTTCTTTGACGGGTTTCAATGTAAGTATGAATATAAAATCAATCGTCATTTTGGTATTTAATTCTTCATTGACAATTAACTCTTTTTATAGGAGTTTACAGCCAGTGCGTTAAGAAATGTGATCTTGGAACAAATACTCATCGAAGTATTTCAACCTTATATGGACAACTTGAATGAAACAAACCTGATACAAAAAAGTTAAGAAATCTGTGCTGTAAATTACGAGTATATTTTTGAAAAGCATATGCACTATGCATTTGATGCTGTGTGGTTTGTCAAGCTTTAGTTACATATTTATTAAATTATGTATACAATACAATATTATGACGCTATGAGGAGTGTCAAACATTATTTATTTATTCAATGTTTAGTCTCCTTTGGAGAGATCCTTCCGTGACGAAAATTGCATCATCATCATCTTTTATAGATCCCTTTTATCTAATTAACACATTCACTGCCCAGCCTCTGCAGCGCGATCCCCAGGCTTGGGCAGCAGCTAATAGTAGGTACACGTGCATCGTTGGCAATGAGAGAAAATCAATAACACCTTTTTTTCTTCTATACTAATATTATAAAGAGGAAAGATTTGATTGTTTGTTTGTTTGTATGTTTGTTTGTTTGAATTGAATAGGCTCCGAAACTACTGGACCGATTTGAAAAATTCTTTCACCATTAGAATCCTAAATTTTCCGTGATGAACATAGGCTATATAATATTTTCAAAAAAGTTAGAGATCCGCATGAAAAATTCAATAATTGAACCGTACGCTGTATATTCAACCTCTTTTTCTATTATGGCGCGTTAGAATAGAAAAAGAGGTTGAATAGGTGCTTGATTTTTCTCTACGGCCAGTGTCAGTTATGGAGTGTCAAGTCAATGTCAAAAACCCCAATGCTGTTAAAAAAAGTAAGGGATCCGTATGAAAACTTTGAAACCCATCGTTTTAGTGTGTATAATTTCTGAAATTGTTGTTTAATACCCGTGCGAAGCCGGGGCGGGCCGCTAGTATTTTATAATAATCTAGTATGAAATGTTGTCTCGTCAAAGTGCTTATTTTGTAAGCTTAAAGAAATAAAGTTATTGAAATCGGGGTTCTGAAATATACACCAGTCAGAAGCGTCCCCAAGACGTTGGCTGCATTGCCTCGCTTGGCAATGCTGATGCGCTGCGCCAGATACTGGCCAAGCTCTGGATCACACGTCCCTTCGTCGGTTTTTACATACAAATTTTTTCAACAATTTTAAATCAACTGTTTAATTTAACCATCTGTGCGCTAACTGCAGCCTGTTGCAAAAAAACTACGTGTAACTTTACTGATCCATATCAATTCCAGTTGGAATTGTACCCAAGATGCTGGCTGCATTGCCTTGCTGTATGGCAATGCTGATGCGCTGCGCTAGATATTGACCAGCTCTCGGGCCACACGTCGCTTCGATCAATTATTTTAAATTGAAAATTACAATTATCTTATTTACATAGTTAGATAATTGTCATTTTTCTCTAATTAATGTAAAGCTTTTATTAATTAAGACTTTTCGCCTTTGTTAATAAAGGCTTTTTGCCATTTAAAAACCGTCTGTTCATGAGTTCGGGTCTAAGATATTTGGCCCAAGAATGACTCTCATATATCGTCCCGATTCTGGCACAATCCCCTCACCGAGTATTGTTCGTAATAACAGTGATTTGAGAATAATCGCCATTCTCTTAGCGCAGGGGTCACGGCGTCAAAAGCACATTGTGTACACTCGATACCTGTGAGAAAAGACGTTACAAGTGTTTTGGTACTTAACTACGGTATTTTTGTTTATTTAATAATTGGTTTTACAGCAGAAGTGGGATTTCGTTTGTTACGCACAACGTCCAAAGCCCTCGCGGGATGATTAATGCTCTAAGAAGTAATGTTTTACAATCCTAAACTTTCCCCGATGAAAGCTTTAGATTATTTTCGAAAAAGTTAGGGATCTGCTTGATTTTTTGTTAAATACCCGTGCAAAGCCGGGGCGGACCGTTAGTCAGAAATATAACGGATTGTGCGCAAGTAAGCAAAATTGAACAAAAACATATCCATTGATCTCTTAAAAGAATAATTTACGTACATAAATGCCTCTGGAGTACCGGGAGAGCAGAACTGTATTGGAGATTAGTTAAGATGATTATGTTGGTACGCCTGTAAAATGCTCCAATGACTTCGAAACATGGTTTTGTAACTACCTACATTATATTAAAAGTAGAATTCAGATTCCGGGGACTATGATTATGCAAGTGATATACAGAAGTCCGTTTTTCATTAGTCAATCATACAAGATTTATAGACCGTAAAATTAATTTCCTATCGTATATCAAATAGCTAAAAAAATCTCATATGAATTTAAATTAAATTACCACTTCCCAATACTGAGGTACATAAATATCTGAGCAGTTTGTTTACCATTATTTTAAAATCCATAGGTTTTGTAGATGAATTTTTATTATATTACCTTCGAAAATTGTACTATAGGATGATTTCGGGCTGGAGCGCTCTACAGGGGGCTGCACTTTTAATTAAACCCTAAATTATTGTTCACCTTCATTAATTCTTGTGCTCCCGGTCGGGCTTACTAATGAGTTTGTACTTTTTGTTCTCCCTGTATACCCGGGACAAATGGTTGTTTGTTTCCCAGCAGAACTTATGATTTTGGAATTTACAGAAATCTCTAATTAATTTGTAAGTCAGTTTTATTTTCATAGCTAGATTTTAGAAAGACCAAACTCATTTATTTCTTTTAATTGTAGCAGACATGACAGTTACTTAAATATCATTTATTAAATGGGTTTTAGCCAAAATTTAATGTTGAGTATTACTATAATTACGTCGTTATGTACCATATCAATTAATATTAAAAAGATTGAATAAATAAAGCTGAACAATCCACACAGCAGTTAAGCAGAGCTTGTGTTATGGGCACTAGATGACTGATATACTTAATATAATATATAACAAAGATATATTTTATTATCATAAAAAGCGACCAAAACACCCTGAACAACAAATATTTACAGATGGTTCAGACATGTCCCGAGGCGGTAATCGAACCTACTGCGTCTCAAGCGGACCTTCGCCCACCGCGCCACAGAGGTGACGAAAATTCAAAGAAAAAGTTCATAAGGTTCTAATTTTTGTTAAGTAAATAAAACAACAAGAAATTATTTACGACTCAGTAATCCCATTATAACCTTATACATTACCTACAAAGGCCTTATAATTTTCCCTATACTTTCCAAAATTAGGGCAATTTTTCAAAGCACGATGGGAAAACTCGCAGCACGCGTCGTGGTTGTATATCATTGAATTTTCTTCGGTTATTCATTTATTTATTAAAGGGTCTCGCAATAAATTGCGTTAAGTGGGGGCGGGCGAAGCCCCGCGGGGCTCAGTGGGGGCTCCCATAACGCCGGGAAAAACGGGCCTGCGCCATAAGTGCCTTTCTATAACACCAAGGCTATATTGCCCGGCTTTTGGTACAGTCTGGACTATTCTACAGCATACAGGGAATGGCGGAATTGTGGTCAGAGGATGGTGGTTCGCTGATACTAGTTTGACTGCAAACCTCAGTTTGAATCAAAGTCCGGTAACGCTGTCATGGCCAACTGCGGTCAAAAGATTAGAATTATAGTCAATTCGAAAAAAAACTCGGCTTGAATTGACAAAATATCTGTAGATTGAATCGACATTATAGGTACAACAGATATCCATCGAATCTGCTTTGAAAGTTTGGCGAAGTATGGAAAATAACTGTGCCCGTTGTGCTGAACAAATTACGTCTTTCAGTGATTGATGCGCTAATACTATTTTCGCCGCTCATTTTCTGAATCGCGGCAGAAAAAGAACCAATGAGTCAGATAAATAGTATGATGGAGGTACTTAATAATGGTTAACTGCTAACCAATATCAGAATTATAAAATTTTTCATTTATTATTGGATCTAACGAATGATGTAACGTCCAATGTCGCATAGGTTAATCCGACGTACCTACGTACGAGTAACACTCATATTCTGTCCATAAATAGCTTATGAAACGTGCGTCGAAAGATAGTAGATTTATTTAAGGAAATTACTACTTTGTACCCTTTTTTAAATAAAACATGAAATATTATATGTTTGTACCTTTAAAACTTCGGATCACCTTCAAGTGAGCATAATAAAGAGGCCACGGACCTGTAGAACTGCATCAGAGAGAAAGAAAAGTAGGTTTTCAGTGGAATTATCTTTCTAACTCTATAAACTCACAACGTTTCTTAAGTACATATCTGTCAATAGATAGGTTAATATTTTATCGCATGCCTTTAAAACATCATTGCAAGACCAGATGTACCGGAGTCTACTAACCTTTTTCAATTTAAATCATACATAGTTGTTAATGTCGATGTTGCAATATCGACACACGCTTACTGCATTATCCCATGATACACATTTAAAGTTCCTCAATCTATTTACGATTTTAAATTTCTTGGATAAATAAACACTAAAATGTTTATCATAATGCCATCTGTGAGATGATTGCAAGGACTGAAATGAATCGACAACGCGACGGCCTTTATCAGATGGTCCCCGGAAAATTACGTTATAAAATAAACTACTAAAGAATATTTGTTTTGCGTTTTATTCAGGAACTTGAGAGTAGTATTCTGTTGCAGCTGAATAACTTAGCCAGCCATGTACAGTACGCGTCAGAATTAAGTAAATTAATATTTACGACTACTTCTAATTCCCTTGTAACTTATCACAAATTTCTTACGCCACCGCTCAGGATCGAACCGCCCACCCATAATACTCAAAGCCTGAAATTCCCAACAATAACAACTATTGGGTCCCACATACATAGATATAGGGGGGTACTTATATGTGACGCGCTCTGTACCTGCTGCTTGAGTACATATTAGTTAAAACTTTGTTGACAAATTAAAGACTCGCCCAACGTTGTAAGTCAGAATAAGAAAAAAACGACTAAACAACTGTTTTAAGTTATCAGACCATTGTGGTTAAGGGTTTTAATATTTAGTACGACAAAATTTTATTAAATTTTAATTATCTCTTTGGTATTGGAATCGTAAGTATAGTTCTGGTCCATTCGATTGTATACAAAAACAAACTATATGTAATTTTTGGCATTAAGTAGCTCTGCTTAGCTTGGTGCTAGATGCTGTGTGACATATTATTATTTAGACAACGTTATTATTATATTTTCATTTTTCTTAAATTCATCAGTTGATACAGTTCCTTTTTAGCCAACAACAGATTCTTTTAACTCATATGTATACGTAATTGTGTGACAATGTTGACGCGTTTTTATATGATCTCTAAAGGAGTCCTAAATAACCAGCTAAGCTTTTCAGGCCCAATCAAAAATAATATTCTAAATAAGTTACATTTATCTTTTTCACGTAAGTAAATGGTCAAAAGGTTTAATACAAGATGAACACAGTAATGCCGTGGAGGCGGGTAGGGGCGGTAACGGGCGTGGTGCAATTATCGCTTCCACGCATCAAAAACATATTTTTCTCAATAAACGAGGGTTTCTTAATTGAAATTAGCTGTTTGTTTTGGGATGTGATGATGAAGGAATAATCAAAAATAATTGAGAGAAAATTAATAGAGTAATGAGTAATTTGATAATGGTAAAAAAACCTTGAAATAGTGAATTTTAAATTAAAATCTAGCTATGTTCGACAGGTTCATATTTACTTGTATGGTTAAAATGATCTTGATAATCTATATTTATTTATAAAAGAAATCATTGCAGTATGTCAACATATATTATTATGTGCATTCTCTAACTCTTTAAACTAAAATAATCTTGCGCCATATCCAATAGCTCAGTGATTGCGTTTAGAGTTTTCTAGCATAATCCTAACAGCGTAATTCACTAAGCCATAAGCTTCGTCACACAATATTAACGACGTATGCATGAATCGTTATTTTTGAACAATAGTTAGTTAAAATAGCGGTTTCCCTCCTGATTCTGGACGATAAGGAAACATTCATAGCCCACAGCACCTCAATGGCTCTGATTGGATAAATCTAGATAAGTACCCACTCCCCTGCGTTTGCGGATCGCGTTGATTATCATTATACACCTTTGTAGTTGATTACGCCACTTGTTCATGATACTGGCATTATTTTGTAAATTATCGGGGATTTATCGAACTGAGTATAACTTCGAAAAAACATTATTTGTGAGCTAAAGATTTGACGAACATCGCGTCAACAATGCAAGTTAAAACTAAGCAATATATTTTTGACAGAATTTTTTTCATTCGATATTGATCTGACATTCGAATTGTCGACATGACTATAAATATAGGTAAGTAGATCATTCATCTTGTTCCTATGTAACAAACACTCTGCTTAGCTTGGGGCTAGATGATGCAGGGTGGATTCCCAGCATTGTTTACACACAAACATTTGCCCCGGGCTCATTTGTTCCAGACGGAAATCGAACCTGCAACCTTCTGAGTTTGTAGGTATAATTATTTTAAGTCGTGTTTAATTTAACCAGAAAACCGACCTTTTATTTATCGTTCGCATTAAAATTCGAGATAATGTCATCTTCAGAACAGTTATTCCAATGCATAACGAAATGTATTTTAAATATCCACGTGTTACCATTATGGAAATTCATGGCAGTCCCAAAACGGCCTATTACGTAGGTAGAGTCAAATTATAATATCTGTATTCATATTATAATTTTATACGAGGAAGTGACGAAACTATTAACTGGTCTTAGGCTTAAATTAGAAATGGTTAATTAATGTGCGTTTTTTGAATCTTCACATGTTACATTGCCAGGAAAAGGCCTAGAACAACAAATATGTTCACCATCTTCATAGCTATAATAGTAATTTTATGCTAAAAGTGTTAAATTGATAAAAGGTGTGAACAATATACCTATGTATATTCTAGAGTTTTATTGCCGCTGATGAAAACCAAATAACAAAACCAAAAATAGTAAGGTACTTTAGTAGGTAATTACTTACCTATGGTACAGTATAAAACGACCACGAAATCCTGGTGCTCTGCTTTCTCGTGATCAGTCTTCGGAAACGAAACGTTTAAGCTATTTTGGACCAATTTGTCGCCATAGATCGTGGCCGGGCGGTGACTTTGATCGGTTTTTGTTCAACCACAGATTGTTTACAGTTGTTAGAAGATGATTTGATACTGGATGGTGTTAAATGCGAGGTTGTGTAGCTAGTAAATCTCATGTGAAGAGAAGTCTCAAAAATCTCAAGCTACAAAAAGGTCCATAAAAATGTATTAACAAAGTAAATTACAGCATTTAACAGTTAAAAACAATTACGACATTGCTACCTGCGCCCCCCCAACTGGTCGTTTCAGATAGCTAAAAAGGTTTATTAACCTACATAATATCAATATCATTTAGTATGATTTTATGCAGGTATTGTTCTAAGATGAAGATAATCTTAGGTGAACTACGGCATCCCAACGCAAGCTATCCCGACAAGAAAACCAAAATGTGGTGATCGCTACGTCATCGGAAATATAGTTTTTTTTTTGTTTTGTATATTTTCGATGCAACAAAACAGCAAAAAAACAGACTGATAATGTCAACATTGACAGAATGTGTCAAAGTTGACAGAAAATGTCAGGAATTGCTGGAAAAAATGGCAGATAATGTCAAATTGACCGGAAATTTGTTGATACTCAATGCATAAAAATCTATTTTTTCGCACATTCATAATCCAGCCTCGCTATTGATCGACATTTATGGAAATGATCTCGCTAATACTGAAGATAAAAGTTTTTATTCAAATCCTGGAACTGCGAAAGTAGAGTCCCGTTAGAGCCTGCGTGTGTGGTTAATAAACCTAACGAGACCGATATGAGAAAAACACTTTAATAAATTAAGGACATTCCCTATCAATATTTATTCCAAACATTGCTTATTGATGAATCGACAAATAAAAACCCGATTTGAGGATATCTCGACTTGTTTATTTGATCTTATATTTTTTGCCGTTTTCGGCGTTTGATACCGCAAATAATCAAAAATACGGTTCGTACAAAAAGGGTTTACGGACGAAACTCATCGTTTTACACCGAGTCCGTTTCAAATCGTTCCATTTCATTTCCATTCGACTTTTTTTGCGGCATCTGGCAACACTGGCGCGGGCGCGCTCTGTCGATCTCTTATTATTATTAATTACCTTCTTTTATACGAACGTGTAACAATCGATCGCCTTGATTAAAATATCTAAATAATAGAAGAACACAATGACTGCTACGTGAAAAGGCTCTATCGATTTGATGTAGAGGCCCAGCTTTTACCAATGAGGATTATTGCTAGGTTCTTCCAAAACTAATTTACGTATATATATTTACAAATTTACGAGATCTGAACAAATTTAGTACTGTTTAACGGGTATTTATCGCCTTTATTAACCTATTTTCCCGCCGTTTCAACAGGTTTACACCGGATGACTGGTAATCCCATGACCACGGCAGTGACCACTGACCACAACGCGATTAATACAAGTTAAAATAGTAATTATAAATTTACGCGATTTTGTCAATAAACTTTAGGCTGTTGCCACGGGGTAGGTGCATAAGAAAGCTTGGACTAAGGTTGTACCAACCAGAATGCTTAGTACAGTCAGTGCGCAATATCTTAGGAATACTTCGTTTTCGAGTCCGACCTTTACATTTCGCGCCTTCCAGCACTCCAGTAGGTAAGATTACCCAATAATTCACAATAAGACTACATAAAGCTGCAGCTATAAATATTTTATACGAATTATTATCGCTTTTCATTACCCACGCAATGCAAAGCAAATATTGGGCTACTTGTTAAGTAATTAAAATTCCTTGTATCATTAAAACGACGACTGTAATAAAAGTAAATGGTCAAGCTTCACTAGTGTAGCGACTGACTTGGTTTACTCTGTTTAGGCTTTTATAAAAGCTTTATAAGATGAGTTAGAATATGTAGGTTTACATTAGGTCAGACGTCGGCGGTCCGACCTGATTTGAATTTGTTCAGTTTTACCTGAACGATAAAGGTTTCGGATGCATGAATTATTAGCATAATATGTATGTACATATTATAGGGTGATCCCATAAAACTTTGTTGTACATTAGTTCCGATTAAATTATCAGTCCAATATCTAAATAAATAAATAAGTAACGCTGGACAATGCCTTGCACAGAACATCATCTAGCTTCAAGATAAGAGGAGCTTGTGACTGATACGAGCACTTACTTTTCTATAAAATTTTTCCATAAAACCAGAAAATTCTGAACATTTGTTAAGTGTGTTCTGATCGTTTCTCAACATCTGCATTTGTGGCGGGTACCGAACCTGCAATCTTCTGCGTCGCTGGTGGACTTCATCTACCGCGCCACAGAGGTCGTCAATCTAATGTGAACCTGCTCTTAGTTGAACATTTTGATGTCGTTTGATACGTAACAGCTCTTTTTGCGACTTCTTCTAAATGGTGAATAAAATACGAATACTTCCTTTTCTAGTCCTAATTAGTAGGTCCAGTTACAAGATTTAAAAAATACATTTATTAGCCTTAAACGGCCTAGAGACACTTTTCTGTTATCCACTCTACTCAGAACTTTGTCTTGTAGAGACAAATTAGTTTGTGACCGTGATTATCTATCTATCTATCAATAATGAGCTATGCAAGTCTTATAATACTACAGTTTTCCATCATCGTTATCAAAAGTTTAATATCAAATAGGATAACTATATACATAATACATATTATGTCACTGGGTCAGTTTTAGGGCTTTCGTATATATTTTTTCAATCTTGGTTTGACCACAATCTCCTGATGGAAAGTGACATGGGTCTTTGATATATCATGACGTTCTGGAAGACTCTCGTTATTTCATAGTTTCAGACAGACACAGTTATCATTTTATATAATAAAAATAACTTATACCTAACTATAGGTATATATTCTGTGTATATGCAATCCTGTGCGCACACGCACGATCCCGAGCAGCGGCCGAGACGCGTATAAATTGCTCAATTTACTTCGGAGCAAATGGCATATTAAATTATTATTTCTTCATTGTCCAGTGGAAAGGTTTGTCTGCATGTCAGTCAGAATACCGCCAAATGGCAGAGCATATTATTTTAATCCTTTTTTTACTTATAATATAAAAATATACCTACATAAATCTGCGAAACATGTTTACTATTAATAAATCGAAAAAAATGCTTTCGGATCAAAATGCAAAGTTATCTGAATAACGTCTATAATTTTGTCTATAATAATGTCTATATTTTTTTTATTTCATATAATAATACAGTCGCTGCCTCAGCGTTGCGACACGCAGTGATATGTACCGTTGCTAGCTGGTGCTGAATATGACCATCAGCCTTATTGTCTAACTTGAATCCATTACCAGTGAACTTCAAACCGATTACCAGTTGTAGACCCAGTCAGAGTGTTGTCGGTATTGTCTAAGATATTTAACTGGTCTTCGGTTTCAGCTATTTATACAATACGAAAGTGACGATGGAAGTCCAGGCTAGGTTTGAAATGCCAAACTGAAGCCTATTACGATTATCAGTTGAGTTAAACAATAGAGCCGCATGTGCGCCATGGGCAGTGAGAGTTATGGAGAGAAGCCACGTGCAGGACCCTGTATATCGTATTTACGAGTGTGTTCCCATTTAGCTACCTCGGTACGCTTTCATGATAACTCCGCGGGGGATGAATAGATCATGTGCATGAGAATTAATTTATTTCGGACGCTACTTTTCATCAAGGTCGGACCAGGCAGACCGTGGTATACGTACTTTTATCGTTTTTTATTATCAGGTACTTATACACTATTTTATTATGATTTCCTGTACAAATCGCTACAGAAGTTAATCGCCGGTGGTAATCAATGGTCAAGTCTAGTGCTTATTGGACTGGTTAAATATTATTTGACCAGTCTTTTATATCATGGATCAAAATGTCTTCAAATCTCTAAATATACATTTTTTTACGACAAGTGCTTGCTATGGTTTGTCAAGTTAGATCTACTACATACAATATCATTCACACACAAATTGATAGATTGGTCTTGGTTTTATCTAATTATTTAGTATAAGCGAATTTCCTTATTTGTTGCCAATAAACTATATTTATATGGATCAGTTGAGCTACCTATAGTTTGTTCTCAACAGTTTGCAGTTAGCTCAATGGTTTCAATTGTCAATGCTAGCTTTTATTTAGTTAGATAATTGTAATTATTATTGTTAATAAAGGCTTTTTCCCCATTTAAAAAAAAATAATCTATAAGTTTTCTTGTAAATAAACTATAAGTTGATGTGCCAAAAACTCTTGCTCGGTTCCGCTCCTATGCGTATATAATTACGAATACATTTATATCTTATTCCATCAATGTTAAGTCTTTAGTGAATAAAAATTACTGAATTACTGAAAGACTGTCCAAGAGTCCAATAGTCCTGTAAGGTCTAAAGGAAAAAAAAGCACTTCGATTTTGATTTTGAATGAAAAATCATATGCCTATCCTTTTAACAAAATGGCACGCATCGTTCCCTCGTAAAACAGGCAAAAAAATGGCGATCCTTACAGACATTTATACCTTCGTCTATTTTTTACATATAAGTATTTTAAATGGTGCTTAAAGAACCATCATACAAAAACTGTGTACCACCAATTGTACACGAAAAGTTGAAAATCATTAAGTCCGAATCAAATTCGACTCGAATGATCGTGACAAAAAGTCGATCGTATTCGATTGTGGCGGCGACGCAAAGGCGAGATATCAATAGTCATCGACCGGCGAGATCTGCTGCGATTCGAATTAATTACTCTACAGTTAGGGGCAAGAGGTGAACAGGTGGTTTTTTTACATTTCCTGACTAATGAAGTTGATTGTCAACACCTAACAACTATTCAGGATTTTGATTGAAAAGAAATGGCGGATTTTTGAACACGTAGAAATAATTATAATTAACTTGTCATCATACAAAAAAAAACACAGTTTAATTTATTGATTTTTATACAAAAATAAATGATCGTAGTCTATTTATTATTAAATTAATATTATTAAAAGTCGCTTTCTCTGTTAAATATATTAGAATATTTGGAATGTTGCAATTATTATGAGTAGGTTGATACGTACTTACTAATACAACATTTATAAAAAAAAAATTGAACACGTAATACCCAAGTTTACTTCTACAAAACTCCTGTGCTCACGTAGCAGTTGCTACGTCGTAGAATACCTTTGTTTGCTGCAATAGACTTCAACGAGCTTCTATATGATTTTCGTAATTGATTTTATTATTATGGATATTGTTTTTATTTAGCCTCTATGAAATGAATGCTAAAAGAATGAATCCTCTTTAAGTATGGAAAAATAAAGGTACATTGTGATGAAGTTAAAAACACATTAAACAAAAGAAGGCTGCACAATTTATATTTATATTTGTTACAATTTACTCGAATCAAAAACAAAAAAATATTGTTTCCAGTCAAAGTTTTCACAATTTTATACTGTTCTACTCAGTTAATGGATCCGTGGATGAAACAGAGCGAGAAAGTCAATGAATGTAAAGTTCCGCATTGCCTGTCTTACATTTTTCAACATTTAATTGACTGGCCAGGCTAGCTGCAGTTCGTAACCCCTCTATGTTGCCCTCAACATTTTACAATAGCTGTTCCAATGCTTGGTATTTGTCTTGCATTTTTATTTTGTTATGAAACGCTACATCAGCGACTGGACACTGATTGTAAATTAAATATCCTGGGATTCATAGACAAGGGATCCTAGGGAGAAGTAGGTTGGTAAGCATTAAAATTGTAATTTTAGAATAATAAAGCATTTGTTTATTTCACTAAAATCATTTAGTACGGGATATTTACCATGATTTGAGTTTTGAGTTTTCAAATATTTCGGCACAAAACAAAACTCATGGTAAATACCCCGTCATAAATGACCCCCATAAATTCTTGTTATACCCATTTCTGTCAAGTGTGCTGATGGTTTCCCTAAAAATTCATAAATAAGAATGTAAGTAAGAAAAAAAAATAGATTATTCAATGGTTATATAAATTGGTTTTACGAGTATTTCAAAAATAAACATCTCTTGCAACCCACTAACACGATACACCAATAAAATGAAGCCTGCATCTTGGGGACATCCATATGAATACCAGTGTATTCATATGGATCAGTTGAGATACATGTGGTTTTTTTACAACAGTCTAGAGTTAGCTCAGTTGTTTTAATCGTTAAAATACTAGTTGTAATTTGGTTAATACTTCTTTGTTAATAAAGGTTTAAAAAAAATTGTAACAAATAAATAAGATAAGATAAAATGATTCTTTATTCTCAAAACTTATGACTAAGACAAAATAAAATATCAAAAATAAATAAATCCTTTTCTCTTGCAATCAAAGTAAGTACTTACATTAATTTATCCATAATTACGAACAATTTTTTTAATTTATTTTGTCTATGGACCCTCAATCCGCCATCTGCTGTACTCAATAATAGCGGTGTCCCGCGGAGACATTGTCCATGGTAATTTGTAGCTGGCATCACTCCCGAAAAACACCCGTATAAATAATAACGTTATTTTAATAAAATACCTAGCAACCCCGCAATATGCTGTCAGGGGTCCTATTGTGGTGCAATAACCTGGATTCCTACTGTGTTTCTACTATTGTTGCTGATATTTGATAATTTATTGTTTAAAAAATATGGTTTCATATTCGTGCTTGCACTGTTTCGATTTGCATGGTCAATTGACGCTTTTTTATTATTAATATTATTGAAAATATACACTTAATCTTAGAATAGGTACCACTGTAGATAAATAATAAATAATAATAATAATAATGTAATGTATAGGTATTTAAAAAAAACTGCCTCATCAGCATTTATTAGAAACCTAAGTAATTTGTTCTATTTTTATTTATGTAAGTCATATTGTATTTTTGAAATATAAGTATAGTAATTCTAGTATTTATTGTAAGTGTAAGTATTCGTTTTTTATTATAAATCCCACCATCTAAATTTTTTCTTCAAGTTTATCATCCCAAGGTTGCCTGGTATTGATCGCTCATAGCGATAAGGCCGCCCTTTATACTTCTTTACTTTAAGCATGTCTGTTTACATTGTTTCTTTCTTTGTGTGGTAGTAAAGTGTTTTCTATATATCTTTTTATCTATGTACATATAGCTGTATAATATTTGTGCACTATTGCGTCTCGAAACTCTGTAATTATAGGAAAACCTTCGAAATTTAATTCAGATCGATAAAAAGCTTTAGTTTATAACTTTTAACAATTGGCCTAGCACGCACACGCCGGCCATTTAATGTGCGTTTAATTTAATGTGTTAACAGCGCCAATTCTAAGAACAAACTAAACCAGTTCGCAAAAACTGCATTGCGTGAGAGGAGTTACGATAAAAATATATTAAATTAATCACGAGCGTTCGTGCAGTTGATTATAATGCTTTTAAAAATAAAAAATCGGCCCCCCGCCCCCGTGCGTTGAAAGATGTGGTGGCCAATGGGTCTCCGAATGGGCGCGGGGCGTGCCGACGATGGGCCAAAGAGTTGTAAGATAGATAGATGCGCTAACTGTACTTAAAATAATTTTGGTATGCGGGACGAGTATGGACAAAGAACAATGGCAGGTCTCCATACTAAGAATTGTCTGGGATCAAATTGAAGCGTCCCGTAATGAAAAAAATGTTAAAAGATTTGGCGTTAGCTCCAGAATCTATAAATGAGACTATTTTCTTTGGGGAAAGCCGGAAAAAAAAGATTTCAGTGTTTGAATTTTTTGGTTATGAATGAACGTCAAACAATATTTGTCTATAAAACATCGCAGATTGAAATCAAATCATAAAGAAATGGATAATGTGGTTTGGTCTTGGGATTGGTCTTGGTCTTATCAATTAGACCACGCCACCTTATATATTCGAAATGAGAAATGATAGGTAAACAAAATGAGCAAAACAAATTCTAAACTTCTTGTTTATGAAAGCTGGGCGTGTATTAAAAAAAATGTACCTACTTGCCCCGTAAACACAAAGAAACTGAGGGTTTTAATAAATAATGTTGGACAATCCACACAGCATCATCTAGCCCGAAGCTAAGCAAAGGTTGTGTTATGTTATGAGTTCCTACTAGATAACTTATATAGGTACCTACTTAAAACAATATATATAGGTATACCATGGGTATACCTACATTAATAGATATTTTTTTATTTTACATAGAAAATGCCCAGAACACCCAAAACAACAATATCGGAGTCCTAAGGGCACGCACTAGCCAGACACAGGGCAGTATCAATCAGTCCATAAACAGTCCAGTTCGGGTGTTACATACGTCGCCTGTGGCTTCCGTAATTCGGGTAAAAATAAATAGAAAACCAAAATATAAACACAAAACACAGCAGAGATGAAAAACGCCGAAGTCTCGGAAGGATTCTGTCAAAGAGAATAAAACCACTACGTTCTAGATTCTATGGCGTCTTGACCGACAACCGCTGACAACATGACACTATCAAAGACAAATCAAAGACAAATGATACATTGCATTCAATAATTGTACCCGCACCACTAATAAAATGGTAACATTTCGAATGTACCTAATTCGAATATCATTTGATAAGCTTTTAAATATCATAAAATAACTCCGGCCTTTACGAGAAGGAGTGAATAATTGAAAAATCGTAGAAAATTTATTAAATTTGATTCATATACATCAGATCCATGGACGCAAAAAAAAGTCCAGACCAAATTCTGCCATTGTTCCATCTTGCGGGACGTATAAAGACTTTTATGTGACGTGGGCCGAAAACTAGAGACGAAAAGGGCATAAATCGTTTCTCTTCACAGCAACGATAGATAAGTTAAAATTTTCCTTTGTTGTAACTGTACCGGGCACATACCTCTGACTTAATAATGAACTCAAAATGAAGTACCTAAGTACCTAATTTAAACTATATATGGGTTAGATACAATTTATATTTATACACTACTAGCAACCCGCTCCGGCTTCGCACGGGTGCAATGCTGGCACAAAAACCTTCCTCTTTAATCACTCTATCTATTAAAAAAAACCTCATCAAAATCCGTTGCATAGTTTAAAAGATTTAAGCATACATATATATATAGGAACAGAGAAAGCGACTTTGTTTTATAGGTACTATGTAGTGGTTATGAGTCTAGGGATTACCACTAAATGATCCAAATACCTACCTATAAGGTACCTATAATAAACTTAAAATAAGGTAGGTTGAAGGCTTTGTGATAAATTACTCTCTACTTAATTGTTTTAATTTTTTTTACTACTTCTTTTTCTACTTAATCCAAAGCCAATAAAAAAGTCAATTTGTAAAAAACTTAAAAAAAATATCAGTAAAATTGTTGTATTCCAATATTATCTTTGGAATAATATGCGACCTTAATAAAAAACAGCACGTAAACCACTGAAATAAGGCTCAAATTACAATGAAATCATATCCCTTGGGTGCCAAAGCATGTCTTTTACGACTTCTAGGGAAGGCTTTTGTGGGTGCGTGAGGGTATGCACTTTTACAAAAATATTACGAATCAACTTAATTATGTCTAATTAATTATCCTAATTAAGTTTACTTACTGATAAAAATGCTACACCTCTTTGATTTTAATTAGAGTTGTGTCGATGTAATATTTTTATTTATTACTAGATACAATTATTTAATGCCTATTATAATATCTAGTTGAAATCAAATAACCAAATTAGAACTAGTATTTACAATTGAGCGAACTGCAGACTATTGTTAACAAACTACAGGTAGCTCAACTGATCCATATCAATACCAGTTGGAAGTATCAATCTAGTTCTAAAGATGTAAATTTATATAATATTTATTTATCTAATTCAAGTGAGTTTAAATCGTTAATACTTATGTACTATCTATGTAAATCAAAGTAGAGCACAATATTATGTGAGGCTTACTAAAATTAATATACAAAAATAAGTATTTACCTCAATCATAAATAATGTTACCCGATAAAATAACCCAAGCCTACCTGAAAGTAAGGCTTTAATATGCTATAGTATACATACCTTTACTAGTACCTATCTAACCCCTTATAATGCCCAATAAAAGTTATCGCAATATTTCTCGTGGAGCATGTAAGCGCGACACGGCTCGCAGCGTGACGCGCATTAAATTAAAAGCGACAACATGTGTTTTTCTTCCCAAAGGAAAATACATTAGCAGAAACATTTCCCGAGCATCTTCTATTCCTCTCACACCTAGGAAAAACGCTGTCCACAAGAAAAGAAGCCTCGGCATGGCGCCCTCGACGAAGCTAACAGCGAGCTTTCAACATGAATCTGATAAAGTGAGCACATTACGACACCAATACAAAGAAGTTTTCTTCGTTATTCTATCAACAAAAGCTCGAATAAATGATCTCACTCTTTCTACAGTGTTGATTGATAGTGTGATAGAGGGAGATGGTGGTATGTTGACGTGTGCGGAGCGAAGCGGCACGATTGGGTGAAAAAGTTCGGTGCGTCCCGCCCTTGTCTCGCGTGCAGGGCTGCGTTCGCGCCTTTGCCGGTCCGCACCAAATATTTTCAAGAAGCAGTATGTCGGCCGTGGCGAGGGGCGTCAACGCGGGAGCCCGCAGTCATGCTGAGAGTCTCAGCGGAGTCACAGGACACACGTCGCGAAGCTTTTCAATATTTCGAGAAAAAATCCGTGACATTAACCTACCCCAACTAACCCAACCAAACTATTTATGAATCTCCGTGAAACTGAAACGAGATAACAACGCGCCTGTCTGTGATAATTAGTCTTTGCTAAATTTTCATGAAGATACTGAATTTATATTTTGTACCGTTTACAGTTTAGTGAAGTGTTTGGTATTTTCAGTGCTAGTTAGAACTGTGAATGTTGTGTTCATAAAATTTCGTCAGATTGCAACAGCTGATGGAAGACTCTCTAACTCAGGTCAGTTAATCATCAACAACAAACTATGTAGTTTTAAAATTAAATATAAGGAACTAACTACCTTACAGGACTAGCAATACGAACTATATGATAGAGCATGTTTTGTATACAAAGCAAACCTCACCTCACCAGATATAAGAAAAGATAGAGCCGTTAACATTATTATGATGAAACTAAGCGTTTCTTTGGAAATATAAATTTTTGTCTAAAATAACAACAACTACCTAAAATATGATAAACTCCTGTTAATTAATGGAAACGCTTTATAATGCTTATATATTTACCAATTTTATAAAAACTAACAGCTAGACAAATGTAAAATAAAGTGTATACCTTATTTATATTATTCTAATGCTGTAGTATAACTAGCTATGATGATAAACCTCGATACACCTGTTGTAATACAAGAATGCAGTTTTCTTCTTTACAAGAAAACGACCACTAACTATTACAATTGATAACCTGCAAAGTTTTGTAATACAACGGTACTATAAAGTTATTCTGTGGTTATACCAAATCATGTTAGGTTCAATTACAAACCTAATAATAACCTAATCTAGATATTTTTGTTTGTAATTGTTCATTTTAAATGAACAGGCGAGAGCCGTTAAAGCCGTATTGCCTAGTCCTACGTTTATCTTATTTTCTTTAGTTTAAAAAACACGACTTTATTGGTCAGCCATTTTCATTGAATGAAAGATAATAATAACAACTGAAGAGCAAGCATCAACATTACCTATTGGTCACTTGGGCACATTTATTACCGAGAAGCCTTATTTAAAACAAAGCTAAATTGGATTGGTTTGCGTACTGTCCGGAATCCTGAAAACCGAAAAAAAGGGAAAACGTCGCCGCCGCCGCCGGGCGGGAAAATTTTCCGACGGTCAGTCGACGCCCTATACCTATACCGAAACCCTGCATTTTGCAAATAGCAATAAAAAACTTACAAGCATTATTTATGTGATATGTATCGTCAGCTAAAATCTGGTGTTTTTCTCGGTCCAATGCAACTGAAATCTTCATGCTGCGAATAAAAATTATCTTAATGAATCGCAATAATAAAAGTTTCTGTAGGTATTTGCTTAATTTAAGCCTCAAGACCAATTTTAAAGCATTTGAAGAACGATATGAAAACACAGATCAGATTATTTATTTCCAAACAAATGATTTTGAAGTTAACAAATTATGTATAAGAACAAATTATGTTGATATTAAATTTGAATACCGTACGTGTATTATACCAGCATGCCCAGAAATAAAACAGCTTAGAAATGAGACCTAAAACTTTGACATAAATAAATCGTCAAATATAAATCGGCCTGAGACCTACAACCATTACTCCTAGCCATTAATAAACTTTGAACAGCTTCAGCATATTTGATTGTATTATGAACTCGAGCTTTGATTATTTTAATAAATACATAAATAATAATTAGCGCTTCAGAACTTTATAAGCTAACACAACCAAACTTTAAACCGAACGTTCAGCTTATGCAGGTTCAATAGTTTCCTTCTATACTCTATGGTATTTGTGGATAGTCCACTATTTATTTATTTCAAATCTTCGAAAATATGTTAGCTAGTAATGAAACGACCACAAACCTGGCAAAGCTTTTTAGTGGTTACTATTTAATTGTTTCGCATCCCATCGCGGTGAAACTTTAGTTTATACGTTTTTAGCGTCGGACCTAAAATATAAGATGGTGATAGTAAAGGTTAATCAATTTTTTTTTTCATGTTGGTCTCACGACCTTTTTGAAATAGTTCAAAAAGTCTAAAGTTTAACGTTTGTTAAATTATGACTTTTATTAACAATGAAAATTAAATAACTAAATTAGAATTAGTAATTACGATTGAAACAATTGAGCTAACTGTAGACTATTGCGAATAAACTACAGGTCGCTCATCTTCTCCAAGTCCAATTGATGAATAAATCGACTTTATGTTGCTTTTTAACCCCGAGGCATGGATACATAGAAAACGGCTGAAGTGATTTTGATATCAAAATACTTGAATAGTCTATGATGCTATGCTGCATTTTGTAGGCATTCTGATTTGGCGAAAAAAGTGAAAAAGCGTGGACTTTTTTTTTTCGGCTTTTTCAAGTTTTAATTATTCTCTTGTATTATTTTTTATGATTTATGTTCGCTTGACCATAATATCACCATTGGTGAGTGTCGATGAGGCGGGAGATGTATCACGAAGTTCTAGAAAGCCTATTCATAGTATGCAGTGTAGGTTATAAAGTAGGTTATAAACGGTAAGAAAATCAGCGAAAGTTTTTTTATGTCTGAAATTAGGAAAAATTTCTTTATTTATTGAAAATAGAAAAAATGCTGTAAAGCTTTCCTGTCCCAACTGAATTTACCAGAAATTTTGAAGTAGGTATGTTTGTTAATAATTATCAATCTATTATTAAAGGAAATTACAATGAATATTTATGTTTTTACGACCTCTGTGGCGCGGTGGGCGAAGGTCCGTGCGACGCGGGAGGTTGCGGGTTCGATTCCCGCCTCGGGACCAATGTTTGTACGATCTGCAGATATTTTGTTCAGGGTGTTCTGGTCGTTTTCTATATATTATACATAATAAAAAAAACCAGTATCCATAACACACCATAACACACGCTCTGCTTAGCTTGGGTTATATGATAATATATGGATGGATTGTCGAGCGTTTTTTTTTTATTTTACATTGCCTTGTAAACTTAGGGATAAAATCTAAATCATACTTTGAATATTGTAATGTTGTAATAGTGTTCTGTTTTGTGTAACACAAATAAATATTGTTATTTATAATTGAGCTAACATCAGACTATTTCAAAATATCTACAGGTAGCTCAAATGATAAATACCCTGCATGTACATTATGTATGTGTTATAAGATAAATTAATGCATGCAATGAGTCAATCGTCATTATCATAATTCTAATTTAATATATTCTAATGTTTTAAGAAATGGGAATAAATGGCTTTATTATTATTATTATGAATGTTTGTTTATAAAAAAATACATACAGTTTGCCTTATATTTTAGCCAAACGCAGTAGGTATTTAGTACTATTTAATTTAATGTAAACCTAAAAGAGGAAAAGACTAGAAAACAATTTATACATTTACTCCCGTTACACACAAACAAAAAGTGGTTTTTTAAAAATAAATACTTCACTTCTCCCAACATACCGTTAATGCAAAAACATTCAACATCTCCCAGTTTCCTTACCGCTATGAAAAACTAACTCAATAGACTCATCTAATGAGATTACAGCTAATTCCTTAAAACTGTTGAAAATGCTTACGCGACAGCTGCATAGAAACATTGCAGATGTTAAAAGCCAAGATAGACGTTTCGCGAACAAATAAGGCTGAAAATACTTTGAATTTAATTAAAAAAAGCAGTTTTGTAATCCCTATGACTGTCCGTAGAGATCTGTCAACCCGTTGCTTTGTGACGCAGCGGTCGCGCCGCGGGGAGCCGGCAGATAATATAAGATTAGATGGAAATCTGAAAGGAGACATTGTTTCACCCAGGTAGAGCCTACGGTCCACGGCACGATGAAGTGTTTTAAACAATATATAAACAACATTATTTGAGAGTAATGCGATTAGGTTGACGCCCACAAAAAAATTTACAGTTTTGATTGACAGTTGTTGCAGATTTAGACAGGATGCGGGGTGTGATGCGGGCCTTAGCTTTCACAGGATTTTGAAATAGTTCATAGATATGTTTTGTTATTTTTTTAACTATAATGATTATTAACAGTAAACTCATTTGCAACGGGATATTAACCAATAACCATTTGAATTAAATCATGGTTATAAATTGCAATCACCGTTATAAATTGCTTTAATATCTTTGTTTGTTCATAGACGTAGTTTTTTTTTTCACTTGCAATTATTGGGTTTATATCTAGGGCCGGCCCTAGACACATCATTTACATCGTATTGTCGTATCGTCTGACTTATTCTGACTGCATGCGTGTATTTCCAGACTTCCCAGACATAAAAACTTCATGTAGAACTTACGACAACCCATGACCTTTCTTTGAAGACCCAATTCGAAAAATAATTTATGAAAATATAAAACAGGCAACCACTTTTTTGCTAGGTTGAGACTAGTTCCAATAATTATAAAGGGACTATAGCCATAAACCTCTGCTCCTTCTGTCGCATGATCTCTGCTCAAACAGGTTTTATCATTCATAAACCTATTTTAATAAATTATTGATGCTAAACCTCGGCAATAAAAGAGATTGGAACCCAGCCTAACAAATAAAGTAAAATTAAATATACACGAATACAATCGAAATTTTTGTCTCAGCCGTATAAAAGTGTCCTATAAATTTACCCACACTTTAATTTAATGTCCAAAAGTACCTGGCTCACATTTTTTTTATAAATAAACGTTCATCGTCGGATATGGCTGCACGAATGCACGTTATTATTTTGAGATATGGTTTTGAATTTGTCTCGAAAATTCAACTGAGGCTTTGAATCAGGCGCAGGTATAAATCGCATACCTACAACTTGATCCCAATTTACACACTTTATTCCTTACAGGTTTGACGCGACCGAGTTCACCAAAAGAAAGAGATACTCGATTGCGGGAAGCAAGGTGATTGCAGCAAGATTTGTTCATCCTCGGTAAGATCAGTATTGGCGAGGAGGTATTCCGCGGGCCGCGCCCGCCGCGTGGATGGTGGCGGGCGAATGGGGCTATGCGCCGGCGTCGGCCTCCCCCGCCATGAACGCGTTTCTGGAGACGAACCACGCTCACCTCGCGTCATATGGCCTGAAGATGTCCCCGGAGGGGGGGTGCGGTGCGAGAGGGCAGCATCCGGCCGCAGCGCCGCACCCGCCGCCACCGCACCACCCCCCGCACTACCAGCCGTACCCGCTGCACTCGTACCAGCCCGGCTACCTGCGCGAGTACGGCGGCTGCGGCGAGCTCTTCCCCCAGCAGCCGATAGAGCAGAGCTGGGACTGGCGCGGTGACGTGCACTACCAAGGCGCCGCGCCGCTCATGCCGCACAGCCACGCGCACGCGCCGCACGCCTTCCTGCGCTACGTGCGCGCGCCGCCGCGGCGAGACATGCGCTGCCAGTGGCAGGACCCCGACCAGCCCCCGCCCCGCAAGCTGTGCAACAAGCTGTTCTCCAGCATGCACGAGATAGTGACGCACCTGACGGTGGAGCACGTCGGTGGGCCGGAGTGCACCACGCACGCCTGCTTCTGGCAAGGCTGCTCGCGGAACGGACGCCCCTTCAAGGCGAAGTACAAACTGGTGAACCATATCCGCGTGCACACTGGAGAGAAGCCGTTCCCTTGCCCCTTCCCCGGCTGCGGGAAAGTCTTCGCGAGATCGGAAAACCTCAAGATACATAAAAGGACGCACACCGGTAAGTTTGCTGAAATTACTTAATTCCAAATTGATCATTCTAAAGTTATACAATACGTTTGAAGATGTCACCGCCGTTGAATCTGATATTGATATGGTGAAACGTTTCAATTGTCATTAATTCATAATGAGTGGCCCCCCGCGGGTCCGCTGCGGTCTCGCGGAGGCCCACTGTTGCGACACCCCAGCACGCCTCCACAATAGCTCCGACACAATGACACGAGACAACAAACTGTTATCAAAGAATTCTTGTAACACGATCCCGCATAAACAAAATCTAACGGGCATCCTATAAACGTCCGCATCGACTTGTGAAGTCCGTTTCCCAGTAGGCACGACAAAAACGGTTCCAGTCAGAACTCCATATTTCAATTCATTACAAAAGACGAAGATTCATCTTAGACGTTAGAAAAAATAGATCGTAAATTAAAATGTCCAGTGCCGTCGTCTCGGTTCCTCATGCTTGTCTCCGTCGCAGGCGCATTGTTATTGTTAAAGTATTGGTTGGTACTTAACTTTAAATATCGATTTTTTGGGAATGGTCTGAGGATTTCTATGCCCTCAGACCAGATGGTTTTATTATATTTTTTTCTGAGCATCACTGTTTGGTGTGTTGCGTTGGAACTTTTGTCCTGTGCCCCCGTCTGCTATTATCTCATTCGATCTTTGAATAGGACGAGACCTTTTTGCGGGCAAGTTTGAAGAATTGAAATTGTTTTATTGGTGGTTATAAATTAACTTCAAAGTTTTGCCAAGAAATAGTGAACTGGGAATCCGCTGTCAGTCATTATGACATTAATTGGTCGTATACGCAATAGATTGCAAAATTAGCAAAAAGTTCATTAGAGTAGAAACAATCTTTGTCAGACACTTTAGGCTATTAGGTGGGTAGTTTTTAATATACAGGGTTAGTTTTTTTATCAGGGCTACAATGGGTAATTCTGACCGGGAGAGTCATCGAAAATGTCATGAAAGGAATTATTTTTTTTTAATCAAGCACTTTTTCTTTCATGACTTTTCGATAACTTTCACTTTTTCAGACTTCCCCAAAGTAGCCCTGAAAAAAAAACTCACCCTGTATATGCTCATAAAGATATAAAATAGATGCTATTACGGTCCAAAACACATCTGATATTGATATGTTTATCACCCACGTGTAAACTGATACTTTTCTGATCGGTAGCGTGCTTTATTATATTTTATTGGTAGCTTTTTTGAAGTATTATAAATTGTCATAAATTAATTTTATCTTATCTTGTTACGTATCACAATATAATTCCGGTTATTGTTATTCTTTTGAAATAATCAAAATACTTTCCGTGTGCAATTTTTATTCAATTATCATATTTTACATCAATGTCTTATATTTTCATGCACGATCCCTACAAATTGCTTATTTATTTCCAATGTTTTTGGTAGAATTGCTAAGGTCATGGGTACAAATCCTGTTTGATAGTACCGCAGCCCGAAGCGTTTTCAATAAACCGAATAAGGTCCCACCCGTCCAATATTTTATAAATTATATCGCGGTCAAATCTTTTATTAGCTATTAAAGGTGATTGCGAAATAATCAAGACAATAACCAAATACCCTCAGGGGGGTTTAGCGCGCGCCGCGTCACGCCGTCGGCCCGTCCGCCCACAACTCGACAATCACTTTATTCCCACTTATGAACATATAAAAACATGGCACGTTTCTTAATAAATTATTTTTTAACCAACTAATTAATTGGAATTCTTTTTTTAGTAATTAATTCATTTGGTAATAGCTACGCCTAGTTTTTATAGTATTGCGTTACTGACTTATAAAATTGAACGGGTCTTTGCTTTGTTAATTTATTTAAGCCGGCCTATTCACTATCTACTATTCAACAGAAACTGGAAATATCATAGAAACATAAATCAGATAGAATGAAATCTTATTCCCCTCAGTTATCGGTGAGCTGAAGTTCTTTTAACACAGTCAAACCAGTGCATTTATTCACTACTAGCGACACGCACCGGCTTTGGCTTCGGGTATTATCATAATTAAAATTTTCATGCGGATCCTAACTTTTTTGTAAATATTCTATAGCCTATGTTAATCAGGGAAAATTTAGGATTCCAATGGAGAAAGAATTTTTCAAATTGGTCTAGTAGTTTCAGAGCCTATTCAATTCAAACAAACAAAGAAACAATCAAATCTTTCCTCTTTATAATATTAGTATAGACTAGCGACTCGCCCTGGCTTTACACGGGTGCAATGTTTTTACTGCATGTTATACACATAAACCTTCCTCTTTAAACGTTCTACCTATATTTATTTATTTATATAAAAAACCACATCAAAATCCGTTAAATAGTTTTAAAGATTCAAACATACATAGGCACAGACAGCGGAAAGCGACTTTGGTTTATACTATCTGTGATTGCCAATCCAACGCGTTACATATACGACAAGATTGCGCCGTGAAATCGGACAAAACAGTATCTATAACACGTGACGTCACACGGTTTGGGCAAGGAATCTTCTTCGTCACTGAGAATCCTTATTCAGATCTGCCCTCAAGCCGTCACAACACAATATTCATATCATTGAATATTCAGTGGTTTCATTGTAAACACTTCAACGGTGGGGCGGCCCCAACCCCACACACAATGCCCTAGTGATGATACCATTCTCGGGTGAAGACTGGTCGAGTATGAAGCGCACTGCTCGGCTAATATGCCGTATAAAATGACGCTTTCAAAATATTTTGCAAACAATACGGGACCCTTCGCGACTGGTCGAGACCCTGATATTGTGCCGTCGAGTGCAGACTGAGTACAGAAGGTGTAATAGTGCATTATACATTTTTCACTACAAATTCAAACGTGGATATAGCCGTACCAAGATAGAAAGCTGAGATATTTAATTCAAATAATATTTTGATGTTTTCACAAAAGTAATTAACAAAATGAAATAAAATTCTTATTATCTTAGAAATTATCCCGAGTGTGAGAGCTTACTTACACACTATAATAACAAAAACATACGAAATAACGACTTTCAATTCTTATTCTATAATAAATATTTATATCTAGGAACAATATTTCTATCTATGGGTTAATTTTCCATGTCATTTTTGTACAAAACCAAACGACACGATGTACATATCAAATTTGGCCCAAAATTAACGAACAAGCATAGAAAAATATACTGAAACAGCCGAGTCGTTTAATAAAATTATCGAAGAATTTTAGTAAATAGATGTAGTTAGTGTAGCGATAGTCCCAGATTTTGTAATGACTTAACTATAACTGCTTGATTTAATTTCATTTATGACATAAACAATGATCTGGCTCTTTCACCAATTCGGTACCTACTTCGTAATGAAACTGAACAATGGTCTTGTTTACAACAAGTATCTAGTCACTCTATATCCAGTTACAACGACGACATGTCATTATGAGCTCAAACATCACAGATTCAAAGTTTATTTTGCTGTATTCAGATCTACAGTGATACAAGCCACCTAACGTTGTTTTGTTCATTACTGCTCACTAGTTTACACGTTACGTGCACTGTCAACAACAGATCTGCAGTTTTTATTGACCCTACCACCCTTAAGTTCCCTATACCACAAGGGAAAGTATTATAAAACAGAAGCTACTATTCGTTCCGCGCTCGTACCTCGTAATTTATTTTACTTTGTCTTTGGGAAAACGCCGACTTATTAGGTAAAAAAAACTCCTTTCTAAGTTTCTATTATAAAATAACACATAGCGATAAGGCCGCCCTTTATACTTCCTTTACTTAATGTACTTTCTTTCTTTGCGTGGTACAATAACGTATGTTATATCTACCTATCTACAGTAAATTTAAACAAAAGTGAATATTCGTTTCTTGCTCAAAGAGCTCATACACACGAGCGGCACGATGTCGACGGCAGATGCAACTTCAGCCGTCGACATCGTGCCGCTCGTGTGTATGAGCTCAAAGCTCGAGCTTTATGTTACCTAGTCTTTGGAGAAAACCTCGCCTGGTAACTTCAAGGTAAACAAAGCACCTTACAAGCTTTTGTTATTATAGTGCGTAAGTCCTCGCACTCGATTTAATCCCTAGGAAATTGATATAAATATTTGCTTTTATAACGATTTCTTGTTAAACAAAAGACCTCTACTATGTTTCTACATTTTCCTAGCATATTTTTGTACAGGCGCATTACGCGTAGCACTTGCAGCATGCCAATTTTCCGCCATTGTCGTTGGTTAGGTAAAATAATGAGGTTTTATAATCGCATTTTAATCACAAAACGGAGGTCTATCAGTTATAAAAAACAATCATCATCATCATCATCATCATCATCACCAGCCTATAATAGTCCACTGCTGGACATAGGCCTCCCCTAATGAGCGCCATAGATGGCATCATTAAAAAACAATATCTGAGTCTAAAACTATTTAAATTTAAAAACAGTTTAGTGGAAAGATTGCTGTGTCGTGCCGGCTCAGAATTTGCCCCAGCTCTTCCCGCGGGTTTTGTGAGAGGCGACAAAGGCATAGGTACCTATCTCCCGGCGGGCAATAGCGCCTCCTGCAGAACATTGTATCATCAACCCTCATGCCCAGCTATGGGCGTCATTCCTCCCCCGTCCTCCCATGAGATCAAAGAGATAAGGCGCTTAGTGCCTGCGTCCAACAGTGGACCTTACAAAAATTACCGTTGATGCGCCTTATATGGTTTAATAAATGAAGGGCAAAGGGAATTGGATGAAGTTTTAAATTCAAAAATGCCAAGCTTTACATAAAAAGTTCGGCCATTTTATCTACGCATCTGATAATGTTGTAACCCTATAATAGACGGGTGAATTACAAAAGGTGTTTATAAGCAGTCGGCCATCTGCCTGGATTGATAAATTGTATAAAAAACATATTCAGTGGCACAAAAGCTCAAATGTGTGCGTTTTATACGCGAGGGGGATTTATCCACATTTTGAAAATTTAAATATTTTCACGTTTTTCTGAGAAAAGCAGTTTTAATAGACTATTCAAGTATTTGGCTCAAGTAGGTACGTAATATAAACACAAACGATTTTTATAAGTTAAAAAAAAAGATCAGTAAAAACTAGGTTTCAGTTTTAGGAAACTAAAAAAATTATATAAAACAAAACACAATCAATATTAAGAAACTCGCTACCAAAACGTCAGAAACATGAAAACAAATGAAAGGGCAAGTAGGTACAGAAACAAACGATTATTATCTGGGCGTGGTCGAATCGTCACCCGTCAGTAGCATTGCGACCCCATTACCCACACATGTAGATAATCACACCAACACATGCACTAACACATGCAAAAAGCCACCCTACGCGCATAGACACTGTCGCGACATAGACAATGAAGACTAAGCGCTTTATTTTTTACATTCTTTGTCCACACCCTTCGACCTGACACGGGGTGAGGCGTTGAATTCATATTTTCCAAACTGTTCAAAATATATTTCTATCCATAGCTTATACTAGATACTATTTCCATTTATTGATTGATAACCAGAACTATTACAAAATAGATTAAATTGTGTAAAAATCACACTTCACGTTGTGACGACCTCTACTAAATAGTTTAGCTAGCCACTTCTGATGTATGTATGTATATAGAACAACTAGCGATACGCCCCAGCTTCGCACGGGTATAAAACAAAAATTTCGGATGGTCACACATGATGGGTTCCACAGTTTTCATACGGATCCCATGCGGATCCCTTACTTTTTTTTTAACAGCATTGGGGTTTTTGACATTGACTCGACACTCCATAACTGACACTGGCCGTAGAGAAAATGCAAGCACCGTGCGCTATATATTCAACCTCTTTTTCTATTATGACGCGCCATAATAGAAAAAGAGGTTGAATATACAGCCCACGGTTCAATTACCTATTGAATTTTTCATGCGGATCCCTAACTTTTTTTAAAATATTATATAGCCTATGTTCATCACGGAAAATTTACGATTCTAATGGTGAAAGAATTTTTTAAATTGGTCCAGTAGTTTCGGAGCCTATTCAATTCAAACAAACAATCAAATCTTTCCTCTTTATAATATTAGTATAGACAACTGATTTCTAATTCTACCAGTGCAAGGTGTCGTTTCAAACTACCTTAAAATATTTCCCTCAAAAACAATGACACGTTCCAAAGCCAGCTAAATATTCCAAGGAAACGCGCAAATGCTTTTTGCGACGTGCAACGGAATCCCACTAAACACTGCAGTTTCGAACAGGACGAAGGAGCGCGCACAAAAACAGATCCTGGATCAATTTCAAAATCGCATCAAACTTCGATTATCTGGTTCCAATCGCTAAACATGCCTAAGCATCGCATATCAGGTTTTTTGAATCGCATTTTCTGTCTCAGTCTATAATTACGAAACCTCGATAATGTGTCTTTGTCGCACAATATCGAATAGTAATACCACAGCATCCGATACGGATCTAGCATTACTAATATGTACTTACAATAAGTTAATTACAGAGCCATTCAACGAATAGCACCTTCGTTGTAGACGATAATTCATGGGAACTGATGACAACCGGCCATAATATATTAGCTAATGTTCATACGCTTCAGTAACATAAAGTCTAGGAACTCTTTGCTATAAAAGGAGGTTATTTATTTTTTACTAAATGTACTCCTGAAGCCTGTTTGCCACCCGCGTCGCGGAACGCTCCTATGAATTATTATGAAACCAAT
This sequence comes from Eupithecia pulchellata, assembly GCA_963931895.1. Classification (NCBI taxonomy): domain Eukaryota; kingdom Metazoa; phylum Arthropoda; class Insecta; order Lepidoptera; family Geometridae; genus Eupithecia; species Eupithecia pulchellata. The sequence goes on from OZ007522.1 coordinate 6,471,036, forward strand.
GGCGAACTACTTTACCAACTATTATGGACCATTATTGGTAGTTTTGCTTTTAAAATTTTCAGTACCGTCTCGTTATAAAAAAATTCAGCACGTGGCTGGAAAGACGAAGCTATAACTTTGGATCTGTCAAATAAAGATGGTATTGAGCCTGTCTGGCACCATTGTATCCCAATGACAAGCTCTATTCTTTCGTGAGAGATCCGCGCCCTTTTTGGAGTTCTAAGGTAAATAGGGGTTTTTATTTTATGAAAAATGTCTCAACGAGGTACATAGGTGTTATACTTACCATAAATTACTCTGTGACTTTGGCATACCTACCCACAATTTGTATATACTGTTTTTTTTTTCTATTAAACTTTCCCTATGTGAGAGAGCAAACAAAAGAAAAAAGAATTTATGGAAATCAGCCATGCTTTTTAAGTTTTAGCGCAACTATGTAACGAAGAGCAATGTTTTTGGTCAAATATATACGCCAGTGACATAATTCTTAGATATTTCTTTCTCAATTTGAATTTTTAATTATTTCAATGAAAGGAAATTATGTATTCAATCGATGCTTTGTTCGGAGATAAAGATCGCGGGCGTTCAATCAATCAAATAGATTAGTTCAGAGCCATCCCACCTGGTTCCGTTCAATCGGCCGTATAATCGACAACATCCCAAATTCTACTAATAAACCATTCGTCATGCATATTTATGTTGATCAATCATGAAAACATCACTTTTTTGCGATCTTATAAAAACTGAAAAAAGGGTATAAACATATACTCGTAAGTGTTTCAGGTATAAGGATATAAGAAATAGTAGGATTAATCATTAAAAACCTTTTTTTATGGTGATGACTTTAGGAACAATAAAAGTAAGAAAGAGTAAGAATAGAGTACATTCATACATTGAACTGCCTGACGGGTTCCAACCCAAGTCTCGTACCTACTCACTTTAAGTTTTGTTTTGTAATATAAAATTTGTTGTATTTAGATATGTAGACCATCGCATAGTGCTATATACATGCTATATTCAGTATTCTGGTCGTTTTCTATGTTTAGTAAAAATTACCTATGTAGGTAATATAATATATTATACTAGGTATGTAGGTAAATCAGTCATCTTAAAACCAGCTTTGCTTGGCTAGATGATGCTGTGAGGTTGTCCGGCATCATTCATTTATTATAAATAATAAATACTTGTCTCAAAATATGTTTATATTGATAGAAATTAAATTTTACCTTTTTTACCCTAACGTGGGAGCTATCTATCGATGAACATAAGGTGCATGGGTGCGTAGGTACTACATCCATCCATACAGAGGCATAGGGCAAGCCTCTGCTGACCATAAATTGTAGACTGGCGTGTAACAATAGTAGATACCTAAGAACAAGTATTTATTCTGCTACCATAGTCGAATAAAAACCCGAGGGATGCGCTCGCGCCGGTGGATCTGCCTACGCTTCGCCTTCCTATCTTATTACCATCATTTCTCTTGCCACTTTATATTACTTCTATTTTATAACGACACTCGCTTTTGTCTGCAAACCAGTGTTATTTCACGTAAGTTATGGACCTATTAACGATATTGAAAGCACAGCAATTGAACATGCAAAAGCATTGCGCATGCGTCACTTCCATTATTTTTCGAACAGTAATTATTTTTTCTTACAACAGAATTAATAAGGCCTAAAGGTATGTCAAGATTATCTAACAAAACATGTTATAAAACAGTTATTTAAATGTTTTAAAAGGCAGACGTGTAACATAGGTTATCTATATCTATACTAATATAATAACGGACGGACCGCTTGTATAATATACTCCTTAATCTGGAAGAACGCTAAAGCCGTGGCCGTGTATCTGGTGTTACGGGGTAATACCATTCGCAGTAAACATGGTACGTTGCGCCATGTCCTAAAATACGTCTTGTTGTTCGCGCTGGCGTTGCGACCGTCTTTTCCGTACTGACTGCACTACGGAGCGTATTATAACGTGATACACTGTTTCCTACGTTACATTACGCCCATCACAATAAAAGTTTACTATCCTGCTTTTTAGATCCCAGCTTCCTTTTTATCAGAGTATCATTAAGGCGCAGCAAGCACCATATTATCTCAGTGCTAACAATTTACCAAAACAAGTGCCATCATGAAATAGGTGCCTCATTAAATTAAATGAGCTATCAGGCGTTTTCAATGCGTCTAAAAAACTTTGCGCTTGGAGATTCTTAACTGTGCGAAATTCCATCGTCTTGTAGGGCGATGGCGGTGGGTCTCACTGCATCATTCATACGTTTTTTCGCCAACACCTTGTCGGTATCAATATGTATGGGAGTGTGTGATATTGCCGACAAGCCCTAAAAACAAGGTGTCGCATACCTATTTATAGTTCAAACACAAAACGTTGAACTAAAAAGTTATTCGAATTACAAGTTTGTTGTATGTATTTACATAAATTAGTATAGTATATAAATTAGTATTATATACTATATACCTATATTTAGAGCCTAGAACCTCCCTAGACTATGAAACCGGTCCCGCCATTTTTCTACATCATAAATTCCCTAACATTTTATAAAAACTTGCTTCCTAATTCGCCATTGTGTTAACAGCTTTAGAATCAGCATTCTGTGCATTTAACACCATCGACGAAAAAATATCGATGTGGTAAAAGCATTTTCGATCAGAGAACAATTGAAATTTGAACACGTTTCTGAACGACACGATAACATGTTTTGTTTGTCATAATTTAGGTATCCCATGCATTATATAGGTAGGAATTATGTGTATTTTATTATCAGTTATTTGGCGTTATTCTTTAGGGATATCGTTTTTTAATGTGCGTAAAAAAATAAACAATTTAAAAAATAAAAATAGTTTATTTCGAGCACCGTGACTCGTACAAAAGTTACAATTAAAATACACAATAGGTAATAAGTAAAAAAATTCAATGAACAATTAATTAAGTAAAAAATTAATTAGACATGTAGAGCAAACAACCTTAGGTATATTATAACAATAATAAGGGGGTAACTATTTCTGAAAATGAAGGATACCATATCAAAACCCATTTTTTGGAAATAAATATTTTTATTATTATTTATTTATTAAAACAATATTAGCTTTCATAATATGTATTTTTATATGAACGGTTATAGATATATAGTCTGCTAACTTAAAGTATTGCTATTTTTAGCTCTGCATGCTATTAACAGAACTCAGAATGTGAAATAACACTACTAAGCAGACCATTATGAATAAAGATGTATAGGTATACTTAGTAGTATAGTGTCTAAGTACCTACAAAAATTTAAGATAAGTCTCATTTATAACCTAGACTTAGAGTTATTATGACATTCTTTTGTATATAACTTTTTACTCGAAAATAATAGTTAAAAATCAACTGGCTGTACCATGGCTACAATAGAAAACGAGTAGGATGTAAATAAATCACAAAAAAACACTACGACTGCAAACCAGACCCAAAGTTCCGAAAAGAATGTCCGGTATGCGTGAAATGTGGGCGCGCCATCCAAGAAGAATTAAAAATGTAAAATAAAAACAAAACTAGCTATTAATATTCGTTAGAAATATTGGTTTGTCCCAAAATTGTGCCCAGGGGCTGAAACACGGCCAGGCGTGGGCGTCCAGTGGACACGGTCAGGCCAAATAAACAACAATTTATTGGAGTTCCGATCTATAGAGCACAAAATTAGATCTGTTTGGAGCTGATTTTGCATAAAGACCTGTTTTTATACCATGAAGAAATATTTTAATTAACGCGGTTGAAAATTTTGCTTATAATCACTATGTTCCATTGTATAAAACAAAGTAGTTTGCCGCTGTCTGTCTGTCCCTATGTATGCTTAGATCTTTAAAACTTCGCAACGGATCTTGATACGGTTTTTAGGGTTTTGCCATCGGTTGCAAAACCCTTATGAAATCGCTTTGGGTCTGTTTTGTGTTTTGAATCCTTAATATCTCAGAAACTACTGCAGCTATTGACTTGAAATTTGAAATAATAATACATTTTGTGCGCCCGCACATATTTATAGAAAAATAAATGAAAATAAATGAAAAATCAAAATGAAGATTTTCCATACAAATTTTGAAATCGAAATTTTAAATGGAACGTACAAAGTCGAAAGTGGTATCAAATGAAAGGTACTCGTTTGTAGATTTCAAAATAGTTTTTGAAATTTCGGTAGATTTCATACTTTTTAAAATATTTTGAAAATGGTCAAAAAAATTACCGTTCCCCCCCCCCTATCTCCGAAGATTGCAGAGCGATCGACGTGATATGTACGAAGTGTTTGTAGGTATTGATCTATATTTTATAGGAAAAATATAGAGAAGTCTGTAAAAATAATACTTTTTGAAATATGGTCAAAAAAGGGCGGGAAAAATTTCTAAAGGGGTGACTACCCCACCGAGTTGGGTATCAAATGAAAGGTATTGGTTTGTACATTCCAATGCAGTTTTTGAAATTTCGATAGATTTTATACTTTTTGATATATTTTGAAAAAGGTCGAAAAATTGACCGGTACCCCCCCTCTATCTCCGAAGATTGCAGAACGATTGATTTGATATGTACCAAGTTTTTGTAGGTATTGATCTATATTTTACAGGAAAAATATAGAGAAATCTGTAAAAATAAAACTTTTTGAAATATGGTCAAAAAAGGGCGGGAAAATTTTCTAAAGGGGTGACTACCCCACCGAGTTGGGTATCAAATGAAAGGTATTAGTTTGTACATTTTAATGCAGTTTTTGAAATTTCAATAGGTTTTATACTTTTCGAAATATTTTGAAAAAGGTCGAAAATTTGACCGTTCCCCCCCCTCTATCTCCGAAGATAGCAGAGTGATCTATATAAAATGTACTAAGCGTTTGTAGATATAGGTCTATATTTTACAGGAAAAATATAGAGAAATCTGTAAAAACAATACTTTTCGAAATATGGTCAAAAAACGAATTTTCATACAATGGGGGCTATTTCATTGAGAGCAATATCAAATCAAAGGTATGGATTTCAACAATTCAAAACAGGTTTTAAAAATCGTCTAAGTTTCATACTTAGTGAAATACATAGAAAAAAGTCGAAAAAATTATTGTAGGTAACCAACCTACTAATCTCTGTAGTAACTGTAATAGTAGGGTTCCACAGCGCCACAAAACCGTTGTTCTCAAAATTTTAAAGTCCATACCCAATGTATTCCACTGCGCTCGAAGAATATTTAGATAATAAGATTATTGAATTCATGAATTCCACCGTGCTCCAAAAAATATGAGAAGAGTAATGTATCCTGGATAATCCACACAACATCATTTAGGGACAAGCTAAGCAAGCTTGTGTAATTCGTACTACTACGATATCTGTTATCTAGAACACTCGAAAAAATAATTTTCAGATCTTACAAATATTAGTCCCGAGGCGGGAATCAAACCGCAACCTCCTGCGTTGTAAGCCCACCGCGCTAACAGGTCGTCAATATACGTACCTACCTAAACGACAAAAGTTCAAAACCCTCGGCGCGCGAGTTACACTCGCACTTGTCGTACTTGTTTTATATATAGAGTGATTCAATTGGAATGTTTATAAGTATAATAATAAATAATAACATGCATCAGTATCAGCACCGGTGCCAAGCAGAGGCGGGTCGCTATATAACTATAAAAACTTACCTACTATTTAATACCTACTTGTAATGACCCATTTTTGGGTAGTCGTCAAACTAATATTAAAAACCAGTAAACTATGTAACATTTTTATGTCGATTTACAATAGTAATGCCATAAACAATTATTTTTTTATCTTAGATAATGTAATCAGAACTCTTTTGTTAATGATATTAAGAAATCCCACAATTTTGATGGCAAAGCAGCTGCCAGATGCTGTAAAGTTCAATGCACTAAGATATTTTGAATATATATTCATTATTTTGCACTATATAAATGATCTCTGAGTAATTAAAGTCGAAAAATTATGAAACTTTAGTACAAAAAGTAGTGACTTATAAAAATAACAAAAAGATTAAGTGTTCATAAATGATTTCATTTTGTTTCTTTTTATAAATAAGTCTTTATTTCTGTTAAATTATATTTTTTGTTGATGCGGGCGATGATGCCGGTTAGGGCTGTCAAAACGCTTGACGTTACGATTGACGAGCGTGCCCTGACTTGGTTAAAGTCGTTTTCTACCTTTTCTATACACCTGCCAGAACAATATTGTTTATCTAAACCTTGTGGGAACAAACTTATGACCCTGTTAAAATAACACAACAGATCAATAATGCTTAAAACTTCGGAGAGAAAAGAAAGGGAAATAAGAACGCAATAAACCTTGACTGTGGGGAAATTACATTTCCTCCAGCATGTCTCTTTTGCACGTGCTTATGAGGTAGTAATCAGAGCAAGACAGATAGCATTTTCACGGTTACAGCCTGAAATATGCGACAGCCGCTGGTTTAATTTACTATCGTACGGCTAGACAGAAAAGTGTGTTATTATTTTCTACCCGCCTGCGAATGACATCGTTTGTCAAGCTAAAACAATTTATTCTTCGATGTTTAGGCGCTCGTGAAAATTACGGTTTAGTTGGTGAATAATAGGGATAAGGGAAGTTTAGGGTTAATTTTGCTTCAGGTCACAGGACAATTTAGAAGAAACAATCATCGCATGCAAATAGAAGTATGAGTGAGTTTGTTTGTTGTCCTCCCGAGGTATAAATAACTAAAAGATAGGAAAACCTCTGTCGGGACAGCTAGTAAATGTAATAGAGACAAAAATATATACTTTTTAGGTACTAGTAGGTAATTAATTTTAAGAATACCCAATATTTTTTTTGCTGACGTCATATGGTGAGGCTCATAAGAGGTACCTCTTATGAGCATCACCAATGTTCGGGTAAACCGATCACGCAGCAGATACGCATTTTAGCTGCGCTTGCAATTGAATGCGTATTTGCCCGCGATTGCCTAAACCACTTCAGTTCGCGCCGGAACATACCACCGACAACGCGGATTCATAACCATTTCTACCATAAGTACCATAATTAAGTGTGTCTCGCGAATACAGTCCGTATCATAACTTACCAGTGACTTTCCTTGACCACCTACCATATACAAACCAACAACATAGAGGGCGGTTTGGCGATAAACCATCAACACCTACCACAACCCCCAGACCCCAACCCTTTTCAACCAACAAAATGAAATCATTGATGAACATTTAAAGGATTGTTTACTTCTATGGTGGTTTGTTTTCATCAGTCACAATTAGAAACGGAAACATGCCATTAAAACCTGCCGACAAGTTTAAATTTTTCTCAATACCAAAGTAAGTACAAAAAGATGCTACGAACAAAACGCCAATAATTGTCCATAGAAAATGCAAATGTTTGCTCGGCCAGCCTATTTTTGAAACTTAACAGCAAGTTTTCTTAATCAAACAGCTGACTGCGATAAAGTATAATAAGTATGACTTCTCAACATATTCGATTTCTACAGACAAACTGGTCAGAAGTTTTAATTCTTCCGTTCCTTCGATGTTTTAATTTATCAGCAAGATATGACTTGCAGGACGTGCCTGTGTTACATTTACTATTATATTTTTATTGGTATGCTTTTGTATGAGTTGGCAGATATTTATCGGCTATCGGAACATTATTCGGTGCTCATAATCGTCCGCATAAAGCACCTTGTCACACGGTCGTTGGGCGCCCGTACGCTCGACCCCAGCCGTTCTTTTTGTATTCTTACACAGTCCTGTATTCTTGGAGATGTGGAAAAAATTGAGATATTAATATATCTTTCTAATTCGAAATACGTTATGGGTGAACGGGAGATCATAAATCATTATGTATCTTTTAAATATGCGAGAGAAAATCGATTTTCGGAGAAGTGTCGTTATTGTCGTCAATCAGCTTTTGTGTGTTTGTATTGACAGTTTTGAGAGGCTAGTTATACAGGGTGGCTTTTGAGAAGGGACTAGTTAGACATGAGACTTTGAGGTAGAGAAAAGTCGTGAAACCAAAAGTAAAACAAAAAGTATACGCAGCACTACATAATGCATATTGGGTATAAAATAAAAACGATTTTTTTATATATACGCTGTTTTTTGGATTCTATTGATGATAAGGATAAATTATTTCATTATAATTTTGCATCTCTCTTTTTCTAATCTTTTCGAACAACTAGAACATAAGCAACAGATGATTTTCATCTAACTCTCATAGTTTCGTATTAGGCCTTCTACTTCCATGTCAAAAAGCCACCCTGTATTATATTCTAATTGCATTCGAGCAGACTTTTTGCAAAATTTAGTTTGAAATCGACGTTTGTACGATTCCCAGATGTTAAAAAATTTCTACCTTATTTAAGCAGAACACAAGCTCAGCCTGCGCTAGTGCAGTGTGAATTATCCAGCATCATTTACTCATTATTTTATAAACAACTAGCGGTCCGACCCGGCTTCGCACGGGTGTTAAACAAAATATTTAAGAAATTATACACACTAACACGATAGGTTTCACAGTTTTCATACGGATTCCCCGAATCCTTACTTTTTTAGCAGCATTGGGGTTTTTGACATTAACTCGACACTCCATGACTGACTCTGCTGGCCGTAGAAAAAAAGCAAGCAGCGGAGCCATAATAGAAAAAGAGGTTGAATATATAGAATAGCGTACGTTTTTATTATTGAATTTTTCATGCGGATCCCTTATTTTTTTTTAAATATTCTATAGCCTATTTTCATCAAAGAAAATGTAGGATTAGAATCCTACAGGTGAAAGAATTTTTCAAATCGGTCCAGTAGTCTCGGAGCCTATTCAATTCAAACAAACAAACAAGCAATCAAATCTTTCCTCTTTATAATATTAGTATACACATAGACTAACAGTTGGCCCTGGCTTCGCAGGGGTATTTAACAGAATTTCGAAAGATGATACACACTTTTATTTATGTAGATCAGTTGAGCTTCCCAGTGGGTACTGTATACATTTAATTCATGGATTCAGATATACTCGGCGCACGAAATGCGACAAAACGTTTAGGTATTTTTAGCAAAACGCACATTCTGAGACTTATTTGGTTGCTTATTCCAAAATGACGACGCACGAAATGCAACTAATCCGTAATTTATAGGCGCATATTGGATTGGTTCGCTATCGTTGAATCAGAACATGCTCTATGGCCATGTCTGCCCTAATAGCGGCTGGAGCAATCGACGAGTCATTCCGCGCTTATTAAGAAGATGAACGGATTGAATTAGCTTATTGTGTTGTTTCGTGACCTTTGGTTTTGTTGCTTACTAGCGATCCGCCCCGGCTCCGCATATTAATCCGGGTATTTAACAAAATTTTCAAATATTATATATTGCTTATACGTTGGATTAGATTATGGCAGTTCTCATACGGATCCCAATTCTTTTTTTCTAAATTCCTCTGTTAATCATGGATAATAGAAATATGAAAGAATAGAAAGAAAAGAAGAGTTACAAAAAAAAAGGAAGCGATAGTTGAAATATTTTTTCAAATCGATCCAGTAGTTTCCCTTCCTTTCAATCCATTTTTAGAAATAGGTGCCTTTTGCGAAATAGGTTCGGAACCCTTGACCTTTTATTTTCAATTTAGGCAACGATCAAATTAAATGCATAAACCACACCAAATTAAATGCATTAACCCATACATGTCGCTTATTCCATAGTTATTCTATTGTAAATTATTTATAAGATAAATTTGTAGTACAATTAAGTATTAATCTATCAATCTTATTCTCCTATTATGCATCATTCTCCAACATCTCTACGTTTACGAGCGATATCCAGAACAAATTAGAATGTTTGATGCGGCAATCTTAAAATTTAGGCGTCGTATTTTTTGGACGACCTCCTGCCTCGTTTGTTTTCTATCCAAACACACCTAAAGCCATTTAACACAATTTGAGTGCAAAGGCCGAATCGCTCGGATTTCATGGAGTGTGCTATTTCTAAAAAGCTTGTTTTTACAGGGAGCACTCAGGAGACTGTAACTCGAGAATTGTATGCGCTAGGCGAAGTGCCAACTGTTGATTTGTTTTACGTGCTCATTTAATTGTGGCTATTTTTTGTATTCTCTGAATACAAAAATTCTGTGAATATAAATAATAGGTAATAATTTTAACCGACGAAATACAAAGAGGGGGTTCTATGCTAGGCTGTAAGCTTTTATTAATACAAGTATGTTCGTGATGATGGGAATTCTTAATAATAAAATACTTTCGCTATTGAATGGAGAATAATATCTCGATATCATTCTCCATTGAATGGAGAATAATATCTCGATATCATTCTCCATTCTATGCGATTCCAAATAAACAAATTTTACGTCTAATAATATTTCTACTAGTCGTCCAAAAGGCAGAATAATCACACTTCTTTAAGCTTACCCTGTTCTCTAATTATTTCTAAGGTTTATTAATTTTATCACCAAACATAGGAAAAATTCAATTGTTTAAACTTATTTCTAGTAAACTGATGAATGTTTGGCACGAGACAACAACCCTGAAACATCTATTTCACAAATCTCTATCGATTAAAATACCATTGGCATCGTCAATACATGAAAAAGTACAAGATTATGTTTCAAGTCGATAAAAACGTTACAAAAAAGTGTCTCCCGTGGGTGATACAGCCGTTTAAGATAACCATCTGACCCTGACGTCCTGCACGCAAGGATTCCAAGCGTTCCATGCTCATATTTTTCTTTTGGTGTGGTGGGTTCCGCAAAATATGGCGAAGCACTTTTTATGAAACATGACACAGACGTTTTGTTCTGCGCGAGAAAAAATGCTGAGAAAACTTGCAACTTGTATTTAAGCCGTAGAGTTATTTAGAAAAACTCTTCTCTTAAAGAAAGAACTATACAAGTAAAGAAAGAAACACTAGCTCGGAAATATTTTGTATACACTATTTTCTTTATATTTTACTCAACTTTAGTTTAAAATAATTCTAAAGGTCATAATTAATCGTAACTTACGACAGTAACATTAAATAGCTCACGAAACTCAAACGCAGGTAAAGTGTAGAATCTCCTCCTGTCCCTTCGAGGCTCAGAGATGAGGCGCCAGATTAGTAATTAGACAGGCGACACATGTTTTGGACTCTTTAACTTCGGCTCGTTAACACCAGTGACATTTATAGCTATCCCACACCGAATAAAATCATGATACGCCCTAATAATCGTAATCTTCGCTGCTGACAATTTTGGAATTCCAAAACCAGTGAACCAATTTCCAAGTGTTCTATTGTAGCAAACCATGAATGGGAAGGGAAGTATCAGTACGGCGCTCATTGAATGCCTTCGATACAAATATTGCGGTAAGGGAACGCCTCAAATAACCTATTATTGACACGTTAACAGACACTTGAGATTAGCATCTGTGCCTCCAAATCTTCAGATTTCATACAATGCGGGATTACAACCGAAGTGGTTTATTTTTATTTGTAAACAGCACAATACATTGTCGGGGTTGGTCACACCAGCACATCTTTGAATGTTATTCTCATCGCACACGTTTCGGTGAACTCCACAAGAATGTAATGCATTCGTGCCTAGTGTTGGTGTGAAAAAACAATCGCAAAAAATAGGGTCGCGACTATGCCGGTGCGCGAAGAAGTACCTATCATTGCAGCATTCATAACATCGATACCTTTTATTCTGTGAGCTACCAATAGTTCAATATTTATTTCTTCGCTTTTATTATTTGGAAGCGTATGTATTTTGTAACAGCGCTAAGTCTGTCAAGAGCAAACGGCATTTACCTTAAACGAAATCCCTAAATGTAAACACAGCTTTTAAAGATTACGCTCCTCTGTTCACTTAAATCATCAAGTTATCAGAAGCAGCAGGTCTTTTTGTCACAGAGCCTCACAACTTATTGAAACATCAAAACGAAAATATATCATTTGTCAAGTCGTTAGAGTCCAATATCGGTTGGCTATTGTGAGCAAGCTTTGTTACAGCAATGTGACAAAGTCGACTTATAAATATGATTTATGGCCGTGTTAAGTATCCCTTGCAATTGTTGTGAATATTTATTTATACTCGTAAACTATAAACAACAAGCAAATCTGGTTATTTATGACGTGATTGGACTTTTGCGTACCAGGACTCTGAGCTTTAGAAACAGCTTCGACTGAAATGTAGATTTTCTCCACAAACGACATGCGACGCCGTAGAATTAGATACAATCGATATCCATTTTACTATCCAATCAATCGTCATTATAATGCTCCCGTTGAAATCTACATCAAATTCTTTGTCGGTTTGACTACTTTATTTGATTCTTTCCATCATTTGTCCGCAGGTGAAAAGCCCTTCAAATGCGAGTACGCCGGCTGCGACCGTCGATTCGCCAACTCCTCGGATAGAAAGAAGCATTCGCACGTGCACACCTCCGACAAACCTTACAACTGTCGCGTCCACGGCTGCGACAAGTCGTACACCCATCCGTCGTCGCTTCGCAAGCACATGAAGGTGCACGGAGCGGCTGGCGAGTCGCCGCGGTACGACAGCGATGGGGATGACTCATCGTCCGCTGGAAGCGTCAGCGTCACCGCCGGCGCCGCAAGCCCCGTCGCACCCATCCCTCCCCCTCCCTCGCACCACCCACACCACCACCCCTCAATAACAGACAAACTAGAAAGCCTTAACGATAAGTACCTCAACCCACACGACCCCAAACCTTACGACCGGCCCATACCACCCCATCACAACCAACCGCCTCCCCCGCACCTGACCAATCTAAGCGGGAACGGAGTAATGGACAATAAGACTGGATTTAGTGGGCACTGGACGCAGTTCCACCAGCCAGCGCCTGCGATGCCCCACGGGGTTCCGGACTGGTGGTGTCCGACGCAAGAGTCCTACCACCATCATCATCTGATGCACCATTCGGGAGCTGCCGCTGCGTATTGACCACACCGCGCTTAGAGAACTCTTCATTCGACTGACACCACCGAAGACTGTGACAAAGAAAAGTGTTTAGTGTTAAGGATATTTAAAGAAGTGTGCGAAAAACTGGTTCTCAAACGTCGTGGAATGAAAAGTTCACTAAAGCGCTTTCAGGTTATTTTGTGTGTTACGCTTATTAATGTTCTAATTAGTTCATAACCAGTCCAATTTTGTATAACTGGCCAGAGCAAGCCGTCCGAAATTGTCCTACTGTAAGTGAAATGTGTGACAGTGCAACAATAGTCCTAAAACTGTTGTAACTAAAACAACAGGGTTGTAAACAATGACCATTTGCTGGATGCTTTATTTACAGCATGTCGTATATTTTGTGAAAACAATCTTATTTGTAAAGGAACGTGTTCCATTATTTTTTGGTGAAGATTCCTAACAAGTATTGTGTACGCTATGAGCAATTGAAAGACTTGCATTCAACTCGGATTTTTGTCAACTGCATTGTCGACAATGATTTATCACAGCCTTCATAGAATAAGAACAACAATCGATTATATTGTAAGATTGATTTCTCGCAATGCTGACACCATAAACTCATACAAAGACTTAAATTTCTTAGTTCGTAAGTACAGATTGCGTTGTCAAATCAGCATGGCCAAAGCACTAAAGTCTTATAAAACGACATAGGTTGTAAAGTATGTAAATTATAACGAATACGAGTAAAATGTGTATTGTATAAAACTAGTTATAAGAAAATGCCCAGTGATAGTAGATTTAAGGTTGGTTTTATTGTATACTTGTCGCTATTTGATTTGTGCTGTTCTATAACTTTACTACAACGAGCAAATGTATATTTATAAAACATAGTGTTATTTTTTCACGGATCGATATTGTAGATAGAAAATTAAATTGTACCTACCTATAACTACCCATTAACTAAATGACTGAGAGAAAATGAGAGCATCTTCGATTTAAGTTATTTCTATAGGAGATCTGTGTCTTTTCTACAGGCCTGTACATAAAAGCAAAAATAAAAATATGTCAACATCGACTCTATTTTTTTATTGTACCTTTAAACGTTACCTTACCTTAGTGTTTCTGGTTTCCCTTTTATTGACTAGATTATCTTGGTTAAGTTGATTCTTTGTATAAAATATACATAGATCTGTGTCGATTGACAAAAATCAGTTGTTATGATCACCAATTATTTAAGAGCGGTTTTTGCAAAAAATAAAAACATATAAAATAATTAGTATATGCTTTTCTTTGAACCACTCAAAAAAAAACAATATATATTTAAATACTTCCATCGATATCTTTGAACACAATACGAATAAGGGAAAAGCAATTAATATCTGTTAAGGAAACCTTTAAACAATTCATAATCAAAGATTGATCACACTATGTCAAGTAACTAAAATAGAAATCCAATTCTCGCGATCATTTCGATCGAATTCCGATCAAAAACCAAACTCCGTGACGATACCAACAATAAAACACCACAACAAAACAAGGAACAATCATATTCGAACAGAGAATTGAATTTATCATTGGGAAAGAACGAGAGAAAGAAATGATAAATGATCTCAGAGGCATAAGACAGAGCGAGAGCGAGCAGGACGGAAGACGGCGATCGTATTCGATTCGAATTGTCCAAGGGGATGATTTATCGTTTCTCAACAGGGATTGGCCGATGCAGTACTTAAAGATTTATAGATCCTTATGGTGCATGCGCGGTAGGAGCGTTTTCATATTATAAATCCTCACTCCCGCGCATGCACTTGCGATTGCCTCTTTATCTGTCTGGTGGAGAAATTAAAAGTACAATGTTAACATATTGCTTTAGGAGAGGAATGACCGACGCAGGCAGAACACTGCGGGCTCCTATAATTGGCGGAGTAAGTTAATGCGCCGGCGCACGGACGAGTGTTCCGTGGTGCAGGCGCGGTAACCAGTATTGTAATTGATTATCGCGTTAACATGCCTTTGTATTCTTGACTGACATCATGCAAAAGCAAAAAATAAGGACCGTTTTCCAGAACTCTACATGACGGTATAGAAACCTAATAAATTGCTGTAGATTCCAATCACAAATTGCGCGTGGCGTTCTTTAGTTAGAAAACAGTGGTTATAGGATCCAAGCTATAAATTATTCATCCTAAATAAATTTTAGTTTCGTCTAAGGACAAGCATAATGAAGCTTTGGAGTCACTCGCAATTTTAGAAGAAAGCACACATCCTGATGTTTTGAGTCAAGTTAAATTATGGTTGTTGTTCTAACGATAAACAAGCTTTGAACTAAATTTTTCATATTGAAAAATTATTTTGCCATTAGAATCCTACATTATCCCTATTATGAATATAGGCTTAACAATTATTTAAGGTCCCGTATGAAAACTAAAATAATTTACACAAACGCGTGAAAAATATTATTATTTTTAAAACTTGTGTTAAATACCTATGCTAAGCCGGGGTGGACCTATACTTTAAAATAGAAAACATAACACCTAACTGTATTTATTTATTGAAAATGAAAATGGAAAGAATATATAAATGGTAAGCAAATAGGTCGTACCCAAACATACCCGTGCCAGGTAACGTAAGTATATTGACTCCGTGTTGCGAGCCCCATTCCTGATAAGATCTGAGTCTGCCAGTGACACCTGGCCACGCCTCCGCAGCCCTCATCATCCCTTTACGTACGACCTGTATCCTATTCACGGGAGAGTTTTGGGAAAAACATGAGTCACTCACGTAACGGATGGATTTAGAAAATTTCATAATAGGGGCTCAGTTTTGAGTCAGTTTTTTTTATCTTTATTTATCTTTAGATAGATCTGTCTAGAACTATTATTATAATGCCTTGCAATTACAGGGTGCATGTTTTACTGTAAATTATAATTTATAAGACCTTTATGGTGGAAAAACTGTTTTAGTTTGAATTTGCGATGATATTTCTACGGTTTTGGAATAGCAAAAATGAATGTATGGAAAACATTTCAAAATAGCAAGGCACGTGTGTGACAAAAATCGGACAAAATTACGTAACTTGACTGTCAGACAAGAGAATCAAATTAGGTCTCTTACTTTTTGTTGTAAGTTTCGATTTACGGGACTAATTTCAGAGTATTTGGAATGAAACCAAAATTATTCCAATAATTCCTCTCAAAACGTAGTTTGCTAATGCATTCGGGCGAGGTGCAAAAAATAATTTATGATAAAATTCAATAGAGTTAGAATTCAAATACAATTCAGGCTGGGCGGGCTTTTTTCTAACCATCCTGTATGGTTTGAAATCTTTATTTATTAGTATCAGTATATTATAGTCCTCATTTGAAATTCAGTTTATTGGCAAATATTAAAAACATTGTAATCGTTTGCGGGTTTTAACTATTGCAGAAAGAACTACATAGCAATAGTAATAATACTATCTAAGGTGTGAAACTTACTTAGATAGGTACCTACTTACTCCTGTGGCTCAGCGACCCGAAGTGTGTCTATTGGTCTCCGTTAAGAGAAGTCGCAATTTTTCTCTGTGCAGGACAGAGAAAAAAAGGTGTGAAACAGTTCCTAAAAATTTAAAACACAAGAACTCCATTTAGACTTGTTAATATGTACCAAGAGGTCGTGGCCCACATTATTTTTATTTTGGTAAACACCCTCATAGCCAAACACCCACTTTAAAATGTACTCTACTGATAATCGTGCAAATAACCTGTCACCAAAAATTTTAGATGGAATTTTCGTGTAACAAAATTGCGTAGAGCGATTATGGCGCGATAGGCGGTCGTCAGAACACTTGTCCTGATATACAGAACAATGCTATCCCACTGATTCCGTTGTTTGCCTGCATCGCGCTTCCGGAATGCCTGATTTAAATTCAGAACGCGGACTGATATGTTCTTTTCTAAGATACTGGTAAAAAGGAGGCTTGTTTAATTTAGGGTATCCAGCTATGACAAACATTTTCACTCACAAAAAATATAATATTATTTAAGTTAGTTAGCTAGTTAAACTTGCTTATTAGTCCAAAGTACCTTCAAGATTAAAGAAAACTTATTAACATCGGTTAGCTAGTTAAATAAAATCAAAAATATCCGCTATAGAATTTAGTAGGTAACGCACACAAAACCTGTCCCCAGCACTACTGGCTATAACTTCAAAAACATTGTCATGTCAATATTGTCTCCCCTTTGCTTACTGTGTATAATTCACACAAATCTTTGTGTTTCTTTGTGCGGGGTCGGCCCCCGCCGCGCCCTGATGATGAGTTACGGAGCCGGAAGGAAGTCGCCCCTCCTTGCCCGAGCCTCCCCTGCTTCCGATACCAATCGCGGGCTTTCGCTCATTGCAGATCATAATTTATTGAAGCTGCAGTCTATGTGCCAGCCTACGCAGAGCCGGTCCGAATAAATCCTCTGAGATATCTGCAATAAAATATTCGTAGAAACATCGCAGTGTGCCTAATATATGTACAACAGAGTAAATTTTATATACGTCGCCAATGTTGCCATCTATCTCCTGAAGGTAAGTGTCGACATGACCGAGGATTGAACAACTTTGCTTCACTCTAACCTTCAAAAACGCTAAATTGTAGAGTTCCTCTAAGTCAATGAGGTAGGTACCATCTTATCAATGTGGCAGCCTCCTTTTCTAACTTGACTCAAGTGACATTAATAAATCCAGTAAGATTAAAATCCATCAGAATCGCAAGAAGAAATGATTTCCAGCTAAATATTTCATCGTACCAGGAACTTTTTAATCCCTTCCTTCAGTGGGTGTAGTCCAATAAGCGAAAATAATTCGCTATGGCGTGGAAGTGAATCGCACGCGGCCCTAGTCTTAGACACGTGTCGCTCTGGGCCATAACCTATTGTAATATGAGTTATTTATGAATATTGTTTCTCGCTTTGCCAGGCCATGGCACGCGTCGCTTGATGTTACACGCACTTATGAACACCAGTAAGCTGCGGTTTAGATTAAGTGGAGCTCGTGATTTTCGTAATGTGTTTGATGAGATGGGTTAAGGGGAGAGCTTTAAGTCAATTATGAAGGTCAACTTGGGACTCTTTGTATCTATTTGAAATCTGACCTGTCTATACGTGGTCAGACGGTTCACAGTCTGTGGACAGAACTGTTCTAGCGCTTCAGTATAATATACTGTATCCGCCCCGGCTTCGCACGGGTATTTAACAAAAAAATATTTTTTTATGCGTAAGCCTAATTTTTTTGAAAATATTTTATAGCCTATGTTCATTACAGAAGTTTTAGGATTTAAATGGTGAAAGAATTTTTAAAAGCGGTCCCGTAGTTTCGGAGCCTATTCAATTCAAACTAACAAACAAACAAACAATCAAATCTTTCCTCTTTATAATATTAGTAATATTAGTATAGATATAGATGTATATACTGAAGCGGTAGAACAGTGCCTGGATCTTCTCTAGCCAGGGTCCCTATTGAACGGGAAACCGTAGGACATGCTCGTTGATGGGACCTGAATTGGGGCTTGTCAATTATTACAAAGGTCGACTTGTCTGTTCTATTGAGATTTAAAGTCTGACCCCGCGTAGTTTCTGAAGCGCTTTTGGAGATGAACTGGTTCCATTTTGAACGGGAATCCAGTAGGACCGACTAACTCTGTAGTTATTCATATAATCCCGGGGTCTTGTAAGTCTTCTAGCTAAAGTTACTTCAACGGATTCTTGTTGGAAAATTGCGATTTGACAGTTTGCACGTTAGAATAATTTGTATTATATTTTTGATTTTTTTTTTATATAACTATAAGGTTAGCCTACAGATAAAACCTACACCGAAACGAAACATACATAATAGATTTTAACATAATTTTAAGAATCACTGATGATATATGTTCCAATCTCTTACAGGCCGATACAGCATACATTTACATAGAGTTCTTAGTATATGTATATACTTATAATGAAGCATATAAAAGCAGAATAAGATTAGAACATGAGCTCCACAGGGGCTATGTATACCTATTTAAAAAATAATTATTGATGTTGGAGAAGAAATTGGGGTGGACAGAAGTTGGTCTTCTAGCGTTAGTTTTTGACGTGAATCCTATGACTACAATAAACTTCAACATCAATAACGAACAAAAGATTCCTAGCTAAAGCTATAAGCTGCCAACAGGTCCAGAGGAAGTAGGTCCTCTGGACCTGTTGGCAGCTTATAATTCCAAATACACAGCGGTTTCTACTACCCAACTACCCCAAACTCATTCAGTCCAGTTCATAGTCACCATTCAACAAAAAGTACAATTATAAAAGTCAGACAAATACTAAAAAAAACAATACAGAATTAAAAATCAAAATTATAAAGCATATTACAGTTAACAATTTAATGATTAATGTTTCAGCAATACCTACGTATAGTAAAACAAGTACGACAAGTGCGAGTGTAACTCGCGCGCCGAGGGTTTTGAACTTTTGTCGTTTAGGTAGGCACGTATATGACAACCTCTTGGCGCGGTGGGCTTACAACGCAGGAGGTTGAGGTTTGATTCCTGCCTCGGGACTAATATTTGTAGGATCTTCAGATTATTTGTTCGGGTGTTCTAGTCCTTTTCTGTACACAAAAATAAATCATCTAATGTGATACTTATACTTTATTAATAACAGCTATCGTAGTAATACCAATAACACAAGCTTTGCTTAGCTTAATTGGGGGTAAATGATACTGTGTGGATTATTTAGGATACATACCTATCTCTTCTCAAAAATTTTGAGAACAACGGTTTTGGTGCGCTGTGGAACTCCTATTAAGTTACTACAGAGATTAGTGGGTTGGTACCTACAATTTTTTTTCGGCTTTTTTCAACCTATTTCACTAAGTATGAAACTTAGACGATTTTCAAAACCTGTTTTGAATTGTCGAAATCCATACCTTTGATTTGATATTACTCTCAATGAAATAGCCCCCATTGTATGAAAATTAGTTTTTTGACCATATTTCAAAAAGTATTATATTTACAGACTTCTCTATATTTTTCCTGTAAAATATAGATCTATATCTACAAACGCTTAGTAAATTTTACATCAATCACTCTGCAATCTTCGGAGATAAGGGGGGGGGGGGGGGGGGAATGGTAAATTTTTTGACCTTTTTCAAAATATTTCGAAAATTATAAAACTTATCGAAATTTCAAAAACTGTATTGGAATGTACAAGCCAATACCTTTCATTTGATACCCAACTCGGTGGGGAAGTCACCCCTTTAGAAAAATTTCCCGCCCTTTTTTGACCTTATTTCAAAAATTATTATTTTTACAGACTTCTCTATATTTTTCCTGTAAAATATAGATCGATATCTACAAACACTTGCTTCATATCACATCGATCGCTCTGCAATCTTCGGAGATAAGGGGGGGGGTACCGGTAAATTTTTCGACCTTTTTCAAAATATATCAAAAAGTGTAAAATCTGTCGAAATTTCAAAAACTGTATTGGAATCTACAAGCCAATACCTTTCATTTGATACCCAACTCGGTGGGGTAGTCAGCCCTTCAGAAAATTTTCCCGCCCTTTTTTGACCATATTTCAAAAACTGTTATTTTTACAGACTTCTCTATATTTTTCCTGTAAAATATAGATCCATATCTACAAACACTTGGTACATATCACGTCGATCGCTCTGCAATCTTCGGAGATAGGGGGGGGACGGTCATTTTTTTGACCTTTTTCAAAATATTTTAAAAAGTATAAAACCTACCAATATTTCAAAAACTATTTTGAAATCTACAAACGTGTACCTTTCATTTGATACCACTTTTGACTTTGTACGTTCCATTTAAAATTTCGATTTCAAAATTTGTATGGAAAATCTTCATTTTGATTTTTCATTTATTTTCATTTATTTTTCTATAAATATGTGCGGGCGCACAAAATGTATTATTATTTCAAATTTCAAGTCAATAGCTGCAGTAGTTTCTGAGATATTAAGGATTCAAAACACAAAACAGACCCAAAGCGATTTCATAAGGGTTTTGCAACCGATGGCAAAACCCTAAAAATTGATTAATGAATAAAATTGTTTAGCGCTTACTTTTATTATTTTTAATGTATCGTAGTTACCTACAAAAGCTTTCAAACTATAAACTTAAAAAAAACGTTAATTTTTTTTGCCGTCGGTGATTTATTTTTGTTGTCTCCAAAATCGTACAAAAAGATTGCCACTGAATGTATAGACTGAATGACCATAGACATTATAAACAGAGACCCTGTGAGATACTATAACGCTTGCTATAACGTAACTACTTATTTGCTTATAATTATAACAGATAAGTATTTATGGTACCTTTAAAAATAGATCAAAGTCCAAAAAGTAATATATTAATAGCATATTAACTACTTTATATCAAACTAATATTATAAATGTGATAGCTAGGATGGATGTTAATTACTTCTTCACGCAAAAAGTACTGAATGCAATGAGCTGATTTTGCATGAAGGCTATACGAGTATATAATAGTTTTAGGCCAGGAATAAATATAGACTACTTTTTATCGCTTCTATCAGTTCCCATGGGATAGAAATGACCTAGAAACCTCTAAAATTTGCTATTTCCTTTTTAGTACCTAATATTCTTTGCAAAGAAAAGTTTATTCTTATCAGTTACAAAATCCATTGGTTCAATAATACAGGATGTCTTTAAAAAAACTCAATATGCTGTGTTATTAATTAAGTATTAAGTATACCAGTCACATAACACCATAAAACAAGCTCTGCTTGCCTGTGTGGATTGTCCGTCATTATTTACTTATTGTTTCTTATAAATCAAGGGCATGACTCCTTTCACAAGTTTTCTCTAACTATTTACACACTTGACCATCACCGCCCTTCTCAACAAAACATCCTGTATATAAAAATATGCACTTGCATTGCACTCTTGTTTATTTTGCCAAGCTATTAAACCCTCAGCCGTTTAGTTAAGCATGTAATTCGACTCCCCCTCATGACATGAGAGAAGCCACGTGTGAGCCATAGCTGTGGGTGATGAAATTCATACTTTTTCGTTGATTTTGTTACAATTTCGTAAGATTTTAGATAAATGAAAAAAAAATGATTAGATTTTTTTTATATATTATATACATGGGAACCTATTTTTGTTTTATTTTGTTAATTTAATTAAACTAGGGATTTTGTTGTCAAGTAAAAAAAAAAACAAATTACCATGCAAAAAGATACGACGAGGATGGGATTCGAACCCACGCGTGCAGAGCACATTGGATTAGCAGTCCAACGCCTTAACCACTCGGCCACCTCGTCACGTAAGACGGCGCCGAAATTACCAAACACTTTCTATTAGCAGATGATACATGTTAATAAAGTTGTTTTGATAAAGAAATTCATTGTGGTGACGTCAATCCGTACTATCGTATGCCCCGTAATGGGTTCAAATAACTCTGAAGGTCACATTCTCTTTGCTACTACGACATAATAAGATGCTAGTATAGGTAATTTTTCGGCTGAATAGCAATTAAACTACAATATTGTTGTAAACAACATAAACTTAGAGTTATTATGAACGAAAAACAAATAAACCATACCTTTAAGCCTATAAATGCACGAATAAGAACCTTCTGCCTGCCATTCATTTTTACGGCATTTTGATAGCTCACTATCCACTTGTGGGACTCCGCAGTAGGTAATCTTCGCTCCAGGAAAATGCCCTTTTGTCCCATAATATTACATAAGTCCTGTAATTGTCAATAATTTCCTAACATAATGGTGGTCGAAGGCGCCAGCTCCGGTCCCCGTCTCCTGAATATGACAAATAACGTTAAAAATGAAACTACACGAATACCAACATAAAATAAAAATGTCAAAAATTTAAATTAAGGATTAAAATATTTAAATTTAGTGCGGGCGTCCCGATCGCCTGCCCAGTGCTGTACCACTCGCCGGCTGTGGAAGTGTGGAGATGGAATATAATAATCGAGGAATTGCTAATCGTTAACTGTATTTTATTTTTGTTTATTTTTATTAGTGTACTGTACAATTGTTGTTGTATTTTGCATGTCTTTCTGAAGTTTCAAATGATGTCATACTACCTAATGATTTTGGTTTCAGAGATATTTTTGTGTTAAAAATGGTACAGAGATGGTGTAAATATAAATAATTTGCTTTTGTTTCGCTATGATCTGGCATAATATCATCAATATCATCTAACAGATATAATATGGCAAGCCATATTACAACAAATAAAAAAACAACACAATTATAATAATATAAAAAAAATTATATTATAAAATTCCATTCAGTTAATTTAATGTTTAGCTTTCTAAAACTAATTAAGTCCACAGTTAGATTTTGGGAATATATAATTTTACTAACTGGGTGCCCGCGGTTTCACCCGCTTAACTCCCGATCCTGTGGGATTTTCGGAATAAAAAGTGCCCATATTTACCAAACACAGATAGCTTATGACCTGGAAATAAACTTTTATAGGACACAGGGTTTATCAAAATTCGTCAAGTAGTTTTTGTGTGAAAGAGTAACAAACATCCACCCACATTTACAAACATTCGCGTTTATAATATTAGTAGGATATGACACTGACCGTTGCGATAAAGATAAAGATAGATAAAGATACATTTAGATGGGTGCTCTAACTTGTTTGGTAACCAATCTAGGTAACTGCCGTTTTGGTAACTTACCTACTGATATAATGTAGGTTAATGGGACTTGCAAGTAAGTGCTAAGATTTATTGACTGGTGATTATTCTGTAATTTTTTATGATCTAATTGAAATAAATGGTATTGATTTAGTTGGGTAATTAAGGTTTGCAGGCATCTTTTCGAACGAAATGATTAATATATTTTCAAAAATCTAACATTCATGAGAAATTCAGTCATCACATGAGAAAGAAAGAATAAAAATGCTTTTTTGGCTGTTTATTTTAAATTTATCAAAACCTAAAACATTATTCGTTTAAAGCACGGTTCAAAACGTTTACAAAATAAAGCCCACTCCCCACTAACCGAGCTCGACCAGAATACTATAAATTAATGGAGTGTACTGCGCCTGAGAATTTTAAATATTTGAAGGCTCCGTTTAGAAAAAATCGAAATCTCCACCGAGGATAATATATTACTCAAAATAAATAATACAATCATGAAGTTATAGTAGTGTTTATAAAACGTAATCGTGCTTTTATGGCCCATATATTCGGGGAGACGGGTTCTCGTACTAGAACAGTAACTGTTCTTATAATTACCGTGACGAGACGAGATTATCTACTCTTTTGAGACTATTTGTTTTTGTGATATGTTGTGGAGGTATGTTCATCAAGAAAAGACGGACGCTCAACTCTATTATCATGTCGACTACCCTAATCTACTTCTATAATTATATAAATCGTCAATTTTGGTCGTTGTCTGTAAATTAGTAAGTACATTTATAAAAAAAATATCCTGTAATTGGTTGTAAGTGATATTTTTTAAGTTAAAACACAATATAGACTTGATATGGATTAGTTAAGCTTCCTGTAGATTACTTGCAACAGTCTGCATTTACCTCAATTGTTTCAACTGGAGATACAAGTTCTAAAATAGGGTATTTTTAGGGTTTTGCCATCGGTTGCAAAACCCTTATGAAATCGCTTTGGGTCTGTTTTGTGTTTTGAATCCTTAATATCTCAGAAACTACTGCAGCTATTGACTTGAAATTTGAAATAATAATACAATTTGTGCGCCCGCACATATTTATAGAAAAATAAATGAAAATAAATGAAAAATCAAAATGAAGATTTTCCATACAAATTTTGAAATCGAAATTTTAAATGGAACGTACAAAGTCGAAAGTGGTATCAAATGAAAGGTACTCGTTTGTAGATTTCAAAATAGTTTTTGAAATTTCGGTAGATTTCATACTTTTTAAAATATTTTGAAAATGGTCAAAAAAATGACCGTTCCCCCCCCCCTATCTCCGAAGATTGCAGAGCGATCGACGTGATATGTACCAAGTGTTTGTAGGTATTGATCTATATTTTATAGGAAAAATATAGAGAAGTCTGTAAAAATAATACTTTTTGAAATATGGTCAAAAAAGGGCGGGAAAAATTTCTAAAGGGGTGACTACCCCCCCGAGTTGGGTATCAAATGAAAGGTATTGGTTTGTACATTCCAATGCAGTTTTTGAAATTTCGATAGATTTTATACTTTTTGATATATTTTGAAAAAGGTCGAAAAATTGACCGGTACCCCCCCTCTATCTCCGAAGATTGCAGAACGATCGATTTGATATGTACCAAGTTTTTGTAGGTATTGATCTATATTTTACAGGAAAAATATAGAGAAATCTGTAAAAATAATATTTTTTGAAATATGGTCAAAAAAGGGCGGGAAAAATTTCTAAAGGGGTGACTACCCCACCGAGTTGGGTATCAAATGAAAGGTATCAGTTTGTACATTTTAATGCAGTTTTTGAAATTTCGATAGGTTTTATACTTTTCGAAATATTTTGAAAAAGGTCGAAAATTTGACCGTTCCCCCCCCTCTATCTCCGAAGATAGCAGAGTGATCTATATAAAATGTACTAAGCGTTTGTAGATATAGGTCTATATTTTACAGGAAAAATATAGAGAAGTCTGTAAAAACAATACTTTTCGAAATATGGTCAAAAAACGAATTTTCATACAATGGGGGCTATTTCATTGAGAGCAATATCAAATCAAAGGTATGGATTCCGACAATTCAAAACAGGTTTTAAAAATCGTCTAAGTTTCATACTTAGTGAAATACGTAGAAAAAAGTCGAAAAAATAATTGTAGGTACCAACCCACTTACTACCCACTAATCTCTGTAGTAACTGTAATAGTAGGGTTCCACAGCGCCACGAAACCGTTGTTCTCAAAATTTTAAAGTCCATACCCAATGTATTCCACTGCGCTCGAAGAATATTTAGATAATAAGATTATTGAATTCATGAATTCCACCGTGCTCCAAAAAAATATGAGAAGAGTAATGTATGTAATGTATCCTGGATAATCCACACAACATCATTTAGCGACAAGCTAAGCAAAGCTTGTGTAATTGGTACTACTACGATAGCTGTTATACTTAATAAAGTATAAGTATCACATTAGATGATTTATTTTTGTGTACGTAGAAAAGGACTAGAACACTCAAACAAATAATCTGCAGATCTTACAAATATTAGTCCGGAGGCGGGAATCAAACCGCAACCTCCTGCGTTGTAAGCCCACCGCGCTAACAGGTCGTCAATATACGTACCTACCTAAACGACAAAAGTTCAAAACCCTCGGCGCGCGAGTTACACTCGCACTTGTCGTACTTGTTTCATTATTGAGAATCAAACTCCTTTACAGAACTCGGTCAACTTCTATAAAATGTCCGCTCAAAATTTACGCTTCATGATTCTGCACTAAACCATAAACTATTTTTGTTTTGTTTTGTTAATTATAGATAGATAGAAAAATAAAAAAAAATCATATTTTAAAAATTAACAGGCGAAAGCCGTTATAGCAAGGCTTTAGCCCTATTGCTTAGTCTTACGTTTATCTTATTTTCTTTATTTAAGTGTAAAATACACATCTTTACATAAACCATAAACTACACCATGGATAAGTAAACAACCCAAGAAACTGGAATTAGTCGCAGGTAATCATAGAGCAGGCAGTTCTGCAGATGGCAGGGCACCCTCCCGTCATGTACAACCTCTTTGTACTAATAAATAGGTGTACGTCGACCCCAACAATCTTACTGACCTCAAAATAAAGTACAAATTTGAACAGATTTGGAATATAGTTGGTTGTACTGAACATGGAATGGAAAAACGTAATTGCTTTTTGAGAGCAATAATAAAAGATCTGATAAATCGGGAAAATTTTTAACAAACTGAGCAGGCAACGGTCGGCAGGAACATTTTGGTTTTTTTTTTAGCTTAGGAACCTTTAGAAGTACTTTAACATATAATCTAGAAGTGAAATGTTTAGTTTATTCGTATTATTCCATTGAAATTGGAACTACAGAATCGCTAAACTGCGAATTTTTTATTGCAAAATTTTACAAATACATTATTTTTAAAACAGTACCTGAAATCTTCATCAATAAAAAATATAAGAATTAGAATAACCAAATTAGAACTAATATTTACAGTTAAATAATTGAGCTAATTGCAGACTGTTGCAAACATTATACAGGCAGCTCAATCGATACATATCAATACCAGTTGGAAGCTGTTGAGAGAGCTTAGGACTCTACTCGTTTAGGCCAGGTAAAGTACCATAGAATAATAGTTATTGTCAACTTTACCAAAGTGTATTTTAGGAAAGATATTTCTATCGCTAACTTTAAGCAATTATTGACTCGACCTAATCGGATTCTATCAAAACAGTAAAAAAAATTCAGTAAGCAAATCATTTCAATGAGTACCTCTCAAAAGAACTAAGCCTTTTGAGTTAGTGTAGTGATAGTTGGTTGGTTCAAGTGCATAAGTGCTAATTTTAACGAACACATGAACATAGTGTCTTCTCCTTAAGTAGAGACATTAAGAATAGTGCCGATGGACACGTTCTTAGGGATATGTTTTTATTAAATTAAGTTAAAACTAAATTACCCATTACCCAAATGATGCTAGATTGTAATGTTATTCTTGCATTGCATATAAATAAGTATGCTAGAATTTAATAAAAAGAAAACAAAAATGAGCAAATCTAAACCACCAATGAGGCTGTATAAAGAAAATGAAATGTTTGCCGGTGTGATGCGGTTGCTAGGCAACGGAGGGCGGGGGCGGGCGGATCGATCTGCCCTCATCTCGCCCTATGTGCCGGTCAGGTAAAGTGATATAAATTTGTCAATCACGGTGTACGGGTTCTTTGGGGATTTTCAGGATCCATTTTGTAAGTGTTTTGAAGTTATATTTTGTTGTTTTAGAAAGTTTCTGTTTATTCTGGAAGGAGGTAAGTATTGTATAAAAGTTTAAGAAAGAAAATTCATGCTTATTAATAGTTTAAAGTCGAATAAAATTTTGAATTGAACCATTTTTATCCATTATCAACAAAGAAAATAAGAATTAAATAATATAACGTAATTAAAACTAGTAATTAACATGTAATCAGATATCTTTCTTCCACATGTTACAGTATACCAAGTGCGTTCAGTAAACTAAAAGTAATCTATTAAATGTGTAAAAACAATCAGCTTAAAAAGCAATAACCAAAAACATTTCGTTCATTACAACCACACTAATAAATCTTATTAGATCTTTGAAATTAAATCAGCAGCGGGAAAACAAGGCGTAAAGTTAAAAGTTTTTAGGGTGCGAAACTTAATTCAGCGACAAGCCATAATGAATTCTAAGGAAGATTTAATAAACTTGCCCTGCAGGAGACCTTCATAGGGGTAGGTATCACAATTTTGTCTTACAGTTTTCACCCCTATCTTAATAATGACAGACATACTTTTTATTTGTTTGGCTATCATACACCTGTTAGGGAGGTTATTAATTTGTCACTACCGAAAACTGATAGGGTTGCTATAAGATCATGATAATTTTTCTAAATAGGTTTATAATACTTTAACTTATCTTATGAAGAAGCAACATCTGCTTCAAAAAGTGACCAAAAATATTTTTTATTAAACCGATGACACACAAAAACAAAAAATATCACAGATCATAGCAATCCTTGCCCTTTACCCCAAACTCCAAAAAACTATGGTGTTATTTATTGTTTCTTTATCTCCTAAGATCTTTGTCTTTTGTCGTGGTCGGCACTTTTTACCGTCAAAAACAGGTCGTTACATCCCTCGGATAGTTTAGTACTATCTACGCCGATATCCTTGTCGATGGCAATCTTTATAGACTCTACATGGATTTGTACTCTTTGTCTTTGCCGATCCTCCCTTTCATTTGCGAAAACGTTGCGTAGCAGTCCCGTTGTGGCGGAACGAATCAGCAACCCATAGTTATAGTAAATAAGGACTTAGGTGTAGAAATATGTAGACAACAGTAAAAGAAAACAAATGACTGCTTTAGTTTTAGGTACCAAATCGTTTTGTTTTGTTCGAAATATTTGGGAATTCAGGGATTTTATCTAGAACGAAACAAATGACTGACAGTATTCAAACTTTATTCGTAGGTATAATACTTTTTTCTAAAACGATTTTTTTTACCTATATTTTCTGTAATAAAATATTGGTGAGGATATAAATAACAACCCTTGTAACAAAAAGAAATAAATCAAATAATACTAATCGAATAATGTAAATAAGATAAAAAAATGAAGGGATTGAACTAGTGAAATAATACTGTAGAATAAAATAAACATTATAATAGGCTGATAAAATCTTTCATCCCGAAAATATATTACACACCTATCGTATTAGAAATATAACCTATAATTTAATTTTCTAAGATGTCCATAAAAACTAATGTTGGGTGTTGTCAGGTTAAAAAAGGTGGACGCATATATTTTTTATTGCCCAAAGTTTAGTGGCTTGGAATAGAAAGGTTAGTGTTTTCGTAGAAGAACAGCCATAATTCATATCACCCTTGTCCAACCACTGGCTACTTAATAAGTTTAAATATTTTAGAGCAATTAATGGAATTAGTGGGAATTCACTGTTTATTTTATCACAGCCATTTTTGAACGGTTCGTTACATAATGCTTCTCTGTTATAACTTTTTTCATTGTTCTACTTTAAGTTCATGGGTTCTTTAGATTTTTTATAGCGAATAGACCTTCATTAGACCTTAGACCACATTCTCATCTGATGGTAAGTGACGATTTGTCCTTCGTTGAATCATGAAAGTTCTAGAAGACCCTTATTCATTCTGTCTTAAAGATTTTTTAACAAGAATGATAGAGAAAGCCCTGTGAGGTTTAAATGATTCTGTGTGGTTCAGATAAAAAAAATATGTTTGGGCGCAATTTATGTATGTATTTATGGAAGGCAATAATTTCAACTCATATTGTTGTAAAATGTAAATACCTAGCAAATCCTGCTTCGCTAGGTATTTTGCTAGGCAGGTAGCTTGGTGTCTAAGATAGGTTTAGAAGTAGAGCATAAATGAGAAATCTCTTCAAACCTTCCTCGGTTATCATTGTTTACATACATTAAGATTAAAATTAGGGTCAATCATCTTCCATCCATGTTTTAAAAGTGTAAAACCTTTATTATAAAAGAAAATTACAATGAAATATAAAAAAAATCCATGTTATAAATACCTACCGACCGATAACATGTTAAAGTTAGGTACCTATTAAATGATGCTACAAAAAAATATGAAAGATTTAAATTACAGAATAAATATAAAATACTGCTACTGTGGTAAAAATAAAAAAGAAATTTAGGCGTAAGAAAACTCAATTAGAATGAATAGACAAAAATGTCGAACCATAGGTAGAAAAGCTATAAATGTAATGTATAGCAAAATTTTTGTGGATTTTTCAACACGGCAAATAGCAGCGAGGTCTAAAAGTCGTTTGACGATTTAATTACGGATATACGCGGGTTAACTAGGGACAGGGACATTATAGATAGGGACATTATTTTTGGAAGAAGCGACGAAACGTTGTTGGTTTCAATAAAGATCGTGGTTAACCCGTACTGTATAGTACCTCCTTAGAAGATTTCCCACGGTTTAATGCTGGGCGCCTCGGCATGACTGATGGCCCGACAGCCGTGCTATCCGTCAAACGATGCATCATGCATCGACGCAGGCTTGACGCATTATGCATTGATGACGCATTGCAAGGGTTTCTGCATTAATAATATTTACAGTTTCTCTAGATAAGTTAGTCTATCAGAAATGATTCCACCTAATTTGTCGACGCGAGGATTTATTTACAAGAATCGAAAAAGATATCTTTGGGCTCTCAAAATAGTAGGCTGACTAGACGTACTGTAGTTACCTACCGTGTTTATTTTGACAGCCTCTGCTCTGCAATGTTCTCCGAATTGAGTTTTAAGGTAAATCGGAGCTTTTTCTTTGTATGGAACACCAAATTCTCGTTCCTTAGAAAAGTAAAATAAAACTTACCGCTATGTTTCGAGCACAGGTGGCGCAAGTATTTTTTACAACTATAAAAAGCCATAGTCCACTATACAATAGCCAATACCCAGATCTACAATCCGACACGACAGATGCAACAATGCATTGAAAGAAATGATTAATCTATTATCGTTTTACATACTTACACAAAATGAAAAGTATAAAAAATGGAACAAAACTTTCGGCTTTTTGCGACGACGCCAGCATGTCTACACCAGACCGATTCGAATTTTGAAATACCATCATTAATTATATTTTGTCTTACTCACGCATTCCATTTACGTAGTCGATATGATCTATAGATCCGATCTATGAGTCTATCGATCACGCGCATTGGAATCCAAATTTATTCATTTAGTGGCATCTTTTTTGCGGATGATGTTTGACGTATGGATCTTTTGATTTATTGTCCGTGCTTAAATCCCAAATGATTTTTAATCAGCGTATCCAATTAAATTTTATAGAGTAACATGCACGACATACTCGGAATAAATAACTGACAACTTAACCTGCTGCGTACTTAGTTAAAAGTCACTTTCTATTCCTTTAAAACCCAAAAAGTTCATAACGAATATTTGAAAAAATTCTTAAATGACGGGCCTAGAAACAAAGTGACCTCAGTCCAAATTTGAATATTATGTGTGTCGGGCAAATAGTCCGTTGAAATATGCCAAAAATTGGCTTTCACTAGCCAAAATTGGATCAAGATACATTTGATTATAGAGATACTTTCCAATAATTAAACCTGATAGATTTGATTTTGAAGCTGCCTCCCAAAAATACTGGTTAATTACAAATAACGATCAGAAATGGTTAAGGAAGTCTTTATCAACAGATAACTAATTAACTCTAAACAATATTTCATCTTCGTGATTGCATGACGCGAGACAAAAAACAAAAGGTCTGGATGACCGCGCCAAAACCAAAACGCTCTGTCCAAAACAAATAAAACTCAAACAAAAAATGTAGCCAGTTAATAAGCTGGATGACATTTGGGAATTCGAAATATTCATTCAAATCATAATAATTAATTGTTTTAAAGTTATGAAGAGTATTTAATTAATCTACACACATACATACATGTTACGTTCATTGCGCGGTTCAAAAAAAACTTTACTTCTTATACTTAAAATATGTTTTTCGTCAACCTTTCCGTTATGTTTCAAAAATAACTTGAACTCTCAGCTTGATATTAAACCAAGGGTTTTCAAAGGTTGTAAGAATTCTGGTAGGTAATTTTGTGATTTAATAAACAACGTAACTTCTACGTCTTTTCTCTCGTCTCACAAAGATAATTCGAAAGCATGTTGTTACGAAAGGATGTTTTTTATATTATCTTTATAATAACACGAATGTTGGTAAAAGATTTACATACAGTACATATATATGTATATATCTCCCTACTCTCGTACCTCTCTCTATATTGATTTATTTAAATTTCACTTTGTCTTCATATCACTCCGATAGCGTTATAACAAATAATTTTTAATTTTATTACTACCCTCAAGAATATGTCAAGCGATACGTAACCTTTTTTTCATTTTCAATAAATAATACGTTCCTCGTAAGGTTTACATTGTTCGATTTTGTCGGTCGCAACCTTACGACGATGTTTCTTAAAATTTTTCTGAGCAAAAAAAGTTACAAAGCTGTTCTTTATGCATTTCGGGCCTACATTTGTTATTATGGGAGAATGATAATGTGATTATTGTTTTGCGAACTTTTG
The DNA here is from genome assembly GCA_963931895.1 of Eupithecia pulchellata. Lineage (NCBI taxonomy): Eukaryota > Metazoa > Arthropoda > Insecta > Lepidoptera > Geometridae > Eupithecia > Eupithecia pulchellata. Next base: position 6,503,736 of record OZ007522.1, read on the forward strand.
ATGATTGATAGTCGATTGTCACGGGTAATGAAGTGCTCTGTGGCATTCGATTTTATGCCTTATTCTTAATTATAATTGAGTTGCTCCTATTGGGTGGTAGATTGTATTCAATGATTGTTGGTCGATAAAATTAATAGATTATCTATATCGCATAGTTAATAATCATCAATTCTTTCTATAGGTTAATTATTATCTAAGATGAGTGCGTAAGTTTATAATAATTTCAGATATTGGTAGGTACTAAAAATCTGCTCAACGTAGATCGTTCTTGTGTGAATAATTTCAACCAAGTGACTCAGCCTCGTTAATGAAACATTAGAGTTCTTACAATTCAAATAAGGTTCATAGTTAACCTGCTAATAAATGTAGCTAATGAAATTCAATCAAATTACATAAATATACAATTCTCAGTGATTGCGTACAGTTAAGAGGCCTACCGTACCGGAAGAGATTTAGGTGCATAATGCGATGCATAAAATAATTAGGATAGCATAGTCCTTTCCAATTTTTGAGGTATTGAGAGTCTTCCATATCGTACAAAATTAACAAGTTCTTAGCTCTGCGTGCCTAGTACGGGGATAGTCTATGGAAGAATAGAAAAAAATTACGTCACTTGGTCATCAAATGCGTAAATTATTTGATATTAATTCCTTCAACTTCAATAACGTACGCAATTTTTTGGCGATGCGATGTCATTATTGTATAAGCCAGCGTCTTCTTTCCAACTGGTATTGAATCGTATGAGCGGAGCTACTTGTAGATTGTTTGCAACAGTCTGCAGTTAGCTCTATGTTTTCAATTGTAAATACTAGTAGTCTTATTAGATCCAGTTATTTTCATCAATATGCTGGCTTTTGTTTCGGTCCGCGAAATAGCATCGCAATCCAACATGGCAAATGCTGCCAGCATTATGTGCGCACTTCATGTGTGATTTGTAATTATATTGTTTTATGTATATCCGTCAGTACACATAAAACAAGTTCTGCTTAGCCTGGGGCTAGATGATGCTTTGTGAATTGTCCAACAATATTTATTTTTTAAAAATTATTGTCTATTCTTACTCATGGAGCAAACCTCGTACTAAGGACGCAGAACGTATAGTTCATTTTAGCTTTCGTTGCATGACTATAAAGTACGACGTTGCCCGCCTTGTTCAATACAATACAAAACTTGTTTGTCTGCCGTCACCACTAACAGGTCACAGTTGAACACAAACATAATAGTCGGATGATCTATTGCGATACAATCACGCATTCAATTATATTGCGAGACGGACAATAGACAACAAATTAAATTAAACGCGACAATAGTTCCATACATGATTGAACTTTTATTTATCGGCTGATTTTGTTATGGAACGTCAGATTGTATTTCGGTAGAGTTTTTTAATGTAACTTACCAACGCGTGCCGTATTGTAGCGTTTCAGATTTAAATAACTATATTATTTTTCTCAACCCAACAGGAACTATAAAAATAGGTAGTTAATAAGTACAAAAAAGTCGTATAGAAAAAGGTTGTTAGTTGCATAGTAATATTACACGCCAAAAATATAATTATTATCACAAAATTTAATTCAAAAAAGTAGTTGCATCTGATCAATGATCCATCGGGAACTTTTTATTTGATCAGATGCAACCACAATCTGATCATATGATCAGATGGGAATAACCCTATTTCTGTAGGCTTACAAAGCACTTAGACAAGCCAAATTTCATAAAGTAAAATAAGAAATAGGGTGTAATTCATTTTTTCTTCGCTTAAACTTTTTGTACCATAGCGGTAGAAGTGAAAAATAATTATAATATAATAATACTAATGCTGGACAATCCACACGCATCACATATAGGCCCAACCTAAGAAGAGCTTGTGTTATGGGTACTAGATGACCGATATAGTTAATACAATATATTAGGTTCATAGAAAGATTTATTTTGTTTTACCAACAAAGATCTGTAGATCCGAGGCGGATATCTAAAACGCAAACTCCTGCGTTGCAGGCAGACCTTCGCCCACCGCACCAAAGAGGTCCTCAAATGCGTAAATCGTCTCATAATGACTATGATTATGATGAACTAGGAGCATGGTGCACAGTTACTAGAAGGTTGCATTAGTAAATGTTGAAATATGTGAATAGCGCGCGCTTGTGAAAGGGGTAGTCTGTGATGGTTTCTATCATAAACAAAAATTTCTCCCATGAAAACATTAAAAATCATTTACAAATAACAGAAAAATCAACCTGCTATTATTCAATGTTTGTATTAAAATGGTAATTTGTATATTTTGAAATAAAACGGGTCTTGGACCGTGGGCGGGGCTGCCCCGCCCTGGACCAACCTGCTTATTATCCACTTATCCACATCACTTCTGTGTAATATCTTGTAAGTTATGGAATTTTATGTTCTTTAAACCTGTTAGGAATGTATGGAAAAAATTCGTTCATAAATGCGAGACAGGCAGCGAGCTCTAAAATTGAAACTTTTTGCGTTTGCTTCAATAAAGAAGTTTAGAACAACGAAAACCAAAATTATAAGATGATTATCCTATTTATGGTCTGATCAAAACAGTTATTTAAAAAATGAGTGAGAAGACAACGCTACTAGTTCTAATTTAGTGTAATTTTCTATGTTAATAAAGATTTACCTAGGTAAAAAAAAAATTATATGCTATTTAATTTTTTTCAGTTTTAAATGACCTTTATTTATGAGCTGAACTACTAAGTAAGAGTAAATTTTATTTAATTATATTATTGAAATGCAACATACATAAAATAAAATAATATAAAAATAAAATATACTTAAATAGTATAAATTTAGAGTACATTCATTAAACATACATTTGAACACGTTTTTAAGCGATATGCGCTTTTTCAAACATGTAAAAAAACTTAGATTATCTCTAAACATCACTCAAATCGTAATAGAAATGTATGTAACTTTTTAATTTGCGTTTGTTCCACTGGACCAATAAATGGTCCAACAAATGCGGGAAACAAATTTTGTTTAACCACAACAACACCACACACAAGTAAATCTGTAAGGGTTAGCATGGGGTTAGCATTAACAGCACACAAAACAAGATTACCAATGAAATTGATATGATTAGAGTCCTTAGGGAGACATTGTAAGTGTAATGTATAAATTGAATCAATGCTCAAGTGTCTCCCTAGAGAGCTCTTACTGTATGGGAACAAACTAACAATGTATACAAATGCATATCATAAATAAATAAATAGATTCAGATTAAATAACTTTATTACTTTAGGCTTACAAAATAAGCACTTAGACAAGTCAAATTTCATACAGATAATAATTGTTATTAAAAGAAAAAAATTGTTATTGATTTCCCTTCACTACAATTTTTAGTCCACATAATAAACTGCTAAAATAAACGTGTGCTCTTTATTTTCTTACGACACCTCCTAGGAAATAAATTACTAATATTATATAACGTACCTTCAAAATAAATAATTTTGCTTTAAGACTTATAGGAAACGCATAGACCAGGAAGCTTTACAAACAAATAACAATAATGATAGTGAATTCACACTGATTCATCTAACCCCAAGCTAAATACAGCTTGTGTCTTGGGTAGGTACTAGATAACTTTATACATTGTATGTTTTTATCATACATAAAAAATACTCAAAGCACCAGACGTTCCGCAAAAAAATTCAGAAGTGTCTCCCAATATTGGTGATATAACATGTAGAGGTATAGTTCAAATCGGTCCAGTAGTTTCGGAAACTATTCAATTCAAACAAACAGTAAACTCTTTCCTCTTTATAATATTAGTCTAGATAAGTGTTCTAATTTATGTGTTGATATGTCCCGCAGCGATAATCGAACGGCGACCCTTGGACCGTACAAACTAAATCAAATCTAAAACCTAGAATAGAATAATCATTTATTGCCTGAACTAATAAGGTTTTAAAATGCCAAAACATAATGTTGTTAGGTAAAGGAACTCACAATAGGTACAATAGAACTTACATATTCATTAGAAAAAATATATAAGTTAAGTTTTAGTTTCAGCCAATTGGAGCAAGCTCAGCATAATGCTGAGAAGTTTAAATAACCTGTTCTCCGCTTACAGCTTACACGACATTTATATTATAGCATATTTTTTTTATATCGTGCTCCTTTTTCATGTTATACCTACCTGAAATGTTAGTGGCTATGTGAGCGTGTGTGTGCGCGTGTATGTGTGCCTAATCATCATCACATTATTGATCTATCCCTATTATTTAGTTAGAGGGTGTGCAAGTCTAAGAACTTAATAAAGTTTGGCTTAGCCAAGCTATCAATGTCTAATTCCGTATTCCAGCTTACAATAATGATAAACGACTGCAGTTTATTAATTCGAACGGGATTAGTGATCCGGGGGTAGGTGGAAAAAACAAACGAATAAAGGGATAGCGGAGAAAAGGGCTCGGTAGAGTCAGTAGGGTTGCCATTTGTTCGCTTTTTGAATGTAATTTTTCTTTCGTGGCCGCTTTGCTTGGGGAGCTTAGATTTTAAATATACCTAGATAGGCAAGTAGGGCTTTTATTAAAAAACATAAGGTTATTATAGTTTTATTTCTGTAGTAGGATCGTGCTTTGGAGTGAATTGCATTTTTTTTTAAATACGAAAATTTTTTGTACTATTAAAAAGAAACAAGCATAAGAAGAAGCGCCTTCTTATTATTTCGTGTGTAAGAATCATTCAAATAAATATATTCCTCTTATCTAAACAATCACTCGTATTATTAAATATTAGCTTTTGCCCGCGGTTTGCGGCCCTAGCAAAGAACGATATACCGTTTACATTTACATCCCAACGGATTTGTTGGGATGTAAACGGTTTGGGATGTAAAATTTCATCAATATCCGTTCAGCCGTGTATATGAAAACACAGACAAAGCTACTTTTAATATCTAAAATCAGTATAATCTACGGATACGGATAATCCGTCTTCCACAAAAAGAGACATACTTAATACAGAAATCCTCTGTGCCTTTATTTATCATATTATTATCTCATTGTTTATCAAGTACCTAAATGTCACCACACCCACTTCACGTGTCCACGTGAACGGATAGAGCTATTTTGAAGTCACTATCTACAGCGTGTTATTGTCATTAAAATTATCTAGGTACATTAAAACATTATAAGGTAATGTGTCAGGACGCTGCGTTATTCCTCTGACTTTACTTATGCGAATTTTCAGCAGAGAAAAACCATGGTCGTTTCATAAATTACTTAGGTACCTACTTATAAATGCCGAAAAGGTCATCGCATCAATTCTGGATATCGAAAGGTATCCAGAATCCTGGTCTGTTTCTAAGAAGATTTTTTCTTTCTTTTTTAAAAGTGTTTCGATTTTTTTTGTTGATAATCATGTTTTTCTACGTATATTCTTACATTATTATCAATGTTTTGAAACATACGAGTATGTATACTGGGTTTCCGAAAAAAGGAGCAAAAAAGCATTAATGACATATTTTGTAATATTAAATAATGCAAGAGTCCGTGTGAAAGAAATGCCATAAAGAGATAAAATCATTATTTTGGCGGATAATATAAAAAAAATATTCGAAATCGTTATTCACAGTACAACTCGAGGTCCAGAATTTCGGTTTACCTTTTTGTTTATGTACTTCTCCGTGACAGCCTGTATACCTAGGTAAATTTCTGCAAGGGAACACCGAATAGTCCCTATGACAGACGCAGGTACCTTCTTATTTTTTGTTTAGTACATTTTAGTACTTAATTTAAACCAGAGCGTATCAATTTAATTTTGCAACACGAAATTGGTAACCCTAGCGCTAGTCTTTATGTCAACATAGGGGTAAAGAATGCTGTGGGGATGCGCGTTTGTTTTTATTAAATCTCACACTTATAGTATTGAGAATGCTAAAATGCAGTTGTTTATTTTCTTTCGGTTTAAATAGCGAATTAAAGTAGGTATAATTCAAAAAAATATTTCTAAAGGTTGCCTAGAAGAGATCGCTCCTAAGCGAAGGACGCCCATTGTAATAGTCTTATGTAATGTATTTTGTTACTTTCTTTGTAAGGTGTACAATAAAGTATTTTGTATTGAATTGTGTTTTAAAGTAATATAAGTAATTCATTTAAAGAAGAAATATAATACTTAATATCAATAGATTTTTATATAGAATATTTTTTATGGCATTTTACGACGCGCCGTAATAAATAGTATCTTATCGTTATAATTCACAGATTACTATGTTAATTTATTTTATTGTGTTTGAACCTTTCGTAAAACAAACCTCTTTCCACTTCTCTCAGTAACCATCTTGTTTGTTTCCAGTAACGTGCACTTCAAACCTTCAAACATTTAACAAGGTCGTTGATTAATTAATTTGAGGTGAGATTGACATTATTGTTTTTATTTACTCCACTCTTATCACTAAAATAAAATAGCTTGCACATCGAACGCTTATTATAATTAAATTTACTTTTTTTAGTGCGAGGATGAACTGGCGTAGCCCTGTATTGTGGGTGGTGGGACTGGCATGCGTTGGCGGCATAAGCGGAGTGATCGCGTTCGTCGTCGTCCGAAACAATACAGCCAGCTTCGACACTGTCAACTTCGACGCCGAGTTCTGCCACCCGATCATTATAGCCCACAGGGGAGCCAGTGGCTACGTTCCCGAGCATACGCTAGGTGCCTACGCTTTAGCTGTCACCATGGGCTCAGACTATATCGAACCAGATGTAGTCATGACCAGCGATGGACAAATCATAGCACGACATGACAACGAGCTGGGACTCACTACGGACGTCGCTCAGCACCCTGAGTTCGTATCCCGTCGCCGAACGCAAACTGTCGACGGAGCCACAGTAACCGGATGGTTCACAGAAGACTTCACCCTAGCGGAGATCAAAACATTACGATCAATCGAACGTATCCCCCTGAACCGACCTGGAAATGCTCGCATGGATGGCACCTTCGAAGTCCCCACTTTGCAAGAAATCATAGACTTAGCCAAGGGCATGGAAATCAGCGAACAACGGCGTATCGGAATATGTCCTGAAATAAAGCATGGTACTCACTTTCAGCAGCTGGGGCTAGCAATGGAAAGACCTCTTGTAGAAATTCTTCATCGCAACGGTTACACAGGACCCGAAGCTCCGATTTGTATTCAATCATTTGAGATTAGTAATTTGAAGGAGCTGAAGAGCTTGACTGGTCTCCGTCTAACCCAGCTTTACAATTCAAGAAGTCATATTCAACCGTATGATCAAGCAGTTCTGGGTACTACAATCACTTATGGTGATATGGCTACAGCGGAAGGTCTGCGTGAAGTAGCAACTTACGCACATGCGGTAGGACCTGATAAAAGTTACATCATACCTCGAGATGGAAACGATAGACTTGCAACTCCTACAACGTTCGTCACAGACGCCCATGCAGCTGGTTTGAAGGTTCACCCCTACACGTTTAGATCTGAGAATGTTTACCTCCCAGCTGAGTTTAGAAGTGATGATTCTTCACCCGCTGCTATTGGGGACTTTGAGGGCGAGCTGAAAGTATTTTATGATGCAGGAGTGGATGGAGTGTTTTCAGACCAACCGGATATCTCATTGCGTGCAAGAGGAACGTGTAGAGTTGGCACTAGATAATATAGAATATAGATAAGTGTAATTAGTTGTTATCAAGAACCCTGTTTATCTAAATATTTACAAAACGTATGGATTAGCTTATCACATAAAACAAAAATTACATATTAAGATAATATAAATGAGCAGTATGAATAATACTGGTTGTTTGGTATCATCAATGTCCAAACTTGCAATACGAAATGTGTTTCTTTTTTTTTAATTACTCGAAATTTCGGCTTAAAATAGTAAAATTTAAATTCAAACAAAATACAAAAACATTTTTTTCATTTCAAAAAAGTTTGAGAATTCAGTAGACAAAAATCTTTGTAAAAGTAATAATAAATCGTGACAGCTTCTAAATTCATAAAAAAACACCATATTGCATTTAGCTTTCTTTTCTAGAGTTCTTTACTCCTAAAACGATAATAATGACATAAGAATTGTATTAGGTGGTCAAACTAAGTGATACTATGAGATTGTAAATACTAGTTCTAATAATAAATAAATGAATAATAAATTAAATAGGTACTAGTTATAGTTTTGATTGTATTTTTTGTAAATACCTAAAGCTTGTGTAGGGTCATGATAAGGCTGAGTTTTTTAAATATTTTTTTGACTTCTAATTGATTTTGAATAACTAATTTTATTCCTATTGGTCAATCCTTCCGTATCGTCTTCCTCGTAGCTGTAGAACCTTAATCTTAACATACCTACAGTCGCATAGAAATACAGTTTTTTGAGTTTATTATACAAAGTCCAAAAATAGAATAAGACATTACTATGTAACAGTTTTCGTTGGATAAGAACAATAATACTTACTTTTTTTTTAATGAAATGCTTATAAAATTAATTTTGATAGAGTAGGTAGGTACTGACTAGTTATATTTTTATTTGGAATTAAATTGAATTGTGTACTTATTCAAATTTAATTATAATGTAACATATGTGTTACTAGACTAGTAATTGGAATTTCTGTAAATTTTCTCTTCTTACTGGATCAAAAAATTGTGTGTATTACAGAAACAAAAACTCCTAACCGAAAATATTAATATAAAGTGAACAAAAAAATTTCTCTTCGTCTTTAGGTATACAGTGTTCATCACAATCTATTTACATTTTATGATATCAGCTAGTAATAATAACTTTCTGTGATTATTAAAATTTTAGTGTTCACTGTGGCAACTTGTGTTATATATATTTATTATAAATAAAATAAAATGTTGTACACAGTCGTAATTCTAATAATTATCAGTGTTTTAAGAACTTTATCTGAACCAATGATTGAGTCTCAGTCAACACCTGCTGATCTCTGCAAGCAGGTGGTGATCGCGCATCGTGGCGCCAGTGGTTATATCCCTGAACATACCCTGGCTGCTTACGCCGTGGCGATATTCATGGGAGCTGACTACATAGAACCTGATCTGGTTATAACCAAAGATGGACAGCTGATAGCCCGACACGACAACGAGCTCAGCTTGACAACTGACGTTGGAAAACGACCACAATTCGCTTCTCAGCACCGAAATAAAACCGTTGATGGATATGAAATAACTGGTTGGTTCACAGAAGATTTCACTCTAGAAGAAATTAAATCGCTACGCGTAGTGGAGAGATTTTCATCTGTTAGACCTGGGAACGCTCGCATGGATGGCACCTTTACGATACCCACATTCCAAGAGATTCTTGACCTTGTGAAAAGTCTTCAGTTGAGTGAGAAGAGGACAATTGGCATTTATCCGGAAATAAAACATGCTACGCATTTCCAACGATTGGGCCTACCTATGGAGCAACTTGTTGTAGAGACGTTTAAAACAAACGGTTACACGAAACTAACGGATCCCGTTTACATTCAATCATTCGAGGTAAACAATTTAAAAGAGCTCAAGAATCTGACAAGTTTAAAGCTGCTGCAGTTGTTTCACGCCGATAAATCTCGGCAGCCGTTTGATCAGGCACTGCTGGGTTCATCACTCACGTATGGAAGCATGGCCACTGCGGAAGGCCTTCACGATGTAGCAAAGTACGCTTCGGCTGTTGGCCCTGATAAGCGATACATAATCCCTCGAGATGGAAGCAACAGACTGGGAGAAGTGACCAGCTTTGTTCGAGATGCCCACGCGGTGGGATTAAAGGTGCATGCCTACACATTTCAAGCTGAGAATTCGTTTTTACCGGCAGAGTTCAGGAGTAACGGATCTTTTTCGGATGTTGGTGATTTTGAAAGTGAATTGAGGGCATATTTTGCTACGGGCATCGATGGCCTGTTTTCTGAGCAGCCAGATATAGCAGTGCGTGTTCGAGGACCTTGCTAGATTGTATAAAGATTATGTTATAATACTAAATTGCACGATCAAATATATAATAAAACATTGAGCTTTCAAATAATAGCAAAGGCGAGCTTAATCCTAAAAAGTCTTCAGCAAAAAATCCTAAAAAACCTTTCAGCAAACCTTATTTTGAGAGAGACACTAATAAAAGTACATGTGCATCATAGGGGATCAATGATGATGTTTTTTCCTATTAAATTATTAGACCCCTTTTTTGCTCTTTATATTTAACAAGAAACTGCATTATGTAAGACATAGGCAGTTAAATTTAAATTAAAGTTGGTGGTTTAGGGGTTTAGGGTACGCTTATTTATAAAATAAACATAAAAAACAAATTCACTTATGTTTACTGAAACATATAGTTTAAATATTAGTCTCTTTTGATATTGGGTGGTCAACTGATATAGAACAGAAAATTGTTATCGAACTGTCAATGTTATCTACCTCTTAACCTTATCTAAGATGAAGTACTTACTAACTTAGGTACAGGTTTAAAGTAAATATAAAAGAAAACTGTGATCAAATAAAATAATAAAAAATAGAATTTGTATTTATTTTTGAAAATATTGAGCGAACAGCAGACTGTTGCAAAACATCTACAGGTCAGCCAGTGTCTTGGGGAAGCTTCCGACTGGTATTAATATGGATCTATCGGGCTACCTGTAGATTGTTTGCAACTGTCTACAGTTAGTTCAGCTGATCCATAATAATACCAGTCGGGAGAGGCTCCAAGACGCTGGTTGCTTTGCCTCGCTGTATGGCCAATGCTGATGCGCTGCGCCAGGTAGGTAGGCAGGTACTCACCAGCAAGTAAATAGACATAGACATGAGAACAGGACAATATAAGTCTCCCCGTGATTCTATTGTATCCACAATTTACACTTTATTTTATTATTTCAGTCAATCTAACTAAATTATCTACGAAATTAGTATTACACTGATTATATTATTGTGTAGAAGCACACTTGTTTTTAAACAGAGAATTGAATGACTTCCTTTGTTTTAGTATATATCACGAATATTTAAAGAGTAAAACAATTATACCTATAACCAAATTAGAACTAGAATGTACAATTGAGCTAATTGCAGACTGTTGCAAACAAACTTGTTCAACTGATCTGTATCAATACCAGTCGGAAGTGTACCCAAGATGCTGCCTGCAGCTGTATGGAAATAAATAAATAAATATATGCCCACCCTTGCCAAACATGTTAGTAAATATTTAAGAACTTATTATTATTCCTAATACCTAGTCTACTAACTTAAAGCTAATAAATACTCTCACAAATTGTCATAGGTCAGATTGAGATATATCAATACTTAGCAACTGTTTTAAGACAACAAACCATTCTGAATAAGGGGCTTAAAATGTTGTACTAGCCTGTAGGTGATAATAGGTAAATAAACTTGTACATAGCTATGCAACATCATGACCTATTTATATAGAGATCTGCATGTATTCTTCAACACCTAATTACCTACTAACAACTCATTTGCACAACATAAAGAAACAAACCAAGGTTAGCTTAGACACGGTCGATTGAATAGATCTCCAAAGGCCATTTACATTGTTTCTAAATATGTTTTACTAAGTACGCCGGCATGCAAATTTACATAGCAGAAAAAACTAGAAATGCTAGGTCAATGAAGTTCGATGAAGGTCACAAATTCTTGGTTAATAGTAATGTTTATGTGGGTAAATTAAGATATAAGAAAATGTATGCCTTATACTATATAAGATGAGAATGATGTTAGCCATGCAACGTTTTCCCTAACAATTTCCTTAGTGTCTGTACCATTATCTTGTACTTGGATTTGTAGTTAGAATGTAGTGTACGTTACACTATTGTGTTGTGAAGTTTATTTATTTGTAAATTGTCTAAGTACATTACTTAGTTATTTTTTAATCGAATGTTCAGAAATCGTTGTGGTAGCTGTCAATAAAAGGCAAGTATTTAGTACTTATACATTTATATTTTATGTCTTTAAAACTTCAATCTAAAATGTAAATTATTTTATGTTCTTTAGTATGAGGTATTTGGACCAAATATCACTTGTTTGTGGCATGTTAATCGATGAACTGTCTTAATAGGCTATAAAATATTTTAAAAACGTTAGCGATCCGTATAAAATTTCAATATTGTCTGTATGTAAAAAAAAATATAGTAACTGTAATTTTTGTTAAATATCCGCTAGTCTCTTATTATGTGCCGTGCCTGATCAGTGATCACCTGATCACCTCACAGACGTTCACTGCTGAACGTGAACATACCTTATTGATGTACCAGCTAAGTAAATAAAATAAAATAAATAATGCTGGAGAATTCACATAATTAAAGGTAGAATTTAATATCAAAAAAAATTCTATGAAATTGAATCTGCTGATCTTATATGTACAAACCACATTAAATTTGTAATACGTACACATTTGTAAGGCAGGAATTGAACCCGCAACCTGACTGCAGGCAGTCCTCCGCCCGCTGCACCACGGAGGTTGTCAAAGTCGTCAGTCGACAAGTAGATGAAAAATAAAAAATTGAATTGGGTAGACAACCTACAAGCCTTCGACGTAGACGTTGTATCTTAACGTTTAGTAGGCTGGATTACTAGACAACTTTGGATTTGAATTTTCAACTAACCCCTCTATCTATTTACTACAGGTTAACCAAACATGGATTTGCGTCTTCTTTGTACGCTAATAATAGCAATCTTCAAACTTTCAAGCGGTGCCTCTACACAAAATCCGGAAAATTGTAGCCAAAGCAAGTCGCTAGGTCCGGACCTTTGTAGCCAAGTAGTGATCGGACATCGCGGCGCGAGTGGTTACGTTCCCGAGCACACTCTTGGATCCTATGCACTTGCCATAACGATGGGCGCAGACTACGTCGAGCCAGACCTCGTGATGACCAAAGACGGCCACCTGGTCGCTCGACATGAAAACGATATTACAAAGACAACCGACGTCGCGAAGCATCCCGAGTTCGAATCACGTCGCCGCACGCAGACCGTTGATGGTGAGGAACTAACCGGCTGGTTCACCGAAGACTTCACCCTCGAAGAGCTAAAGACCCTCCGAGCTGTCGAGCGTATCCCAGACATCAGGCCAGGCAATGCGCGAATGGACGGATCGTTCCAAATACCCACGTTCGAAGAAATCATACACCTCGTCAAGAGCATTCAGAAAAGCCAGAATCGAATCATCGGCCTCTACCCAGAGATCAAACACAGCACCCATTTCAAGCAAATAGGGCTACCGATGGAGCATTTAGTAGTGAAAACGTTCTTGAACAACGGCTACTGGAGACAAACCGACCCGGTTTATATCCAATCATTCGAAATCAGCAATCTGCAGGAGCTTAGTAAAATCACGCTCTTGAAGCTATTGCAACTTTATGACGAGAAGTGGATGCAGCCTTATGACCAGGTGGTTCTTGGTACAAATCTGACTTATGCTGATATGGCAACGCCAGATGGTCTTAAGGAGGTGTCGAAATACGCGTCAGCGGTTGGTCCGGATAAGACCTATGTCATCCCTCGGGACGAGAACAACCGGTTGGGAAATGTGACCAGTTTTGTAGCAGATGCTCATGCGGCTGACCTCAGGGTCCACCCTTACACTTTCCGCGCGGAAAACACTTACCTCCCTGCTGAGTTTCAGAGCCTGGATACGTCACTTGGCGCGTTCGGGAACTTTGATGAGGAATTAAGAGCCTATTTTGCTGCGGGTGTCGATGGACTGTTTTCAGACCAACCGGATAGGGCAGTGCGCGTACGAGGAAAGTGTAAAAAGTAATACTAGAATTGAGAACTAAAAGCTATTGTAAATAAATAGAAACCTACCTACAATTTATCAGAATGTTCTAGATGGGTACTTATCTATAATTACCTTACTAATTTATAATATCTACTTACCTAACAATATTTGTTTATTAGGTACCTAAGTATAAAAAAATTACGACTTTACGAGTCTGCGCATTTTACAAAAGCCTATGCCTATGTATGCGTGTAAATGTAGGTTCATATTGCAGCATTTGTAAAGTACCTACCGACTATACCATAATACTAGGTACTTAGAATAACTAAACTTACTCTAAGACTAGGTATTATTTCATAATAACTTAAAACGTTATTATGGTAGTGATCGCCCTAGAGCGATAAGACAGCCAATTGTCACATCTCTTGTAAGTTTTTATTTTGTTTTTGTCAAGTGTACAATAAAGAATTTATAAATCTATCTAAAAAGGCTACAAAGCAGTATTATTTCTCGCTCTGACAATGTCAGACTATTATGAATATATTATGAATAAGAGGATTAGCACCTATGTAAGTAGCTACGACGTCGCTCGTAGACTTCACTATCTATGTACTTCGGTCTACGACGGGCGTAGACGTTATGTCCTACGACTATTTTACGCTGCTACACCACGGGGTGTAGCCAAGGGCGTCGCCAGCCCACGGCCCAGGGGGGGGCAAGCCCTAGCCAGAAATATGTACTTATCGGCGGGGGGGGGGGGGGGGGGTGATGTTAGACGACCCTAACGCTCAATAGGAGAAGCGTATGTGCAGCGGATAACATGGGATGATGATTATGTACGCTATCTTAGTAGTAAGTAATTTTCAAGGCAAAGTGTTTAAAATTTTCCTATTTGCCTGGTCCGCAAACAATATGATCTACAACTGCCATTCACCACTGACTTTTCGGTTGATTAATTAGTACAAAAAAATATATAACAGACTGTAAGGAGCGCCGATATTTTCTAGTGTGCGGCCGCTGGATATAGTCGAAACTGAAGCCCATACAAGAAACGGCGAGCGGAGCGAGCCGCGATTTTTTTTGAGACTTATTCGGACGTATGCTAAAAAATTTTTCCTAAAAAAGCATTACGATCTATACACACCTATACGCACGTACATATTGTAATATTTTGTTGCAAAAGACCGACCGAAACATCCGAAAAAAAAATTACTTTGAATACAATATTTTTTTAAGTTATATTATTATTGTTCTAACTGTTACTACTTATCCCTAGTGTTAGTGAATTTATGCGGGATTTATCGGCAAAGCAAGACAATAGCAGGACTTTTGTTGTTTTGCAGTTGGCTAGGTAAATTTTTTTGGCCTCTAGGGGGGGGCAGCTGCCCCCTCTGCCCCCCCCCTGGCGACGCCCTTGGGTGTAGCGTAGAATGGTCTTAGGTCACACGTCACAGAGTAAGTATACATACATATACCTAGTAGGACCTAAAGTCGGTATAGAAGTAGTAATTAACTTACCTGTGGTAAGCTTTACAAAAGTCTAAGCCTGCACTGCAATGTAGATAGGTAGGTACACAAGTGCAAATTCAACTCGCGTGTCGTGGATTTCATTTATGTAATCATTAAATTAAACTGTGGTACCTTACTCTTACAATAATCTACGAATGTACTAGATAGAGACTTAGAGTGTTTATTCAGATTCAGATTCAGATTCAATAACTTTATTTCTTTAGGCTTACAAAATAAGCACAAGTCAAATATTTATTAACCTAATTATTTGGTATTTTCTTTTGATACTTCAGCTTCAGTAGGTTGGTATAATCGACGACACCCACTCATCATAATACCTTGGTAACAAGTAAGACTATCTACCTACTTATGTAGGTATGTATGATATTTGGTCGGATGTCATCGTAAGGAGTGTCGGTGAACCCTAATCTATGATATTTTATGTAATCGGCTCTTCAAAACTGCCGCTGCCGCCGCCGCCGCCGCTGATACCTTTCATTTGTACATGAGTAGAACATGCCTTCGATACTGAAGCGCGAGGGGGAGTGATGTCCTTCGGCCGACGTACATGCTGAATAGATGCTGAATAGCTGCTGCTCAATCCGAAATATATGTAGGTCTCTAAAATCGAATCGAATCGAACTTAATTTTTTTTGTGACATTGAGTATGCGTCTCTCTTTAGCCATGTGATGTTGCTCCCAAAGCCCCTATCAGAAAACTTGAATTTAGTTATATCATCATAATAAGACTTAAATATTATGTATTACCATCGCTCATAGTTTTCAATTTGAATTTACAAAATGTGAATCTTTCTCTGAATAGTCGAGTCAAAAAATATTAATTTCTTCGTTGATATGCTTTGAGTATCTAGAACGGGAGTTGCCAAGCGCTTTCTGTCAGTACTAAAATCTTTCTGTCAGATTTCGAGGGGGGCGAGGTAATTGATATGTATAGTATAGAGCACTATGATCACAACTCGATAGAAAGTGCAGTGTGACTGATATCCATAAGTACCTACTCGTACCACATAGGTAATGTAGGAAGGTATTATCCGAACCACAGATATATATTTACATAGATAACGTAAGTACAACGATTTGTATTGAAACTAGGGCTTGTAAACCGGTTAATCGGTTAACCGAAAAACCGGTTAACCGGCCGTTTTTGCCTCGGTTATTAACCGGGTTTTTTGGTCAAAATAACCGGGTTTTTCGGTTTTTTTTTGCTGTAGTAAAAATTTAAAAAATAGCTTTCTAAACGTTTTAATATCATCCACCGACTATTAAATTACTTAGTTTATCGTTTAATACGATGTGTAAGGACAACAAACATCTCAAAAACACTATTGAACGTATAAAAAGTGACTAATTTTAGTAATTTCAGTTTAATATAATAATAAAATGCAAAATTGAATAGTAAGTACTAATGGAGATAATCTTGGGAATAATGCCCCGTGAACAGCGGAATACGTCAATGGTCGGCGCTACTAGATTAAGTGCTTGATTGATGAGTGACAGTGGTGCATTGTTAATCAGTTTAGTTCTTCCGCGACCCTTTGAGAACAAAGGTAGCCGCCTGCGCCCCCCGACATATTCATCCGGTTGACACAGACTTATCAACACCATGAACTTGATGGTCATTCCCCTAAACACCCTAACCACATACAATGTTAACGCCATACCTACCTCTCCTGATTTCCAAATTCCAAGAAAAGTTGAATACAAAAGTAATGTATTATATTAGTTATATTAGCCCAGTACGAATAAATATACATAAAGGAATAGAAAGGGTTGACGCCATATATTCCTTTTAATAAAGGTATCGAGTAAAATTGTCCTTTATACGCTCCATAACGAGACTTTATCTAGCTATATGAGGATCTCATAAAAAAACTACGGTTTCTTCTTGATTTCTGACCGGAGCATCATATTATTCCTGTGAGTGCCCGAATGTTTTGTGAACCAGTTAGCTCGTAAGATGAATCCTAAAATTCTGTACGCTTTTGTACAAACGCTGGCAACCTCAATTCCTTGTCCAGTTGAACCCCCTGATCCCTCTCGCCGATTCCACACTCTTCAATCGCTCTTCCTCTGTGTGGTAGTTGTAGTGAAATGGGGTAGTTGCTCTGCTACTTAAATTTGTGCTGTGTCTCGGAGGTGGGCGTTGAGATCGCTCCACAGATTTAATATTATTTTTCGATGGAATTTAAGTCTGACGAGCGTGCTGGCCACATCTCAAAGATACTCCCAAACCATCGCTGCAGGGTGGGGTCGCGCATTATGCTGCATTAATTGAAAATTCTCTCGGATGTAGCAAAGGGCAAAGGGCATGACAATTGGTTCTAAAATATCATTTACGTACCGAGCCGCAATCAGGGATCCATTATATCTACGATGTGCAACTCCGTACGCGCCCCTATGCAAATACCGTCCGATACCATTAATGACCCTCCACCATATGACTCTCTTCCGACAATGTTACACTGAGCGTATCTTTCGCCGGGTCGTCTCAAAACTTTAACCCTTCTATCATCTGGCTTTAGAAAAACCTAGACTCGTCAGTGAAAATATTTTCCCCCAGTCATCATCATTCCAATTTTGGTATGAGCGAGCAAAGTAAGCCCGAGCTAATCGATGATCTGTGGTAAGTAAGGGTCCTCTAGCTGGCAAGTACGTCTTTATTCCAGCTCTTCTTCTTACGGTTTTAGTGCTATCTGTAACCTGTCGAACATCCTGGAGCATAGATCTGACCTTAGAAGAAGTCAAAGTGCGATTTCTCAGAACACTGCTCACCATAAATCAATCGTTTTTCCCTGAAGTGACTCTTTTGCGACCTTGCCCTGCACGTCTCGTGTACTAAACTCACCAGTTTGTTGATATCGTCGAACAATCCGAAAGATGATGGATTTGTAAAACCCGTAATCTTTGAGCCACTTCTTTATATCTGTGACCATTTTCAATTAAAGTAACAGCTTTGGAAACCTGAGCTACGCAAAGATCCAGCATTGTCCCTTCAATTATTCATCGAGGTGTAAGCACCACCATCGCGATATGTTTATTTGAAAAAATAATTAAAACAGACAGAATTTTATGAATTGATAACGCACACCTTAGTAAAATTATTCCAATAGACTAGTGAAAATAGGAAATAAACAAAACAAACAAACGAATACCTGAAACAAAAGACTGTTGAAGTAATTCTTTTTTCAAATTAAATATTATGGTATATGTGGCCAGTTTTTACTAAGTACTATTAGACAATATTTCAGTTTTTTTTTTAGATTGAAGAAACGTTCCTCTAATTATGTCCATGAGTGTAGTTTTGCCAGGCTCAATCATCAGGCCGGTTATACACTTCCGATTCTTTGACAGATAGGTGGTCATATTCAACTATCCGAATGCATTCGTTTCATAAATACATTTCGTAAGACATCGCTTATGTATATTACAACTTTATCCGACGATCAGGCAAAAAATTCAGAGACTTGCATTTTTATTTAGGCAATGCATTTTTATATTGTATTTTATACTATAATTAACTTTAATTTAGACGATGCCCATTAACAGCAGATCTATTAATTAATTTAAATTTCGTCTTTTCGTTTACTCAGTTCATTGTTAGTATTGCTTACCTTGTTTGTTATCACTTTGTGTCTGACTGACAACCTATATTTTAGGTCTATTACAGATTTCATGACTTGAAATATAAATTGACGTAACCAAGTAGGTATGCCTTGAGCTCCAAAGGCAAATAAATGAAAATGAGTGACACGTGCATTTAACCGTACCGTAGATATGTAATAATAAGACTGAATTGTGATTTGAGTAAAATTAATCAGTGTTAAGCTTAATAATATGTAAATTTGATCGAATTTTACTGTTTTTTTACGTCCTACGACTCTTTTTGGCAAAATAACAGAAAAACCCGGTTTTAACCGGTTTGAAAATAAAAAAACCGAATTAACCGGCTTCTAAAATAACCCGGTTTTTACAAGCCCTAATTGTGACGTCACAGTCGAAATTTAGTGACGGGAAATCCAAACCGATTCAAAGACACCGATGCTTTTCTCGATTATTTTTACCGATGATTTTCTCTTCCTTTACAATGATGAAGGTTTTTGTGGTGTATCTTTATTCTTTATAGCACAAATGATTGTATGTCAGATATTTTTATACCCTATTAATTAAAAACACTGTAACACATTAATTCACTAACCACATCTTCGTTGTCAATGAGTTTTAGGATATCTATATTAAGGTTTTATTCAAGAATCTCAACGTAATATTTAAAAAATGTATGGAACAAAATAGTACTGTGTTTAGTCGGGAACCAGTCTTTCCGTCCCGTGGCCGCAATCCATTATTCTTTTATAATAGGAATACGTGGGAAACTAAAAAAATATTTTCAAATACAATAGAAATTTATAAAGACATTAAATATATCGTCGTATATGTTGAAAGGATAAACAAAAACACATTAAATATATGTGAACGCTAAAAATATTACCCTCCTCTTTTAAAGCTGTCGTGTAAAATTAGGTCCTTCATGAGCCTGTTTTATCTACTAAATTGCCTTTATTATAATAGCATTCGTCTGTCGATTCGATTTAAAA
The DNA here is from genome assembly GCA_963931895.1 of Eupithecia pulchellata. NCBI lineage: Eukaryota > Metazoa > Arthropoda > Insecta > Lepidoptera > Geometridae > Eupithecia > Eupithecia pulchellata. The sequence goes on from OZ007522.1 coordinate 6,523,546, forward strand.
TCGATTATTATGTTGTAGAACGAACAACACTAGTCGCTAGTTTTGACAGACGAATGAGAAATTGCCTGTATCACGAAGTCGAAGCGATGCGCGACAGTATCGCTTGTTCCGATATTCATCGTCTCTTAACACACAACGTCAGATTAAACGTCCAAAGCAAACGCGGCAACTTAATAAGAATATAGTTTACTTAACGTTCATTTAAAGTTAGGTATATTATGGGACTCACAACAGCTTGAAATACTTAAAAATTAGTTTTAATATGAATTTACGCATAATATAATTTTAAAATAACTTACCTGTGATAGGAAATATGTTCCTGCCTTTGGGTGCTCGAAATTTTTAGGCTATTGCAGTTAATTATCACGCAACGAGGCTTTTTTATAGTTTTTGCGGCCGTCCGGCTCCAACAATGGACGCGCGCGGACTAAAGTTAGCGGCGACCAACCTTGACGACTGGCCGGGGTTCGGACACGCGAAGTACATGCATTTACGTTATCTATGTGAATATTATATCTGTGATCCGAACAATTCTTTACTATATCTTATACCACAGCAAATGAAGTATAACGAAGAACGATCTTTAGCGATAAGTTAGCGATCAATAATATAGCATGAGTTATTATGTTGTATGCTATATCTGTTTTCTTTTGTATTAGGACGCAAACGAAGCTATAAATTGCTGCGATATTTTCAAATCAAATACAAATACAAATACAAATTCTTTATTCGACACAAAATTACATTTTTAGTTATTATGAATCCATAGGGTCCCAAACTAGCCTAGGCTGTATTTTAGGACCCAGGGCTTCTCCAAATAAATTGGATAATTCGTGTCTTAACCCTTCACACAACGCAAAAAAAATGGCGCTAATGTGTGCGTGTCGAATTACTCACGCCCCCCTTTCGCGCGCCTCATAAAATTACGTCATAATTTAGATAAATATTCATAAAAAAATATTTAGATATTCTATCAAAGTTCTGCAAACGGTATTCGATTCCTAAATAATTTATCTACGTGTATTTATTATTTTCGCAAGCTAATATCTACAAACAACTACACAAAAACTAAATATTACGCGACTTTTTCAGAAGCATAATTTTACTAGTACACTAACTATATTTTTATGGAAATATAATAGAATGGCTAGCAGATAGTCTATTTGTAATGTTTCAATCATAAACAAGAATAGTCCTATGAAATAAAATTGAAAAATTCGAAAATAAAATGAATAATTTTTCCTCCATGAATTGCGCTTTTCCGTAGAGATGCGCTGCGTGCATACGATGCAAATTTTATCGATTTTTTTTATTCTATGCAGGTAATAGTACAAGTAAAAGAATATTGTTGTAATGCGAATCAATAATTTTATTTTATTTTCAACAATTTCTAAGCAATTTTTTTATATTTATTTATCAACTTATAAATAAACACAAAGAAAACGTATCATAATAACCATAAGTAAATTATAATAAAAAACTTATCTATACCAGTAATCAAAATCAAAGTGCTTTATTTCCTTTAGACCTTACAGGACTCTTGGACACGTCACAAAATACAAATTACATTAGTAAACAATAATAATAATACCTATAATATTTTTCAAAGAATTTCCGTATGAACCTACTATGTCGTTTATTTACATTATTTCAATAAAATACACACTTTTTCTTGTAATAATAATTATAAAGTGGAAAGTAGGTATTTATATAAAGAACACATAGTCATTAATTACAGTTTATAAACACTTGTGTATTTATGTACACTTACATTTTGATTATGGACATTTTAGTACAAAGGAGGTAAAAATAACATAAAATAGCTTTCCATTGTTTTCAAGTAGGTACTAAGTAAAATCTAAAACAGTTCTCCTAACACAGCGGTACATTGCTAGTCTCGCACATAAATGCAGCCTTTTGCGACTTCCGCCCATTCTGGAAGAAATTGAAAAAATAATTCATTAAACATTCCGCTCATTATCAGCTGACGTAATTTTACTCTGTGTTGTTTACATTATCCCGACCTCATACTTAGCTAACGACCTTCTACGGACAAGCTTCATTGACGCCCTTTCTATAGAGTATAAACACTCAATGAGTCCCATTGTAAAAAACGGGCTACTAGGCACTTAGCGGCAGAGCGGAGCGCACGCGCCAAACCGCGCGACAATCAAGGGGTTTTTTATGCGTTTCGCGGAAACAATCGAGCGGATAAAGGAGAAAATTATAACAATTTTTTTATTTTAATCATACCTCTTCATCACTGGTGTTGTCATCTTCAAGGTATTCTTCGATGACCTGTTAGCGTAAAGCGCTGCCGTGAAATCCGGACGACTTTTTCTACTATTCCTCATTATGTATCCTAAAATATATAAAAATATGAGTTATATTATAAGAAAACTACGTCTTTTTTATTGCTGGATCATCCAGACAGAAACCACTCTATACCGGAACAAATATCTAAAGATCGTACAAATATTTAATTTTGTCCCGAGCCGGGAATCGAACCTGAACCTATACCTTCTACGTCACACCGCCGTAAATATTGTCTTCAGTAAAAATAATAAATCAACAATAATTATGTAAGTATAGGTAAATAATTAAAAAAATAATGAATAATGCCAGACAAGTCACACAGCATCATCTAGCCCCAAGCTAAGCAGAGCTTGTGTTATGGGTACTAAATGACCGATTTAATAATGCTATATACATAACACAATATTATTACATAGATAGATATTTTTACTATACATAGAAAACGACCAGAACACCGTGAACAAATATCTGCAGATCGTACAAATATTTGGCCCGAGGCGGGAATCGAACCCGCAACCTCTTGCGTCGCAGGCAGACCTTCGCCCACCGCGCCACGGAGGTCGTCATAATAAAACCCAGATCAAAAATAGATACCTAGCAAAAAAAGCCGAGGCGATTATTGTACCCGCTAGTTTTGCTCGCTATTCGGCCACTATGCCTCGAAGGTCGTCTTTTCATCCCAACTATTGAAATATGTATGTATAAATTATTGGATAATAATAACCTACGCATTTGTACTTATTTTAAAATCTCAATATGAGACCTAAATCATAATCCATGAACATTACGAAACTGATGATGATGATAATATTAGGTCGATAACAAAAAAAAAGATTCCCATCACTGTTTTGTACAACCCTCCAAAAAGTTTCCGGCCCAATGCGACAGACTACCAATTTATTATGAACCCTAACGACCAACACATAAAGCTGAGATTAGCGTAATGGAATTAAAATTTCGTTCGCATCATATTTGCGTGAGCGTACACCGGAAATATTGATACTTTAGAAGGGTGATTTCTCCGTTTTATTCCATGAAATAAACAAATACTTGCATGAATAATAATTGCAAATACAATTATGCGGCCTATTTCAATCATCTAGCTGAATATTTGTGAGGAAATCACATGAAAAAGACTAAAATCTTGTTGCGGTATTTGAGGTTCAAAAGTAAGATAATTACAAAGAAATTTACTAATCCCATTACGTAAATAGCTTTATTACACCTAAATGATTACAAATAATACTAGTTATTCAATAAAACAATGCACTTACCTTGATAAAATCCAAGTTGTAAAACGTAAACAAAACAGCGAGCGCCAAAATTTTGTACTGAATCAAAGACAAATTTCATCATCTTCTTTTGTATTGGCCTGCCTTTTTACTGTTGCAATAGGTAGAATGAAAATGGTCCTTTGGGTTTGTCAAAAGTTGTCCAAACAAACATAAACTCTAACACAATGAAAAAACGGTTTGCAATCGTCCGGGCGAGCCGAGCCGCCGGCGGCTCGGCGCGTGCGAGGGCATTTTTACGTTCAATCTATAGCCGAGCCGCCGGCGGCTCCGCGCGTGTATACGGGTTAAAGTTAAAGTAGTTAGAGTTAGAAAAAAAATACCTAAACAAATATAAACAAAGAAAAGTTAGAAATTGAATATCTAGTATCTATATTAGAAATATAAGCTGTGTGCCATCATGAAACGTGACGCGTTATCGTAATTAATTACGTTTGCGATATGAAGAGAAAAGGCACTCGTGGGACAGAGGCCTAAATAAAGCACCTAACTTCAACTTCTTGTAGAAGGAGCGAATGCCGTGTAAATAGCAGCATAGCAATGACATGATGAGGTAGTTGTCAGTGTTAATCATATGTCAAAAACCAGCTGTTCAATTCGCTTCGCCCTGAGCTTCGCCCGCGCCCCGCCGCGCCGCCCCGCTCAGACATCCTTCCTCAGAGAACGTTTTTGGCACGGTACGCTAACACTAAATTTCTTTTTTGGATCATTGTTTTTGTCGTCTTTGAGTAATTATTTGTGAAAATTAAGTAAAAACAGTGACGTTCAGGCAAATGTAAAAATTCTACAGCAATGTGAAAGAAACAAGTTCTTGCACCCCCCGCAATGATAATACAATCTATAAAGTTTTGGAAGAGATTATTTGTGTTTGGCGGCCTGTTTCTTTGCATTTACGGTGCGTAAGTTTACTACTTTGCGTTTAACTAAGTAAGGGTATCTTTGCGACATTCATGATAAAAAAGCGACGCGTAATTATTAAGAAATCTCTTGCAAAAATCATTATAAAATACCTGAACTTTGTGAGGCTCATAAACTATTTGGTCTGAGCTCATAAATAATAAATTTATTTTTGGGAAAGGAGACAATACTTTGTTATTAAGAGAGAAAATAATTGCTTGATCAGGGACAGCTGGAAGCTTGGATGAAGTTTTATTATACACTAAGCCCGATTTACACATAATATCAATGAAGACACCATTCAGTATGAGTAAATCTCAAATTCGGTACAGAATATTGAGGGAGCATTGACATTTGGTAACTGTTTTGTATTGAATTCACTGATATTAAACTGTGACATCAGCATCACTGATATGTATGAATCCAGCCTTACTCAGTATGATTTGTAAATTCTAAAGATAATAATATCACGATGGCATATAACTACACAAAACTCCTGTCAAATTGTAACTGAATCAATACTACTACTTACAATATATAATTTCAAAAGGTTTTTACAATAATTCCACTTTGTAATTGAGTGATAACAGCTCTCAATTGAGGTTTCTTACAATACCTTACTTTTTACATAATTTATTATTACATTGTTAGAAATTGGTACATAATTTTTAATAAGCTGAGCCGGTTTTTTTCAAATTTCTGAAAAACAGTTGTTACTGCTTTAAATACCTCAGGACAAAATTTTCATTTAGGTAATCAATTTTACTACAGCAATTTGTATGAAAACTGCTGTCTTTAAAAGATGTTTGTTCATATTTTAGTAACATTTTGTTTTTTTTTTAATTTCACTTTTCTTAAAATACTTGTGTTACAATAGGTAAGTAAAATAATTAAAATTAATTGTTTCAGTGCTCATTGTATACCTAGTACTTTTAAGAGAAAACATTGAAGCTAAGAAAATTCTTCAAAATCCAGTAAGCTTCAAAGACCTGACTTATGCAGAAAATGCCAAAGAAGAAAATTTTCAACATTTAACAAAGATGGAACAATTTGATAATAATGACAGAACACAAAAAGAGCTGCAGGAGACCAAAGCAAAGTTGGCGGAGTTGGAGAAAAAGATTGCTATACTAGAGGGCAGAGTGCCACAAAAATATCCTGATGTTAAGTTTTTGGGGGTTAAGGAAAGAAAAAGAATATTGGTAAGTTGCCCTGAATAAACATATTTTATTGGTTTAACAAAATAAATATGCCCATGCGAGATGGCACAGCAACATTTTTAATTATTAATTTATTTGTTAACTAGATGACCGTCTCGCAATTTCATTTGCGTGGACTTTAGGGTAAAACTTTAGGGTAAAATTACCGTGTGGTGCCGGCATAGAATTTCACCACCCCAACTCTTCCCGTGGGTGTCGTAAGAGGCGACTAAGGGAAACACAGCGGGGGGCGGGCAGCAGCGCCTTCTGCAGAACAACTACACCGAACTGCGATCCCCAACCCGCATGCCCAGCGTGGGGATTATGGGCAATAACCCCCAAATAATGATGCCATCTATGGCGCTCATTAGGGGAGGCCTATGTCCAGCAGTGGACTGTTATAGGCTGGTGATGTTGTTGTTGTTAGGGTAAAAAATCTTGACGAAATCAGCTAATACCCCCCATATTTTAAGAGTCGGAAATTCCTGAAACCCGCTTTAAATATCATGTATCCCGTAATCCCGTTATAAGCGTTTTCGACATTTCAAGACGGAGCCAAACAACAAATCTCAAACTTGAATAACCATTTTTATCCCATTTTCAGGATTATTTTGAAAAATCCTAAAATACGTATTCAATATTTTTGTTTGTGTAGTTTTCTCTGTAAATTTTAAGCCGATAGCGTCATTGGTTGATAAATTTCACCACAATAACCTCAATAATTCGACTACCTTTTTATACTTATATAGTAACATTTTTGAAAAATCCTGAAACACGTGGTTTGATTTATAGTTTTTTCAGTACATACTGAAAGTTTCAAGTCATTCGTATGCTTTATTAAAAAGTTATGGACATTTGAATACGGAGTTAAACTACGAATCTCAAAGTTGAGTAACCCATTTCAACCTATTTTCAGGAATATTTAGAAAAATCCTGAAACACGTGTTCACTATTTTTGTATGCTTAGTATTTCCTGTAAATTTCAAGAGAATCGGGCCACTGGTTACAGAGTTATAAAAAGGACCAAAAAAACTTCCACCCCCCTTTTCACCCCCTTAGGGGTGGAATTTCCAAAAATCCCTTCTTAGCGGGTGGTTGTGTTATAAAAGGAACCTACCTTCCAAATTTCAGCTTTCTAGCTTCAGCGGTTTAGGCTGGGCGTTGTCGCCAGAAAATCGCTCGTTCCTTTATATATTAAGATAGATGAGCAGCCTATGGCTGATGTGTCTATATCGTACAAAGTTGAAGTTTTTCATTGTTTTAACTAAAAAAATCTACCTACTTATAAATAAAAAAGATACATTCCTATTAAACAATTTTACATCTGGAAATTAGAAAATATATGAATAAATTCTTCCTTGTATTCCAGGTGACTGGAGGAGCTGGTTTTGTTGGATCCCACCTGGTAGACATCCTCATGATGCAAGGCCATGAAGTCATAGTCGTTGATAATTTCTTCACCGGCCGCAAACGTAATGTTGAACACTGGTTCGGCCATCGCAACTTTGAAATGATTCATCATGACATTGTTAACCCACTTTATGTAGAGGTATGTACTGTTTACTCTTTTTGTTTGTTATGCTGTTAACCACTAAGCAAGCCTTTTTATGATAGCAAAATGAGGTAACTTGCTCAACTAGATACTATAAAAATGTTAGTTAATTTTGGTTAAACATGCCATGGCAAAATAATTCTATACATTCAATTTTAGTTTCTTAGAACTTAGACTGGTGTTCTACAAAAAGTAATGTTAGTAGAAATTTTTATGATAATTTTAAGTTGAATATTATGACAGTTTTTTTTGTATATTATTGTTGATAAATAATGCTGGACAATCCACACAGTATCATCTAGCCCCAAGCTACTGCTTAGCTTGTGTTATGGGCACAAGATGACTTATATACTTAATATAATAATATTACACAGATAGATATTTTTCATTATACATATGTAGAAAACGACTAGAACACCATGAAAAAATATCTGCAGACCATACAAACATTTGTTCCGAGGCGGGAATCAAACCTGCAATCTCCTGCGTCGAAGACCTACTTTCGCCTTCCGTGCTTTACTTTTTTTTTGTCTTATCTCTAGTTGATAGTCCTAATAAATGTATAAATGGGTAAAACCTTTATTAACAATTAAATAAACAAACTAGTATTTACAATTGAGCTAACTGCAGACTGATGCAAACAAACAGGTACCTCAACTGATGCATAATCAATACAAACCGAAAATATTCCAACTTGCAATATTTTCGGTTGGTATTTCCAAGGCTGTCTGCGTTGCCTCATATAACATGTTCCGAGGCGGGAATCAAACCTGCAATCTCCTGCGTCGGAGGCCTACTTTCGCCCTCCGTGCTTTACTTATTTTTGTCTTATCTCTAGTTGATAGTCCTAATAAATGTATAAATGGGTAAAACCTTTATTAACAATTAAATAAACAAACTAATATTTACAATTGAGCTAACTGCAGACTGATGCAAACAAACAGGTACCTCAACTGATGCATAATCAATACAAACCGAAAATATTCCAACTTGCAATATTTTCGGTTGGTATTTCCAAGGCTGTCTGCGTTGCCTCATATAACATTTGTTCCGAGGCGGGAATCAAACCTGCAATCTCCTGCGTCGGAGGCCTACTTTCGCCCTCCGTGCTTTACTTATTTTTGTCTTATCTCTAGTTGTTAGTCCTAATGAACATATAAATGGGTAAAACCTTTATTAACAATTAAATAAACAAACTGGTTTTTCAAATGAACTACCTGCAGACTGATGCAAACAGGTAGCTCAACTGATGCATTTCAATTACCAGCCGAAAATATTCCAAGGCTGTCTGTCTATCAGGTGTCAGGCTATCATTGCCTCGCTGTATGTAAATGCTGATGCGCTGCGCCAGATACTTAGTATCATATCAGTACCAGCTTTCAGAGTTATATGTAGAAGACTCAATAACCTCTTACTTCGGAAGATCAAGACGAACCATTTTTTCTTCCATAAAATAAGTAAATTTTCAGTTCTATCTTAGCCTTATGTAGCTCATCACTGATTAAAGCCATAATACGGATGCAGCACAAGTCAGTAACATAATAATAAGACAAGACGAGGCACGCGGCAGCGCTTCTGTGTCGGTAGGTATTTAGAAAAGAAAGAAAGGAAGGGGTTGCGAATTAAAGGGTTTTTGTTGTATTACGGTTTGGCAAAAATCTTTGAACCAAAGTTGTTGTTGATCTACCAAAGGAGCCTTTAAGAGGTTATTGATAGTTATTTGTTATTGTTATTGATACCTATAACCCAGTATAAATAACTTTTTGACAGTAGTTTTAATATTTCAGGCGGATGAAATCTACCACCTAGCGAGTCCTGCCAGCCCACCACACTACATGCAAAACCCAGTAAAAACTATAAAGACTAATACAGTAGGAACTATCAACATGTTAGGTAAGAACAATGTTATGGTTACTAGGGGACCTCTGAGGCACGGTGGGCCTATCTCCAGCAGTGGACTGATATAGGTTGATGATGATGATGATGATGAGGCACTGTGGGTGAAGGTCAACTTCGACGCAGGAGGTTGCGGGTTGGAATTCTGCGTCGAGACGTACATTGTACGATCTGCAGATATTTGTTCCGGGTGTTCTAGTCTTTATCTATGAACAAAGCCCCGACTTCGCACTAATACTTAACAAAAATTATAAATTGTCACGTACACACACAAAGATACACCTTAGGTTACATTATTGAAGATCCCAAACTTTTTAAAAATATTCTATAATCTATGTTCACCAGGGATAATATAGAATTCTAATGGTGAAAGTATTCTTCAAATCGGTTATGTAGTTTCGAAGCAGTATAAATAAAATTTAATATACAAAAAAAAATCAGGTAAAAAGGTTTACATTAAGTTTCGATATAAAGTGCCTTAAAGCCTATGTTAGGTTTAACTAGACACAGAGTTCTCGCCTTTAAGTAAGATTATTTTAAGGTAGGTAATATAAACAAACAAGCAAATCTTTCTTGTATAATATTAGTATAGATCAGTGAGGTGTACTAGTACTTAAGGTCATTCGTTTTTCATACATTTGTATTTTCCCAAATATGAGCCATATGAGCTTAATTTTACAAATAAATAACTGTTTTTGGCATTGTTATAGGTCGTTATTTGCGGCAAATTATGTTTCATTAAAGAAAACACTTGATTTAATTAGAAATAACGTGGTAATTTTAGTCCATTTTTGTCACTGTGTGGGTGAACACCGATAGTGTCGTATGAGAACGTCATGAACTTATGAGTATGAGTGTGTGTGTGCGTGCGCATAGAATCAGACCTGCGTAATCGAGTCCTACAAGTTTATTGGATTTTAATTGGATATACTTGAGATTTCGGCATTTGGGACACATATACGGAAAGCCTGAGGAGAGAGGAACGAATTTCAGGTACCTACCACTTTACATCACTGTGTCTGGAACTGTTATTCTTGCCGGAACTTGAAAATCTTTCGTTTGCTTTTCAAAAACCATTACACACACATGAAAAACTATTTATGCACGCAAACTGCTTAAGAAACAACAGCCAATAACAGCTCAAGCTCATATACGGCAAATAACTGAATACCTTCATCTTCCTGAAGACTTTACTGTAAAATTCGGATCATTCACACACATCACATCACATCCTCGAACAACTTTTATTTTGACAACATCTGTCCTGAACGGCTGTTTTTGACTGATAACATCGACATACCCTGCCACTGACATCTGACAGATGACAGATCCTGTTTGGTGTTGCTATTAAAATATCCCACTACACAGTACAAGCTCCCACGCCATCTATGATCGATCTGTAATACTAGCTTAGCACTTCGAAGTGAATTATTGTACTCAATTAGCTCAATATTAGTACCAGTGATCACCACTAGAGGGCAGTACTTGTTGCATTGGCCAGCCTAGATACCTACGAATATGGCGAAATGCGCTGCTTGCGGAAGATTTATGTCCAAGGTAGGCGCTGCGTGCTCGCAATGTAATAGCAACAGCCACTTCGAGTGTGTCGGGTTGCCCGTGGGAGCCCAGGTATCGACCTCCTGGCGATGTGGCGATTGCCAGAGTAGAGCGCCTAAGGGCAGAGATCCAGCTACGCCCGTCCGCATCTCGCATGATAATTATTCCATTCGCAACACCGACATAGCTGCGGCGACGGAGGAGGAGGACATGGCGATTGACGTCACGGCTAATAATATCACAGCGGAGTTCAGCGAGATGGAGTTTCATCTTGGCCTTCGAACAATGAAGGAGGAGTTCTCGCTGGAGTTTCGAGCCCTCAGGGAGGAGATCGTCGGTGGTATGAACTCGCTGAGTGACGGGTTCCATACCCTAACTGCTGAGGTGAGAGAGTTTCGGACTGAGATGGCGGAATTCCGAGCGTCTTTATCGGGTGTCACGGAGCGCGTAGACATGATGGAGAAGCGGCTTGAAGATCTCGAGCGTCGGAGTGAGAGGCCGCCCCCTCTGGTCGCCCACCTGCAAACTAAGGTGTCTCTACTCGAGCAGGAGCTCAATGAGCGGGACCAAGAGGCTCTCTTGGCGGATCTCGAGGTTGGACACCTGCCCGAGGAGAAGGGGGAGAGCGTGGTGCATGCAGTAACCGTTCTGGCCTCTAAACTGGGCGTTGCCTTAGAGCCGCGTGATGTAGTCTTTGCGGAGCGCGTCGGTGTGAAGCAAGGCGCTGGAGCGGGAGGCGAAGCGCCGCGCGCACGCCGTATCGTGGTGCGGCTTTCGAGGCGCGATCTGCGGGACCAGCTGATACAGGGTGCGCGTGTACGACGTGCGCTGACGGCCGCCGACGCTGGGCTCTCTACCGCTGAGGCGAGAGGGCGCATTTTCCTAAATGAGCGGCTCACTCGCACAAACCGGCAAATTTTCCATCGTGTGCGTGAGGAGTGCCGTAGACTTCAGTGGCGGTACTCCTGGACGAAGCGCGGCCGGATCTACGCCAGAGAGGCTGATGGGAAACCAGCCTTCCCTATAAGAACTGCGGCAGACATCGATCGTGTTTTTGGTTCGCCATCTGTTAGTCAGTAGAAGCTGGAAAAATACAATTTCATCTATTATTAATTATATTTATTTTATAAGCCTATGTCAATATTTCCCTCGTTTTACCGCCTTTTTCGTTACTCCTTGTTTTTATTTTAACTATCAATTATGTTTTAATTTTACTATGATTGTTTGTGACTGGTCTGGCACATTTTTTGTGGGTATGGAGCAGAGTCAAAAATCAAGACATCCCTTTTGTTTTTTTGTATTGTTTATTATACTAAGATTCTTTTTCCATACAACACAACAGCAATTTTTAATAACATCTTTTACATACATAAGGTATTACATTAATTTATATATAAATTTCTGCCTCATTTCATACATTAACAATATTATATTATATATTATATTTATAACAGTTAATAATTACAAAAATAATTATATTATATACATTAGTTATATAGCTCAGATATCCTTACCAGTATATAAAACTCTTTGATACATTCTTTAAAGTTGGTCTCTTTAATGCTGGCTCATTAAACACAGGACAGGACGAGTTTTGTGTGGCAGTGGATGAGCTTAAGCCAGATATTTTGGCAATAAATGAGACTTGGTTGGGAGAAGGGGAAGAAGACAAAGCCCCACGGATACCTGGGTACCGGCTGCGTTTTTGCCCCAGACCAGCTCATATTAGAGGGGGTCGTGGTGGAGGTGTAGGGTTTTACATTAGGAAAGGTATAACTGCTCGCTCCTGTCAACACCCCGCCGCCCCCTCAGTGGAGCAGATGTGGATCCGAGTGAAAGTTAAAGGCCGGGAACTCATAGTGGGTACTGCATATAGACCTCCTTGGCAGGACCCTAACCAGCTACTTGAGGCTCTCACTGAATCAATCACTTCTTTCTCTGGCTATGATAATTTAGTGTTGGTCGGAGACTTTAATTTAGATATATTAACCCCTTCCTCTTGGAAAACTAAGCTTCTGTTGGAATTTCTCTATAGCCTAAATCTCACGCAGACTGTTACAGAACCCACACATTTCACTAGTCACAGTGCCACTCTCATAGATATCATATGCACTGATGCCCGGGTACGTAACACCATTGTCAAACATTCCCCTGACCTTGGGCACCATGCCATGCTGCAGGTGGAGTTGAACATTAAAAAAGAAAAACCTATTCCACGTACAGTCTGTTACAGGCCAATTAAGAACATCCAATTAGAACACTTTGCAACTGACCTAAACAGCATAAAATGGGAAAGTATCAATGAAATCACTGATGTTAATGTACTAGTCTCAGCCTTTACTGACATAATTACTAAAATTTTTGATTTACACGCTCCATTGAAAACCATTAAATTTAAGGACCCTCCACAGCCGTGGCTTACTGACACTGTAAAAACTATGATAAGGATTAGAGATAACTATCATAAAAAATTTAGGAAATCTAAACTTACTTCTCAAAAGATTTGTTACAAGGAAATGAAACAATTGGTTATTGCAGCCATTAACAGTGAAAAAAAGGCATATTTTAAGGAGCATATTAACAATAATGTAAAGAACCCCAAGAAACTTTGGAAGAATTTGAAACATACTATTTTACCTAACAAACAATCGTCGGAGCTCCCACCTTCTTTTGATAATCCAGATATAATAAACTCCCACTTCTTAAATGTCCCTGGTAATAAGCAGGTGTCTATATCTCAGCTATCATTCTATGAGCACCACAAACATAGATCTGGCCAGGTGTTTTCTCTAAGCCCAGTAAGTGAGGAAATTGTAATGTCAGTTATTCGGGGGTTAAAATCTAATGCTATGGGAGTAGATGGGATCTCCATTGAAATGATATTTCTAACCCTTCCTGAATCTTTGAAGACTATCACTGCAATCATAAATAGGTCCATATTAAGTGGGACCTTCCCAGAACAGTGGAAGGTTGCTTTGGTTAAGCCCATACCGAAAAACAATAACCCTACATCATGTAACGATCTGAGGCCTATAAGTCTACTACCATGTCTTTCGAAGGTGCTTGAAAAGGTAGTTAGCCTGCAGCTAGCGAAATTCTTGGAGGACAATAATATACTACCTCAAGCACAGTCAGGTTTCCGTAAGGGTCATAGTACCTCTACAGCTCTACTTGATGTGGTAGATGACCTACTTACTGGTCAGGACTGTGGTATGATTAATATTCTCGTTCTCTTGGACTTCTCCCGCGCATTTGATTCTATAAATACCTCTCTTCTTATTTCCAAGCTCTCTTACTATGGTTTTGATGCGGCAACTGTAAATTGGTTTCATAGTTATTTAGAGAACAGATACCAGTATGTCCAACTTTCAAATGGGACTACGCCATGTTCCACATTACAACCAGTACCCCAGGGTGTCCCACAGGGCTCCATCCTCGGCCCAATCCTATTTATATTATATAGTTCTGATATAGTCAATGCCATAAATCACTGCAATTTCCATCTGTACGCTGACGACTTGCAGTTGTACATATCAGCCCATCCGAAAAAGCTCGACAGTGCTATTGATAAGTTAAATTCTGACCTTTACAGAATTTGCAGTTGGTCTAGAGATAACTGCTTAGTTATAAACCCTAAGAAGTCTAAGTATATGTTTATAGGTACCAGACAGAAATTACAAAGCCTTCACAATTACACAGCAAACATCTTTGTTGATGGTATGACTGTAGAGCGTGTATCAGAGGCGAGGAATCTGGGTCTGACCATGGACAGTTCCTTACACTTTGAAAAACACATATCCGATAGTGTGCGAAACTGTTTCTATCGTTTAAAGGTCCTATACAAAATCCGCCCATACCTTACTGAATCTGTCAGAATAACACTTTGTGAATCACTTATCCTGTCAAAACTGAACTACTGTGACACAGTGTATGGGCCCTGTCTTCTAAATCGAACTTCTAAACTCATCCAACGTGTACAAAATGCATGTGCACGATTCTGCTTTTTTGTTCCTCCACGCTCTCACATAACACCATTTTTAAACTCATCAAACCTACTTAAGATGGAAGCCCGCAGAAAGCTCCATCTTGCATCCCTTCTTTTCAATGTTATCACTAAGCAGTGTCCTAAGTACTTGTTTGAAAAACTCACATTGGCTCGTGGCAATTCTCGATTTCCAAGTAGAACATGTACTCCTGTCTTTGAAACACCACAGCACAAGTCACGGGCATTTCGAGGCTCTTTCAAATTTGCAGCCTCGAAGTGCTGGAACATCATTCCCCCACCTATGCGGGATGTCAAAACTGTGTTTATTTTCAAGAGAAGGCTTAGGGATCAACTGCTCGGTGTTCAAATTCTCAGCCAGTGACCTATGTGAATAAAATGACAATGTAATGATCTATGCCTAATATTTCTTACACCTAACAAAATTACTGGGTACTTTATTGTACCTATTCTAATAAGATTTAAGATATCCACTAAAATGTGTACTATATTACTATTGTTTATTTATTTACATGATGATTTTCCTGCCTATTATCAATTGACCAGCTATTTTATTTATTTTATTTATATTTACATAATTAATTAATTCTAATTTTGATTTTTTACAAACCTTTTTTCCTGTTAAAATATGTTGTTGTTGTTTTTGTTTATAGACTTGTCCCCAGTAGGTTAACAAATAGAAAGTCTCTTGCTGTATATGTGTGAATCCATTATCTGTTGTTGTGTGTCTTTTTTGTTGTACTTTTTTAATATTGCTTTGTTTTCCATCTTGAATTGACTTCTAATCCCTTTTCTACGGCGGTATTATATTAGTTCCTAAAAAGACTAAATAGCTATTATATAAATACATCCAGCTCCCAACACCCTAGCTTACAAAAAGTTGACCAAACTTATAAAAGTAGACTGCTCACGGTGATATTTATTTATACTTACATCATGATTTTAGTTTCTCCATTTTCCCACTTTCACCTTTGCATTATACTCAGTCCACCACAAAATTCACGAAATAATTGCTGTATGCGCCACAATTTTGTATTAATTGGTTAATATTAATAATTTCACATCTATTTCTTTTCATTTACAACATGTTTTCCCTCCCAATTTTCCCATCCCAACTTCAACTTCTTTGTTTTTGGCGCCGAGTTCTTATTTCACCGAGAAATGTGTCAGTTCCAATTCGACTTAAATTGTTTAAAAATCAAGTTAAATCAAATCAAATTAGACTAAAAACCTAAGTTAGTTATTTATTGCACTTTGCCTGTTTTATGTATTTTCTCATCCTTCCATGTATTCTTTTTCTCATCTTCTCATGTGTCTACCTACCTATTATTTAGCGTGTCTATTATCTATAAATGAAACTTTTTTTTTTTTGTGTCACCCTTTCTCTACCACACACACTCTACCAAGTCGGGCCCAGTCTGAAAATCAGCGTCGCTATTTGCTATTAATTAGCTGGTAGCGGCATAAATGCTGAGACGGGGACCTATTTGGACCCCTTGTAACACTGTTTCTTTAGTTCTGTTTTCTTCTGTGTTTATCGTATTGTTTTCTATTTTTCATTATTATTTTCTATTTTTTGTTCCTTGATTTGCCTTATTTACTTTAGTGTGTACTTATGTGTGTTACTGGGTTTTCAAATAAATTTATTTTCTTTCTTTTCTTCTTTCTATGAGCGGCGACGACAACGTCATCTGTGAGAAACATAACGAATCAACTCGTAATACCATAGCTTACCATTCATAAACTTTGATTTTGTTCGTTCAAGCATGTAGAACGTACATATTTCGTCTTTTATTGTTGTCATGTGGCTGTCTATTCTTTCAATGTCTATCGTTTTTGTAGGTATGTAGGTATTCTGTTGTCATTGACTTGTTTTGATTTTTGCAAAACGAAGCAAAACTATTTTTTAAAACAATCAACTTCCCAAAATAAAAGATGGAGTCACGGAGGATGAAAATTCTAATAAATAATAAATTTCAATTGTCCTTAGTTGGACCCAAAAACTTGAAAAAAAAAGTACTAAAAATGATTTCTGTAGTTTTTTTCTTTCAAGTTTTTTTGTCCGGTGACCACAGTACTAACTGTAATGTATGCTCGTCCAAAGCTAGTCTAGCTAATAATAATAATAATTCACGCATACTGTGTCTAATGTAAAAATTTAATATACCTACCTAAATTGGCATCCAATATTTAAAAATACCTAACTCTCAAACGTTTTTTCGAAAACTAGGGATACTATTCACGATACTTATTTATTGACATCACTCTGCAACACAGTAAGTTGCTGGTTCAATTCCTGCCGCGCGACAATACCTGATCTTGAAGAAGTAATGAATAAAGTTTTGTGATGAATAATTATTTATCAGATCCAGGATCAACTACCTGTATTTTACCAGTACCTAATTGTGCTCAAAAGTCCGCAATAAACAAATTTGCATTGAAATTAAAGTGTACAGAAAATCAATGACACCTAATTTCTTATTTGATAATAATTACTAGCACACTTCTCTTTGTTTTTGTGTGATAGGGACCGAGGTCAAACAAGATACTTCGTTTGAGTACGTAGAAACTCCATCAACGATTTATTACAATCGAATCAAAGGAAGGCTTGAAAACACGAATTTATTTATACCATGAATAAAAAAAGAAACATGAATTTATTTATACCAATACTTGGTACTTCAGATTCTGGTATAAAATATGCGATCAGAATAATTTTGATAAATCACAACGTCACAACAGATTTTGCATTTGCAGACTTACGCACAAACAATATGTTCACTAACAAGAAACAAATAGGAAAATGTACTTAGATAAAATAGAGTTATTCGCACCCAGGTACAAGCAGGTGGCGTATCGTGCCCAACAGTTCACATTATAATCTTTGCTTGTGTGAGTGATTTGGTCCGGCGATTTTGCTCTTCCCATATACAAGTTCTATAAATGTTTTCAACGCTTGAAACATTTATTGATATATGAAGAACAACGTACCATTTGCGGCAAATGTATCACTTTTAAATAATATGCACAATTTAATAAGAAAACAATAAAAAACCAACAAATTGAAAGTCAGCGCCATCTATTAGCGAAGCTATACCTAAACAAGGAGACCGTTCCACCTTAAATGGATATAATAATATAAGAGATAAGATAATAATAAAAATATCTAGGTATAATTATAGTCATGTTGAAAAGATATACTTTACTTTTTTGTTAAAATATCTCCAAAAACTTAAAAAAATATCCTGACTCTACTATCAACAACATCATCACCAGCCTATAATAGTCCACTGCTGGACATAAGCCTCCCCTAATGAGCGCCATAGATGGCATTATGTGGGGGTTATTGCCCATAATCCCCACGCTGGGCATGCGGGTTGGGGATCGCAGTTCGGTGTAGTTGTTCTGCAGAAGGCGCTGCTGCCCGCCCCCGCTGTGTTTCCCTCTTACGACACCCACGGGAAGAGGTGGGGTGGTGAAATTCTATGCCGGCACCACACGGCAAACGACTCTACTATACCGCTTTCCAAATCAATTCGTGTATGACTGTATTGTATAGTTGAATATTTATTGCAGGTTTGGCTAGGCGAGTTGGAGCAAAAATATTAATAGCTAGTACATCAGAAGTGTACGGAGATCCTATGGTGCACCCACAACCTGAATCATATTGGGGGCATGTGAATCCCATAGGCAAGTACATAAAAAAATACTACAACATAATACAGTAGCATACATATTTGTACGATCTGCAGATAATTGTTCTGGTTGTTTTCTATATATAATAAAAACTATCTAATGTAATAATATTGTATTATGTATAGCAGTCATCTAGTACACATAACACAAGCTCTGCTTAGCTTGGGGCTAGATGATGTTGTGTGGATTGCACAGCATATTTATTTTTTATAATTTATTTGATCTAATTTGAATTCTGTGAAGGAAAAGGCTAGCTCTAGTAACGGGGAACTTTAAGCTAAGTTGCTGGATTAGGTTAATAATATGTATATACTGTTTATTTTGTCTACCAGTGTGTAGTACAATTCAACTTCAAATTAAATTTTATAGATCAGCCTCGGCTTCGCACGGGTATTTAACAAACATTTTCATGCGGATCCCTAAGATTTTTGAAAATTTTCTATAGCCTATGTTCATCAGGGAAAATTAAGGATTATAATGGTGAAAGAATTTTTCAAACCGGTCCAGTAAATTCGGAGCCTTTTCAATTCAACAAACAAACAATCAAATCTTTCCCCTTTATAATATCACTATGGATAATATTGTGTAATTAGCTTGGGGCTAGATGATGTAGTGTGGATTGTCCATCATTATTTATTTTTAATAGTTATTTATTGTTTAATCTGTTGACTTAACCGTGAAAACCTTAATTAAGCTTCCTTTTATGTATAAATTACTATTAACTCTTTAATTATAAGCTTCTGGTTTTCCTTCAAATAAATAAATAAATTTATTTTTTTATTTTTGTGAATAATGATTGTAACTTAATTATATAAAGTTATACCTACTCTTTTTCAGGTCCCCGCGCATGCTATGATGAAGGCAAGAGGGTAGCGGAAACACTAGCGTACTCGTATGCGAAGCAAGAAAAGGTGGCTGTGAGGGTTGCCAGGATATTCAACACGTACGGGCCGAGGATGCACGTTTCCGACGGGCGGGTAGTCTCCAATTTCGTTCTGCAGGCGCTACAGAACTTAACGATAACGGTATG
The DNA here is from genome assembly GCA_963931895.1 of Eupithecia pulchellata. NCBI lineage: Eukaryota > Metazoa > Arthropoda > Insecta > Lepidoptera > Geometridae > Eupithecia > Eupithecia pulchellata. The sequence continues at coordinate 6,542,984 of OZ007522.1, forward strand.
CTCATTCTTCTTTAGTTGAACGTGTAAATATTTCGTATTTGACATTTACATCTAATATTATCTTTATAATTTTTATTTTATTAAATATTTACAATTTTGACAATGCTATTACCGCATTGTCAAAAATGTTAACGACTTTGTTTTAGATCATCCTCAATACTTATTGTAAAACAACAATAAGTAGTGAGGATGATTATTATGATTTGGTTCGGTTTGGGATATTATACTATTCTTGATTAAATAGTAATATTTTGTGTGGTCTGTCAGCATGTAGACACGCACGCACCAAAGGTCCTGCCAAAAACAAGCGTTGCTCGAATCCTGTTGAACAACATTATGCTGAAGCATGACCTTTTTGGTTCACACGCTAACTTCATTCTAGTTTTTATATTTTAAGGTTTTTTATTTTTACTAGGTCTGGTGTGAGCCTAATAAACGTATTTCTTTATTTATCGCTCTAACACAAAATAACAATTGATAGCACAGCTAATTATTCCAACTTGCTCGAATCCCGTTGAACAACCTTTCAAGTTAGAATAAATTATTGATAGCACAGCTGAGACAAGTATTCCAACTTGAAAGGTTGTTACAACGAGAAAGAAAGAAATACGGCACTCAGAAAATAATTCGCTCATCATCATCAGCCTCTAATAATCCACTGCTGGACCTCCCCTAATGAGCGCCATAGATGGAATTATTTATCATATCTCATATGATATGGTTATTGCCCATAGTATCCCCGCTGGGCATGCGGGTTGGGGATCGTAGTTCGGTAGAGTTGTTCTGCAGAGGGCGCTGCTGCCCGCCCGCCGGTGTGTTTCTCTTAGTCGCCTCTTATGACACCCACGGGAAGAGTGGCGATGGTGAATTCGCTCATAAAGTTTATAAGTTATAAAGATTGATAAGCGGTTCCAATGCAATTTACCTACTTGGAGTTTTCTTGTTGCAGGTGTATGGGAACGGAAAACAAACTCGCTCTTTCTGCTATGTCTCTGACCTCGTTGATGGATTATTGGCGCTGATGGCTTCTGATTATACATTACCTGTAAATATTGGGAATCCTGTAGAGCATACTATAGAAGGTAATATTGTAAGTCATTAATACCAACGATAGACTATTAAATAGATAAATAAATAATGCTGGACCATACAGCAGCATCCAGCCCCAAGATAAGCAGAGCTTGTGTTATGAGTATGTACTAGATGACTGATATACAATATAGCTTAGCTTGGGGCTAGATGCTGTGTGGATTGTGCAGCATTAATAATTAACATACATAGATATTTTTATTTTATTTTATAGAAAGCGATCAAAGCTCCCTGAACAAATATCTAAAACTAGCGGTCCGCCCCGGCTTCGCACGGGTATTAAACAAAAGTTTCAGAAATTATACACACTAACACGATGGGTTTCAGTTTTCATACGGATCCCTTACTTTTTTTAACAGCATTGGGATTTTTGACATTGACTCGACACTCCATAACTGACACTGGCCGTAGAGAAAAAGCAAGCACCGTGCGTATATATTCAACCTCCTTTTCTATTCTGACGCGCCATAATAGAAAAAGAGGTTGAATATACAGTGTACGGTTCAATTATTGAATTTTTCATGCGGATCCCTAACTTTTTTGAAAATAATATATAGCCTATGTTCATCACGGAAAATTCAAAATTCTAACGGTCAAAGAATTTTTCAAATCGGTCCAGCAGTTTCGGTGCCTATTCAATTCAAACAAACAAACAATCAAATCTTTCCTCTTTATAATATTAGTATAGAAAAATTGTCCGGAAGCCTGAATCGAACCTGCAACTTCCTGCGTCGTAGGCGGATATCACCCACCGCTCCAAAGTTTTCATGCTTTTGTTCATCAGGAATAATGTAGGATTCTAATATATGTATTTATAATTATATTGATATTTATATGTTGGTTCCAGAATTCGCTGTGATAATAAAGAATCTAGTCCCTGGCTGCCGCAGCCTGGTGGCGACCGGCGCAGCAGTAGAAGACGACCCGCAGAGGCGCCGGCCGGACATCGCTCTCGCCAAGTCGCTACTCAACTGGGAACCAAAAGTACACGCTTCTTATTTACCATTCTTCATATTTAGAATAGTTTAACCTAACCAAAACGTAACGATACAACTTCAAACGTTCGCCATTTATTGGCATACTAAAACTAACTTTAGTAAGTGATTACAGCAGTGTGTTTACACAATTTGAAGGCCATAGCCCTGAAGCCGAATAACGCAGTAGGCGAAAGAGATACGCACAGCTTCGTATAGCTTGCTCTTTAATTGTTTGAAACAAACTCTTTGAATCGAAGAGTCGACGCAACGACGTGAAGGTAGCCGCAGACCAGTTTGGCCATTCTAAGGCCAAACCGGTCATTGTATATTTTTTGAGTTCATAATTTGTAACTAGTATTTATTTTGTTTTCCAGATATCCTTACAAGAAGGACTACAAAGAACTATTGACTACTTCAAAGAGGAACTCTCTAGGACTACATTCTACAACAACCAGACATACATGGATGTGAAAACTAAAGCCCATCATTAGTTTCAAAGACTTGAATATTCAAAATAAAGTGATGGGAATCAACTATGAGAAATCTAAATGATTGTATCTTAACTGCCTATAGGCGTCATTTCCAAATTCAAACTATATTTCTAGAACATACTGGTTTGAGGCAAGGAGCATGGCTGTCATGTTTGATGGAAAATGCCATGTTATTGTATTGTTTTATTTGTACAGGACTGAAGTTTTATTGAAATAAAATAACTATAACACTGTTATTTATAATTTAGTTCTTTTGTTTATTGTTTTGATAAGAGTGGAAAATTACAATGTTTTAAGCAAGACACTATTACTAATTTTATGCCTTTCGAAAAGCTCCATTGATATTTACCTATTTGAGGGTGCCATGCGAAGATTTCTATATATATATATTGTAAAAGTTAAATAGATAGGTACTTATTAGATACAGAGGTAGTTCTCATAAATAGAATACAAAAAAGAGATTATTATAACAGGACTAGGACAACACTGATAAGATTGATATAGATAATGTTCTGACTAGCAAAATTGAATCTTCAGTACCTTTTACAATTGAAACTTATATTTACATAACTAACTCAGGGTCATGTTAAAAATTACCTCCATTTGGCACAAGTTAAAAATTTCATAATTATGAAGCTTGGTCATCATCCTTTGCCAGATTTACAGCACATACTAGGAGCAGCGGACCAATCGTACACATAATAGTTTGTCACACCCTCACTACTGCAAAGCTGCTTGCCCTGTGTATTTTTTAATGTCTGATATATTTCAATCATTTTGTTTGCGGAAATCTTGTGCCGGACCAGCATATCATCAGAGCAGCCTCTTGATTGGGCTGATGTGTCAAATCTGAGGTCATGGACTCTGTTTATTCCATCAAGTGATGAAGTCCACACTCCCATGGAGACATCTTCCGAGTTGTATTGGCTGAAATAAGTACAATTAAGATGTCAGATTTTTAAACATAGAAAACATCAAAGATCTTTGGTTTGGACTAGGTTTTTATGACCAAAAATTTACCTTAAATCATCAGCATTTCTGGCAATAAAATCTACTATATTACGAGATATAACATAAGCTCCTCCCAGTGCATATGGTAGGTAACGGTCACACAAAAACCATTTGCTTTCTTTCCATTTACCACTTTTGAATACTCTTGCTCGGCCATTAAAGTAGCCCCAGTATAAACCTTTATACTGAGGGTGCTCCTGATAAAATAAATAGTTACAGTTGATAAATATTTTTTAAATGGTATGCTCAATATTGCATGTATCAGTAAATCTTAAGAAAATAAATGTACCTGAGGGCTGACATATTTGCTTATTTCTGGGGCATTCATAGCAGGAGCATACTCTTCAAGATTATGCAAAATTTGATCAATTCTCAAAAATGCATCATCATCACACTTTATCAGGTACTTCACTTGTTTCATATTTTGATTGATCCATTTTATTGACAACAACATTTTTGTGGTCAAAGCGCTGTAGCTATCAACAAATTCAAATAGCAGCATATCATTGGTTTCCTTCTTTTCAATATCTATTTGTAACTTATCATGTGTTTCTAAGTCACCTGTTCCAACAACGAAGTAGAACTTTACATTTTTAGATATTCTTTTGGGGTATCTTGTATCATGATTTATATCTATACCCTTGTCTTTGGCAAGGTTGATCCAACTATTCCTTATTGATGTCCTCCTTGCAAAATTACTTGGGGCACTGGCTATCAACACTACATACTCATATTTATCAAGTTCTATATAGGTTTCCTCATTCAACAGGCTAGCAGAAGATGTCCAGGTATTGTTACATTGTTTGTTTGATGTTTTTTCATAGCAAATATAAAGTATTAGCACAATTATGAGCAACGTCTTTTTCTTATGCCGCCACAGGGAATGGAAGTCGCGCATATTATAAGTGTTGGTTACCTTTGTGTTGAGCTTATCTTACAAGCAAAGGAAGGTAAATTTAGAAATGAATAGGTTGATAACTTAGCATTATATACTTTATTTTAAATATTTGTTTGACTTGCATTCTTTGTTATGTTCAGCTCGAAGTCGATCTACAAGAAAAACCTGACTAACTGAATTGACTTTATTCTTTTCGAGGCTACAAGCAAACATTATAATAACCAACCATCACAGTGATAGGGTGATACCTAATTAAAATAAAACCGACATATTATTTTATTTTCCAGCTAACGTAAATGAAACAAAATTTTGTGTTATTTGACTTGCTTGACTTCTTCGATATTTGTGATAGTCTCATTAGCTTAGATTATAGAGGAATATAGATCTGGCATAAACATCTATACGAACTTGTTACGAACAGTTAGTTATAGAAGTGTGATGTATTTCGACAGCAGAGTTACTTACATATCGGCATCTCTTTTTGACTAATGAAGATAATCATGAGTAAAAAAGGACAACAGCAGTTTGATCATGACTGAAAATGGCAACATTGTTTTGGTGACGTCACAAAATACCTCACCCCTCACCCCCTGTGGCCGGTCGCCATGTTTAGTCGCAGTCAACAACAAGTACATCAGTTGTCATCCGGACTTGTTTTTATTCGAAAATGAAGGAAATTTAGAGTTAATAGGCGATAATTATGCTTTTTTATAGTGTGCAAACTTGGAGAATAATGTATTTTATAAGTGTATGTGCAGAGTGTTTGGCTGTCGCATGAAAATCAACAAAAAACATCAAAATATAACGTTGCATGGGAAAGGTACCGAATTCATTCAAAATTTCTTACATTTTCTATTATTTTCAAACATTTTGCTGTGTGTGGGAAAGTTTATAAAGATCCGCTTGCTTTTCTTTATTCATTCAATGTTTTACTATGAATATTATGTGATTTTAGGAGAAAATTATTCGTCATAGTAAATAGAGTTAGGGTTCGGTATTTTCAAAACATCGATTATCGATAACGAATTATTTCATCGACGCAGTACCAATAACACAAAAATAAAAGTAAATCCTTTACAGCAGCGTCAGCAACTTTGAACCAAGCTAACCAAGATTCAAAGGTGTGGTGCCAGGGACAGAATTTTTGGTTGGGGTGGAGTTTACGGGACGCAGGACTTAGAAAATTTTCGACGAATTTTTTTATGTATATATAACATGTATTTTTTTTTGGCTACGTAAATAGGGTCACTATGGGTGCAACTTTGGTTCAGGTGATCCACCCCAAAGTTCAATGACCTCGGCGCTAGAGGTCAAAGTATGTCGTTCAGTTTCAAGGCGAAAGACTTAGAAAAATTTCGAAAGATGTTTTTAGGCATATTATAACAAATGTTTTTTCTTGTGGCATCGTTAAGAGGGTCACTAGGGGTGCAACTTTGGTTCAGCGGTTTGACCCCAAAGTTCAATGACCTCGGTGCTAGAGGTCAAAGTGTGTCGTTAAATATGGATGCAGAAACAATATAAAAACTTTACAGAGCATTCCGGGAAGAGTTGATTAGATTCAATTTGAGTGGCGGATCCGACACAGAGTTCCCCGACTCCACGTGGTCTTGTGCGTGGAGCCCCTAGAGTGTAGGTATATAATAAGCCGGAGGCGCGAAGGGAGTGCAGCCTCCGCCAGCCGTAACAAGGGACAGGCACAGTGTGCCTGTCCCTTGTTACGCAATGGCGGAGAGGCTGCACTGCACTTCCCGCAGCGCAGGAGCTATCGCGATCGCGATGCAATAAAAAAAAACATGAAGAAATACCCCGACGACACATAGAATTCCAAAAATACAAAAAGGTCTAACTTTGTATTTGAAACTGATTTATTTAACTTACCTGTATACTCCAGCTTAAACTAACGTTTTTACAATAAAGGTCAGTGACCTTGTGTTCGAAAATGATTGATTTAACTTTCCGGCGTCGACTCCAGCAAAAACCAACGTTTTTACAAAAAAGGTCAGTTTTTGATGGAATGGGCTTGATAGGTCAGTGATTGTCTAAGACTCTTCCACACACGCCATCAAGGTACAAGCTGCAGAAACTGGCAGTCCACACGAAACTTACCTTGGGCCGAGCGCGGCAACCTAAATAATTGTCTTATATGAACATATTAGTATTAGTACTGAATATAGAGGATATTCATTGAATTGAGTGCCAGCCAAAGCTTGGGGAAGTTGTAGTGTTAATATTAACTGAATTGAGCTGTACTGTACGTAGTAAATAGCGTTTTTTATTGAACTTGATGAAATCTATTGTAGTATCCCGTTTTTAGACGATAGGACGGAGGGTAATATAATGCTAATGACCCGTTACGGCCGTTACGGATCACCAAGGTATAGAAACTTAAATAAAACTGAACAGAACTTAAAGATAGGTACTTATTCTTCTACTTACTAATATTCGAAAATTTAGAATTCAACTCCGTGCAACTCAATTACTTACTTATCGATATTCAATGTTAAAATACGCGCAACTCTACAGCAGGCCGCCATCTTTGTGCCAGACTAACTTTAGGTATGCACGTAGGTATTTCAGGTCTATATATTCGTTCGTCTGAGCTCATTAGTTTTGTTTTCGTACGTTAACGTCATAATAGTATTTGAAGTACCTGTCATAGTCATGATAATGTCAAATGTCAAAAAATCTGACGGAATTCAACATATTAGCGTGAATAACGCGTTCCACGTTAATAATCACGCTAAATAACGTGAAACGTTGTTTACCTTTCACTTCGCAGTCAAGGTGCTAAATGGTAGACATCTGTCTTTATGCATAGAAATAGGCAGCATTTATTTTAACAGCAAACTGAGCGAGACTTTAGGCCCAGGAGCAGTTAGTGCACTATGGTGCCAAAACTGTAAAACCACTTCATGCCTACGTTTATAACACGAGACGCTAACTTTGATATAATTATCTGAGTTATGCTTATTTTTGCTTGCCAGCTGAGCTGATTTTTTCGTCATTCGAGTTTTGTCATGATAATGTCAACTTTGACTCGTTCTGAACCTTCGGATGAGTTAAAATTTACACCAAACAACCGCACCCTGAGCCTCTGAACCTCATTTTTATTCATTTTAGACGTTATCGTGTCACGTTGACATTGACATTTTGATTAATTTTGGCTAACGGTTCTCGTTTGACTTTCCCCTCATCCTTTGTTCCCCCTCTATTTCTCTATTCCATAGTCTGAGCTCTATTCTCGTTGCCTCTCGCTCATGCATTTTGTTTAGCGGCATAGATTAAGTTTAGCGGTATCTTTGAGTATCTAGAACGGGAGTTGGCAAGGTCAGGATACCCCTCTGTTGGTCACAAGACTTTACTGACCATAGACGAATAATAAAACTACTTCACTCGTAACTTCGCGGCCATTTGCTGTCGTTTCGGGTCGCGAGGTAGTGCTTACCACAAATGGTGAATTGTGCGGTTTATGGGTATAAAAGGCAATTGGAGACATCCAACTTAAGGGTACATAGTGTTTCCTATCACAAGTAAGTGATATATTTCTGAATAGTTTTTTGTTATATTTTATAATTTCGATTTTAATAGAACATCAGTTGCGACATTTTTATTCCTTGGTAGTATCCCTATATAGTTTGTGATTCCTTGGTAGAAGGCGTAGTGCGGGGACAAGTTGAGTGAAATTGATTGAACGAATGATGGAATGAACGAAAAATTTGTGTAAAATGCGATGTTTTTTGTAACAAAAAATCTATTGATATAGGAAAATTGGTTATGAAAATGATACCATAAAATAAGAGATACCAGAATCCATTTTTTATGGAAAACTGTGTACGTCACATTTACAATAAATTATTCCATTTTAAATGTAATATAGATTTATAAGAAACAACAAATAAAATGACACAAATAATGATATATAATAAAAAAGTATTAAAAATATAATATTATTATACCTAAGTCAGAAGCAGATTTATTTATAAAAAAAAGGAATTACAAAACAACCTCGATACAGAAAGACACAAGCGAAGTGATGATAGATAGCTCGTGTTTTTTCTTTTAGTAGGAATTTTCTCCATAAATTTATTAATATTAATAATATTAAAATACCCTTTTTATAGGTAGCGCAGGAACACCGCACCGTCATGACATAAAACACGGCGGCGGGGCGGCCCGATCTACATAATGTTAATCTAGATAAAATTTTATTATCCCTGTACCCGGCCTGTACCTATCACAATAAATATATTTTCTGTCTTTCTTTCTCTCTTTCTTACTGCCGCTTTTCTTCTCCTGCTCTCTATGAAAACATATAGATATAGATAATGAAAACTTTTCGATTTGCATAAATAAAAAAAATAATAGTCCCAAATAGACGGGGCGTCAATTACAAATTATGGTTCTTAGTTAATATCAAATGAAAGGAAAACCAACTTTTCGCTTTTCTCTCATTCGGAACAATTTTTTTTCTATATATAAATGCATGTCTAAAATCCCTCAGTAAGAAACAATACCTTTATCAAAAAAGCATTGTATAATTTTAACAACCCTGATTTCATTCATTCGAAATCATTATTTTCTCGGTCGTTTTACATTCAGCACTACTTTTTTGTGTTAGTGTGTAACTAAACAATAGTGTAACAACACTAATTCTATATTTGTGTGCGTGTTCTTTTGTTTGTGTCCAGCTTTTACTTGAGTGTGCGTTTATATGGACGCTTTATTTTTCTGCATTAGTTGCGTGATTATGTAAACGTGTGCTGTACCGTATTACCCCGCCCCCCTCGAAATCTGACAGAAAGATTTTAGTACTGACAGAAGCGCTTGGCAACTCCCGTTCTAGATACTCAAAGAGCGGTATATATACCTGCTGCGAGCGAGCAAAAAAATCCCCCTCTCTCTATCTTCAGGGTTCAGTCAGTCCAGTCCCCTCTTTTCTCCCTGATTGCGGCTCGCTGTCTATCGTTGGATTTGTTTTTGAATAAAACAAAATTTAAAATAATTTTCTTTATAATATTGATTTCCTCTTTACTTTAGTGAAACCACGTTTGTTCTGTCTTTCCGATCTATATATTAAATTCTTCTGTTCGATTCTAAAGTCAGCCGCCTCAGTCGTCTATAAATTATTTTTGATCAATCAGCTGTAAAATACAATCCCAGTGATAAAAGTTTCTGCCCATTCGCATTCCTTCCATATTTTATTCATTCAGTTCAAATTTAGCTACGGAGTTCGGCGGTCGCACGCGCTGATTTGTTTCCATTTACTTGAAAAAAAATCACCTGATTCATTGGGTCGGATTTCATCCCATAATTCTATTCGATATTTACAATACGTACCACCAATCCGGAGTCACTAAATTGTTCTTCGCAACTCATGTAAAAATCGGGTAGTTTCGCGAGGTGTTGTGTAAAGATTTGTGAATTTATGGTCGTTTGTTGAGGCGGCAGGTAGTCTCTTTATTGTGTTATATTTTTTGTGAATTTGTGAACCGTCCGAGTCGGCTGCCGCGCGCCCGGCACAGCTGTTGTCATGTTACTTTAGTAGTGCTCTAAAAAATTTTATACCAACACAAGGCTGCATCAGTAAGTCCCTGTCACTAGCTTGGTTTACCTTATTTTCTGTAAAGGAGTTCTAACTAAGAATATTTTTTGTTCATAGGTATTAGACCATGGAAACACAAAAGAAGAAAAATCGCCCTCCCCATCCAAGGGCTAAGGCCAACCTCCTATCTGCCTTAACATTTGCGTAAGTACCTAAAACCTGAAGACATTCTGCTTAAGTTTATATTACCTGCATTTTATGCACATTGTTACAATGTACTGTAATTGTACATCAGGTCAGGTATGTAATTTATTGTAATGGTATGTAAGTTAGGCCATGAATATGTACATATTATGTGCTAACCTTATTTTTAATTTGCAGATGGACTCTGCCTATTTTTTGGGGTGGATTAAAGAAAGAAATGGAAGAGGAGGACCTTTTTGAACCCCTTGAAGAACATTCCTCTGGTAAGTGAACTACAAATTAAGTGAATGAAGCTATTAAACTCCATGTCTAGCATAAAATCAAATCTGCACTATAATGTTACAACTAAATTTTTTTTTGAGCAGACCTAAGATTTTCGGAAGAATTGTTTCTAAACTAAGAATTAGTCTGAATAGATCAGAAAATTTCACACTTTAGGAAATCCTCAATTACGTTCTTTTATCATAACAAGACTTGGCAGATTATTTATTCATCAGCCAGGCATTCACAGATAACTTTGTCTACCTAATAATTATCTAATTATTGTACATATCCCTTATCTCTTTAAATAAAGTAAGTAATGAAAGTTTAATGTGACACAACATAACTTCAATGATAGCTTAGCAGTAACATTCAATTTATAAAGTTATTCAATATAAACAACCAATAAGTAGCAAAGCGTTGGCCATGGCCGTTGTATAGCAGCAAGGTAAAATAATTCCCACATCTTAAAACAATGTACCTTTAATTTATATGAATTCAAGATACAGTCATCATGACTTATCCAACTAGCGACGCGCCCTGGCTTTGCATGGGTGATACTATTTATAATTATATCCTTACCTAAACTTTGCGCTTGAATCACTCTATCTATTTAAAAAATCGCATCAAGTCTGTGGCATAGTTCTAAAGATCTAAGAATACATACATAGTGACAGACAGGAACATTATTTACATTCCAGTTAATCAATTGGAATAATTAAAAAGATATTTTTACTATTTGAAGCCAAAGATGAAAAAAATATTATTAATAATTTTTTTGTTAAATATCCGTACGAAGTCGGGGCGGACTACTAGACAGTAAATTCGCTACGTACGAGCTAAGTAGACGTTTTGTGTGACAGGTCCGCTAGGCGACAGGTTCGCCCAACTGTGGGAAGAGGAAGTGGTCCGGGCCGGCACCGGGAAGCGGAAACCGAGCCTGCTCCGCGTCATCATGCGGGCGTACGCCGCGCGATGCATGCTCTACGGATTCGTTCTCTTGGTTATGGAGTGCGGCATTCGGTAAGTCTTGAAGTCTTACCTATTATCTCTAGTCTTACATTTTTTTTGCAGTTTTTTACGCATTACGTTTGTCGATCTCAGTGGCGCGCTGGGCGAAAGTCAGGGACACAGGATTTAGATTGCGATTCCCGCCTCGGGACAAATGTTTATTATTATCTGCAGATATTTCTTTCGGAGTTTCTCGTCGTTTTTCTGTTTATAATTAAAAATATATATCTATCTATGATATATTGTAATAAGTATAACAGGCACTTAATACTCATTAAGACATGCTAGTACTGGGCTAGATGCTAAGTGGATTATCTAGCATTATTAATATATATCCTAAAGATACAGGGTGCGGAGTCTATAAGCCAAATTTGTGTTCATCAAATAGGTATGTACTTACTCAAATACGAAGCGTACTTATAAATAATATTTATGTGACGAAATAGAGTAGATATGTAGGTATTCTCCAGTATCTACTAAGTTACAGGAAGATAAAACTTTATTTAGTCATCCGAAATTTGGTTATTCGTTACCATGACTTCAACACATTGTCTCTGTTTTTTTATAGGAGCGACCCAAAGCTCAGCTTAAGATAAGACAAGAAATGAGTTAGTTAAATTATCTTTTCTAAACTGTTGGGGTAGTAACAATAGGCTGTATCCTAAACAATGGGTCTAATCCTTTGAAATCTGAGGTTCATTACTAAAGGCTTACAAAATATGCTGATAGATAAACTAAATTATTATTAACGAACTCCTGCGACGCGGGATCTTTTCCTGCCTCAGGACAAATCAATGTACCGTCTGCAGATATTTGTTTAGGGTGTTCTGGTAATTTTTTCCATGAATATAAAAAAATATCTATTGAATTATATTTAATTAAGTATATCAGTCACGTAGTAGACATAAATGACACAAACTCTGCTTAACTTTGGGATAGATGATGCTGTGTGGATTGTCCAGCATAATTTATGTATTTACCATTATCAAATACATCGAATGAGACACCATATTTAAATATTGCATAACCCGATGCAATATGGTGCCAATTTTGACAAATAGTATCACGATATGTACTTGCTGTAAAATTATTCATAGAGCTCTAAGGAGATTGCGACAAAACCTGAGAGATATTTATAAACGCGGAATTAGAAGGACTCAATCAAAATCGTGTTTCAGTTCATTCACACACTTTTAGTCGCAGTTGGAACGCTTTGGCACTGAAATTGACACGTGCATCGTAATGATTCGGTCATGCCTTTGCAAGAATGTAGCTATAAAATAGAAAAACAACGAGTACATGACAATATAATACTTAGTTGGCTTAGGTGCATAAAACAGCGGGTGAGAAACGAAACAATTATTATTACTTTTAATAATAATTATTACTTTTAATAATAATTGTTGGTTGTGTTGTTCCATTGTTTATGACAGGCGGCACTATCTCCCATAGCCAAATTACCCAGTCCATCTAACCATCTATCGCAATAACCTGGTTATTTTTCTTACAACAATCTCTACACCTGGCGGATATGATCATCGGGTGTATCGTATTGTGCAAACGAAGATCGTACCCGCTATGTGTAGCCCCCGCCTTTAAAAATAACTCTCTTATAGGGCCTCTGTGCTGTTGGCTAAGGCCCCGCGCATGCCTCCCAAAAGACCGAATCACTATCACTATCTGGTCCGTGATCTGATCATGGAAATGAGATACTAATAATAACAGAAAAAATTAAATTCATTGATTTCAGGCAACATAAGAACAGTTATGGATGGTATAAAAAGTTATTCAAGGGCCCATATCAACAAATACCTTACAGATTTACATAAATACAAATATTAAAAGTCATAATAACTAAATGGTACATAATAGGTACGCCAACGTGACGCATCAGGGTGTCATCTGTCGACGTTTTAGCCTGTGGTGCGAACAATTTGGTGCGAAACAACGCTACCCCCATAAAGAGGTCTATTAGATCACCTTTGTCCCAGAGATTACTTCAAACAAAAGACTATCTATTGTAAACTTATTCCAAAGAATTATTTATTGATACCAAATGTTTAATCCTCTTTGGTCCCTTTATCACCATCAGCGGTATTTTTTTTTTATATTATGCTAACGAACGCCGAAAAACCCTGATTAGCTGGTATTGTTCTCTACGATAGAATAGACAATAAGAAAATTGCAATTTTTTTTTTCAAAGTTTGGCACTTACGTTATTGAAGTTGCAGGAATACTTTACGCATTTGAAGACAAAGAGACGTAGTTTTTCCCTATTCTACCACAGACAACAATCCTCGTGTAAGGGTTTTGTCTGTCTAGCGCCGTGCGCCAGTACACTAAGGCAATTTGCATGGTAATAAATTTTTATGTGTACCAAAGATTTGCAGGAATTTAAATAAACACGCAGCAACTTCAGCAATACACTGTAAAAAAACAAATCTTACCAAATTCATCATTCTTTAAATACTGTTTACATTTTTTATACCAACCAAATTTGCACTTACTAGAAATATTATACACAGCTAGGAGGATGCTATAAAATCATCCAGTACTTAAAATTATGTCGATATGTATATTTTATTGTAGGGTAGCTTATCCCATGCAACTTTCTTCTTCATTGGGATACAATATACCTTTATAAGACTATACGTATTTCCCTTAGAATATACATAGAGACAAATGGAAATACCCTCTTAGGTGTAAAATAAATAATGACGAAACCACAGTAAACATTGAGCGTGCTAGGTAACAGTTGAAGTGTCAGATGTACGATGGTGAATGGACTGTTTAGGAAGTAAACAAAAGTTGTATTTAAGGAGTGAAAATGCAAGAAAAGAACAAGACGATTTAGGATGTGGTCAACTTAGGAAGTAGACAAGGTCGTCCGGAGGGTTAAGCAATTTACTTGATCGATGCGTAACATATTTATAACACGTGGTAATAGTTCTTGTAAAGTTGTAACACTGACATTATTTCTCGTCGCAACAAGCCCATTAAACTAGAACTTATCAAGTAGACTTGACCTAGAAGACCGATCGATTTCGTATCTCGAGCACTTGAAAAGAGCAAAACCGGTCGTTCCTCTTTCGACCTGGACAGGCTGATGAACTTTAATCGGTATGTTTGGAGTTGCAAATACTTGCGCAATTGGATGCGCCAATACAATAACATGTTAGTTATGTTTGTGATTCTTTAAATTACTTCCATATACGGTGCTAGATTGTTAGCTAACTTTTGAAATAAGCTTTTACCTTACTTTAACCTGCGTAAAGTTAGCGGGGCGTAGGGGTTTCTCGCAAAAATTTGAGGTACACACCCCAAAAAGCAATCGTAATAATTATGACTAAGAGATTGGTCAAAGTATTTATGTTTCAAAATAAATTAAGAAATAAATTAATTACTTAAAATCATGATGGGATGATGATTAATTTATCTAATGGGTATTTGGATGGATTGTACCTACTGTGTGAAAGGTGACATAGGTAACTAAGTAACTAACCAGAGTGAAGGCTGATATAAGTGTATGGAAAAATAAAAGAGACTAGAAGTTTCTATGCATGACTATTTTATTACCTGTGGTGTTCTGGTCGTTTTCTATATATAATACAAAAATATCTTTCTATTTAATATATTGTAGGTATTATGTATATCAGTTATCTCGTACCCATAACACAAGCTCTGTTAGCTTGGTGCTAGGTGATACTGTGTGGATTGTCCAACATTATTTATTTACTACCAATAGTACAACGAGATGTATGGTGACGATGACGACCTAGTTAGCAAAATATTTGCAATGAAATGATGCGAGTGAATCATCGTGGATTTTAAACTTTGTACCGCCCTCGGTCTATGCCACAATCAGTCGACCTTCCTGCTGTTTGCTCGTGAATCTTGGAATTGTATGGTGTACCATACAACCATACTAATGTACTGTCCTACACGACGTGTATCTACTCAACAAGAATAAAGCTTAGTTAATAAATAAAATAAATAATGCTGGACAATCCACACAGTATCATCTAGCCCCAAGCTAAGCAGAGCTATAAAAAACGACCAGAACACCCTGAACAAATATCTGCAGATCGTGCATACATTTGTCCCGAGGGGGGAATTGAACCCGCAACCTCCTGCGTCGCATGCTGACCTTCGCCCACCGCGAAAGGAAAAACCCTGATAATATTGTCTAATGTTGTAAAAGTAAACAATATTCTGCCGAATTCTCGTTTGCAAGCAGCAAAATGATGCTAACTTTTTGAGAGCCCATAACATGTTTACGGGCATAATATGTTATTTAGGCAGTAGAATAATTTATCAGTGACCTAACCTAGCCCAATTTAAAAGGCGTGAATCAACGCTCTTATTTGTACATTATCGTCTAATAACCTGACTTTACACAGTTATCTCGTTCATATAATATTATTGAGTTCTGTTGTATCAACAAACGAAAGATAAGTAATGACTTAATGAGTTACAATCTCGGCTTCCATATCATGGCACGAGTGTAACTGATAGGTAGCCTGAGAGGGGTTTAGGTCCTATCATTTATTTATCAGTGACTCAATTCAATAGTTACTGTTATCGATCGGAAACTCCGTTAATCCTACTGATAACATAAAGGCGTTAGTTAGTCTTTTTCTATGTTATAAAAATATCTGTCTGTTAAAGCTAAATTATTGTGTTTTATTTTGTTTTATTTATTCAATTCAATTTGACTTACAAAGCTATGTTGTAAGACAAGTATGTATAACAGTGTAGAGTATATCGGTCATAAATAACACACGCTCTGCTAAACTTGGGGTTGGATGAGCATCATCGTGTGAATTATTCAGCATTATTTATTCATTATAAGTATTTTTTATTGCACTCGTGCAGTTCCCGGTCTAGAATATCCCGGGACAAGGCGTTGCAAAAAATCGGGCAAAAGGTATTTATATGAACCAGCCTGACACGGAAAACTGCGGCAAAAGACTCTTTATTAATTTTTATTATGTTACCAAATTGAATTATACCATTAACATTTGATGTGTCTAGGGCTTATCACGGAATCTTAGAATTTACAGACTTGTCATATTAATAATGTTAATGTAGCTTGCTTGAATCGATTAATCCAAAAGATAACAGCTGAATAAACAAGTTGTTGCCATCTACTGTAATATAGCAAAAAATGCGAACGTTACGGAACGAACATCTTTACTTCTTAAGTAAATAATCGCAATGGGCACGTAGGTGTCGTTATAGCTGACTAAGGGAATTTCTCAAAGAAATAATACCAGCTTCCTTCTGATATTTTAATACCTTCACTACGATTGTCAATTGTTTGGGGGAGAAATGTTGCGCCGTGTGGTGCCGGCATAGAATTTCACCACCCCAACTCTTCCAGTGGGTGTCGTAAGAGGCGACTAAGAGAAACACACCAGGGGGTGGGTAGCAGCGCCCTCTGCAGATCAACTCCACTGAACTGCGATCATCAACATGCCCAGCATGGGAATTATGGGCAATAACCCCCAAAATTATGAATAATGCCGTCTATAGCGCTCATTAGGGAAGACCTAAGTCCAGCAGTGGACTATAATAGGCTGGAGATGTGATGTATGTTCAGCAGGTGTGCTGATGAGGGTAGATTAAGTTTATTTAACCCTTCCGCTTGAACTGTAGAACTATCAAGTAATGTAGAATGTTCTTTTGCTTACTCTTTGTAACCCTGTAGGATTCAACAGCCAAGAATGTTGGGATCCTTCATCGGCTACTTCGATCAAAACGTTCAGTTATACATGCACAAGCGCCTCGTGGACTTAAGTACCAAAGTAGAGAGATTCAGTTCTGAACAGTCCACCGAAGCTAACGCCACGTGAGCAAGTCAGGATAACCTGATAAACGCATGTAGTAAGCCTCTGAATACCTTGAATTAAGGTCAGCATGAATTAGAGAAGAACACAGACTCGCTTCCCAATCCAAATACTGAATGTAATGTGGTTCAATTAGTAAAGATAAAGATAGTGTATTTGCTAGTGTATTTAAGCTTTGTATTTGACAAACACACAAAGATACAGCGTATTGTCAACTAATATTAACTACTATAATAAAGTTACTTCGGTATTAACTTCGAAAATAGAGTTTCTGAGTCGTTGTCGTGCAAATGATATCTTACGAAGGTGACCTAAGAGTAGGTTTGCACGTAAACAATCCAGAAAATTCCATTTTCGTATTCTGGCTTCCACAGTACTCCACTGAACTTAAATACGTAATGTAGTTATAATCTTTTATGTATTTCTTTTGTGAAGAGAGGCGAAATAAGTTTGTATAAATTTCTCTACCAGACTGTGATGATTACATTGCTTTCTCGTTATAAAAGTTTTAAACTCTATGTCATTTAATTTGAGGAAATTTAGAGGCTGTAGGCAATTTTAGTGATCTTGTTTATTTAGTTATTACATTCCATAACTTCCGGTTTGCTTTATCACATCTTCATTGCACTGTTATTGGCTGAAGATATTCTTAATAACATAAGCCACCACATAGCTCAAAGTTTTTCTATATTACACATAGTACAGACTAGCTGGGTGCCCGCGGTTTCACCCGAGTAACTCCCGATCTCGGGGATTTTCGGGTTAAAAAGTGGCCCATATGTTATTCCAGGTCATAAACTATCTGTGTACAAAGTTTCATCAAAATCCGTTTAGTAGTTATTGCGTGAAGGAGTAACAAACATCCATCCATACTTAGAAACTTTCGCGTTTATAGTTTAGTATGATTATATTGATTATGATTATCATCTTACCATTCATAATGTTAGAAACATCATAGATTACATTGCCTGCGTATTTGACTAGATGAATGAGAATGAAAACAGCATCAGTCTGCATTGTTTTGTTTGATAAAATGATAAGTGATGTGTGTTCTGTTTGATAAGTAAAGTTTTGCAATAGTTTATGCATGACACAAAAATTCTTATCATTGTTACCAGATTTATTGCGGTTTCATGTTTTGATTTCGTACTTTAGTTAAATTTGTTTTCCAACAGGTTTTTCGTCATTAGTAGCGTAAACAGTGCCTAGTCAAATATAAATATATAAAGACCGCCTGGGACGCCGAGGGCGAAGGTCCGTCTGCGACGCAGGAGGTTGCGGGTTCGATTCCCGCCTCGGAACAAATGTTTGTACGATCTGCAGATATTTGTTCCGGGTGTTCTGGTCGTTTTCTATCTATAACAAAATATCTATCTATATAATTTATTGTATTATGTATAACAGTCATCTAGTAACCATAACACGGTCATGTTTTTGCATAAATTACATACATATTTAATTCATTTCATTTAGTTCCCAAGCAATAATTCATCATTCAATGTGAATGTTAGCGGGTTAACTACGAACCAATTTTGTGTCCACACCAACTTTTAACGTCCATCTAAGCCAATAATAGATTCGCAGTTAACCCGCCACATTCTTTATCAATACATCTAACTACGATACATTCTATACTAAAATAATGAATCATTCTAAACTTAGTTAATTTCTGCAGGATAGCACAGCCAGTATTCCTCGGCAAACTGGTGGAATACTACAGTCCCGGCCACAACAATATAAAGCAGAATGAGGCCTACATGTACGCAGGCGCTGTTGTCCTATGCTCAGCGCTGAACGTATTCGTTACACATCCGTATATGATGGCCATTCTGCATATGGGAATGAAGTTCAGAGTCGCTTGCTGTTCGCTGATTTATAGGAAAGTGAGTATGACATTTTGTTTCCTAATTTTAAGTCCTGCGGCACTATTGTCCAACTTAACTGGTAATCGTAATCAGTTTCAGTTTGTCATTTCAAACCTAGCCTGAAGTTCGATTGCCACTTCAGTATTGTGTAAATAGCTGAAACCGAAGACCAGTTGAATACCTTAGACAATACCGAGAACATTCTGACTGGGTTTACAACTGGTAATCGGTTTGAAGTTCACTGGTAATGGATTTCAAGTTGGACAATAAGGCTGCTGTTCAGATCTATCTGGACGACGTAGATAGATCACAGAACGCCTGAGGACGATCGACGAAGAAATGAGAGCCGACTCATCGATGACTTCTCCAAACTTTGATCGACTGGGCTCAGTTAAACAGGCTCACATATCTCAATGAGATACTATTTCATATTAAATATAAATAAATACCTCTTATATAAAAAGAAGTTTGCGGAACATCAATATTTCTGAGTGAATACGGTCTACTTTTAATTCAGGTACCACGAGCAAAGCTGACCCACAAAATACAAGAATAGACGTTTTGAATGTAAATTCAATATTCTTTAGAAGCACGAGCCCCGTTACTGAAATCATTCAAAATCACGTCTCTTTCTAATTCGCACGCGTAACAATGAGAATGAAAGAAATAGCATGTACATTTAGGCGTAAGTTATTTATAAATGTTATAGGTACCTATATGTACCTACAGCAACCTAGAACTGTAACACTTTAGCTAACCTAAGACAAGAATAACGATTTATAATTAGTCCCCTCTTCCGGTCCATATTATTCTTCTCTTTCTTTGTGTAGGGTTTAGGCAAGCAAAATTGTTTTAAAATTAGAATAAATACTTTAACGGACTTGAAAAGGAGGAGGTTCTATGTATGACTGTATGACGTATGTAAAGCGCATTCGGCTATTTCTCCGTCAATTCTTAGGGCCAATTCGCATGATTTCGGGGAGGTCCGCTATAAATTTTAGATAATCAGAGACCTATATTTTACAGGAAAAATATATAGATCTGTGTTAGTTGGTCACTTTTTGAAAAATGGTACAAAACCTAATTTTCATACGTTATTTAATTGAGAGAATATCAAATCAAAAGATTTGATAATTTCAATTTAATTTTTAAAATCGTCTGAAGTTTCATACTTTTTGAAATATATTAAAATGAATGCTGAATCATCTAGCCCAAAAAAAAAAACTCACCTGTATACATGTTTTTATAAGGTAACCCTGGCAACATTATCTATATCCAAGGTTACCTTACCTTCGTACCTACGCTGCTGTAACGTTTCCATTATTATACATATCATGCGTGATTGATTACCTACTCTTATCCTTTTAAATAATCAGACCGGAATTAAATCTAATTCAAACACGTTCGTGGGTTTTGCTTTACCATAAAAAACTATATTAGTTTGACGAAATTATTATGAATGTGTGTAATGTTTCATCCCTTGACGAGGAGTTAAGGGATGAAACGTTGGTGTTCTTCCAACACAAAATAGGTTCGTAGTTAACCCGCTTATACTCATAATGAACCGATTCACAGTTATTTATAGGGTTATGTAGGTGTAGGTATCGTTAGTGTGTTTTACGAGAGTTGCAAATGAGTCACTTAACCTGTTTTCCCTATTCTAATGATTAAACAGGCTGAAATTAATAATGACTATATAGTTGGCAACAAATTGGCCTTCATCCTTCACACAGCGTAAATATTTTAACCAGCCCTTCAGCCCAAACGATTAGGTAATCCGAGGACCCTTCGTCTTCAAGTCATTATTCTTCGCTCAAGTGACAGGCATGTGACCCGAATTAGTGTAAGATAATACCCCGTGTCGATTAGAAACCTTGAAATCCAATTAAGGACATCATGACGGCTTTCTTTATACATAGTATGATGTTTAGACAATCGTTTATCTACTGCTCACGCAGTCTTAAGCAGACTTGAAAACACGTTTTGTGAGCAAAAATAATATAAACTGTTACCTATATTATGTTAACTGTTTATGTTACGCGGGATTTCCTTGTTAGAACTTTAGGCCTAACAGCTCAGTTCGGTATAGGGCATGCAATATCGGATGGTTTTCGATTCCGGAACTGAGTTCCGATATTGGAGGCCTAATTTCGGAATTCCGAAACTGGTTCCGGTATTGGCACGTTTTATTTGAGGAAAGGATCGAGTCAAACTGAATGTGTTTTTCTAACAGTCTTTTAATATCTAATAAGGTCTTTACCTATGAAATTGCCGTTTTGTATCATGTATCATGTATTTTTTATTTGTATTAATCGAAGTAATCACCCATGCAATCAATGCATCTTTGCCAACGCAGTGGCAGTTTATTGATGCCCTTCTTAAAGAAATCAGCAGGACGGGAGGCAACAAATTCTTCAAAGGCATTTTGTACTGCCTGTCGGGTATTGAATTTTTTTCCCGCCAGGAAGGTATCCAAATTCTGGAAAAAGTAGTAGTCTGTAGGCGCAAGGTCTGAGTAGGGCGGATGACGGAGAGCTTCCAACCCCAGTTCTTGCAACCTGGATACCGTCTGCTGTGCAGTTTGAGGCGCGCGTTGTCGTGCAGGGGCAGCGGAGAGGAGCGCTTGACCAATGCTGGTTGGAGATGTGCCAGCTTCTCCATCATTGTGTTCAGTTCTTCACAGTACACATCTGCAGTAATGCTCATCCCGTTTGGTAAGAAGCTGTGATGAATCACACCGGCGCTAGACCACCAAACAGTGACCATCACTTTTCTGGGGGTGAGTTTTCGTTTAGGGCATTGTTTAGGTACTGAACCAGGATCCAACCAACTTGCTGAGCGCTTGCGGTTATCAAACAGAATCCATTTTTCATCGCAGGTAACAATGCGGTTCAAAATTCCTTCATTTGTGTGTCTGTTGAGCAGTGCAAGGCACGTCTCGACGCGTACTTCGCGCTGGCGATCATTGAGTTCGTGGGGCACCCATTTGTAAAGCTTTTCTACCTTGCCAATTTGACGCAAATGGACCAATATTGTTTTGACGCTAACGTCGAAAGCTGCTGCTAATTCAGCCATAGATTGTGTATTGTCTAGCATCAGCTTCCACAATCGCCTTTAATTCGTCATTGTCGACCGACAATTTCATAGGTAAAGAAAAGATGTATTATTATGGAATATATATCAAAATCTTACGATAAAACACGAATAATACACTCGAGAGCAATGAATCCGGGTCACTCAAAAAAAAAAAAATCTCGGAAAGTAAGAATGCTAGGTTAATGCAACTAAGGGTTACTTTCCGAGATTTTTTTTTTTTGAGTGACCCGGATTCATTGCTCTCGAGTGTATTAGTTTCACATTTGAAATCTTACATAAACTAATAATTGTTTATTATTAGTTTATGTAAGTTTTAACAATATTAATTTAGGAATAAACTAATAAAAAATATTACACTTCATTTATAGAATTTTCACTTTGAGAGGAAACGCTGTTCTTTTTAGTGAGTTTTCAAGAATAACAATGCATCTAGCATTTTGTCACAGAGCGAGCTCCTGAGTCTGTTACAAATGTAGCTTGCACTCGAAAATAATCTTTCACTCTCGACACATACGCTACACGCAGAACACACAAAATATATTTGTAAGCTTCTGTCAGATGCACACCTCGTTGTCCTTCGTTATAATACATTTACGTTTCACGAACCCTTTTAGGTCAAAATTGGTTGAAAAAAATTGCGACTTTTTGCATTCATCCAGTTTTTTGTCTAGCTGCTCTTATAGAGTTGGTTCATCAACTGCAACGTCTTCGTCTGCAGGAGACGAAGAAACGTTTATTTTTAGCTCGGAGGACACGGAATGTGTAGGATTAAGGTAGTTGGAATCACTGTTATTATTAATATCGGAATTACGATATTCGTCTCAATTCCGGAATTGAAATATAATAAAAAATTATCCGAGATTCCGGAGTTGCGAAATTCCGGAATTTCGGAATGCATGCCCTAGTTCGGTAGATATTTCAACGAATGTTTTAATTGAGCCCACGTCACGCAACTTACGTGACGGATTAAATGTCGGATGGCGTACGATAACCGCCGGTTCACACATGTCTCCGTTTTACTGTTCCGTTTTATCGTCATCATCATCATCATCATCATCAGCCTATGTTAGTCCACTGTTGGACATAGGCCTCCCCTAATGAGCGCCATAGCGCCCTGTCTTCGGCTTGTCGCATCAATTCCGTTTTATCGTGTACGTAGTTTTTTCGTCGATGGCGTATGTGGTTGTATGTATGAGCGACTTCACACATGGCACAGTATTTTGTATACAGATCGACGAACAAAATACGTACACGATAAAACGGAACAGTAAAACGGAGACATGTGTGAACGGGCCGTAAGGGTGTTCAAGGGGTCTTCTGTTTTCATACAAATTCAAACGTCCAGATTTCAAAATGCGAACGTGCTCACGTTCGCCATATGAACGTTCGTTCACGGTGCTCAGTCTGTTTCTACCTTTAAATCACTCCTTGTTAAGATCTGCAAATAGTCAAGTTAAAGATCTATATTATTTAGGTTTAAGTTTATTTTACTTTGTGATAATTTTATGTTTTGGGCATCTCAATAAACAAATAAACCCCTTCAGGTTATCAAGCCTCCCTTAATGCTTGTCTTAGCTTCTAGACCTGTGCGTTTGTATCCCGGCTCATTGCATTTCTCCGAAAGAAATCTACTGACAGATTGGATTCTATTTTAACTATATCTTCGAGACTTACTTGTGGTATAAAACGGGGAATTGTGTGCCATTCTGTTAAGCATAAAAAGAGGCTGAATAGCATAGCGAATTTTATGATTAGTTATTCGGTTTTCACGCTACTGGTTACGGTTTTTGTTTTCCAATTACTAAAAGATATTAGCATAAAGAAATAACTGTTGATCTTCATCATCCATCAGTCTTTCCATCAGTCTTCATCTATGTTCAGATCTGTTGACGTTCCTTCATACGTAGTTAAAGCATATTGCCCTGTTCCCAGAAAAAAGCGCGTCTATCTGTACTCCTAAACTCGCTGTCCACTTAACCAATTTCCAAACATTATGGTTAGGTATATGTTACTTGACTGTCAGTCTCTCACCATTCCAGGAAGGCAAGCTAGCCTGGTATATGGCTAAAAATGCGCTGCGAGCAATGGACTATTGAATAACTAGCTTTGCACTTCTTTCTATGATTAATATTCCTTTAAAGGTTATTTCTAACATAATTATTGAATGGTACTTACTCATTTATGGAAGTAGCCTATTCCAGATTTAGAGCTATTATTATCCTATTCATCATCATCATATTATCATCATCCGCAGCCGGTTTTAACTACTGCTGGGCATAGGCCTCCCGAAATTTGTGCCCTCCACTACGGTCCTGTGCTTAACGCCTCGGTTGACGCTCCCCGATGCGTACAATGTCGTCGACCCAACTTGCAATATTATTGGCCTCTAGCCAGTTGCTGTTTGCTCCACCTCATCACTTCGCCTTGCACGGTGTCCTTTCCTATGCTACATGACTAGCCCTTGCTATGCTACATGACTCAAGAGCTATACTCATGTAAAATTTTAGATCAGTCTCAATCAGTTTTGACAGAAGAAGTAATAAACATCTTCCCATCCATCTAAACCTTCGTATACAATATTAGTGTAATTTTACCTCCTTCCAGTCTCTTCGCCTATCAAAAACCGCCCTCGGAGAAACGACAGTCGGTCAAGTGGTGAACCTACTGTCCAATGATGTGAACCGCTTCGACGTGGCTATCATCTTCCTCCACTACCTGTGGATAGGACCGCTGGCTACCGTGATCATTACTTACTTTATGTGGCTTGAAATCAGCTGGGCTGCAGTCGTCGGCGTTGGATTCATGCTGGCGTTTATTCCTTTGCAAGGTAAGGATTAGGGTAGATGGGTGTTGGATGGTGTTCATCTAAAAGTTAATATAAAAAAGGCTGGACAATTCTCACAGCATCATAGTAACAAGTTAAGTGGACAATTGACATTTTAATTGACGTTGTAGAAGTTAATCATTTTATACAATACTAATGTAGGCCGCAGATGACCCCTTGAACTTCGTGATACAATACAGAAATGTTTTATTGTAGGCCAGGAAAAGAGGTTAGTCGCAAGCGAAGCAGAGCTTGTGTTATGGGTATTAGATGACTGGTATACTCAATACAATATATTACATAGATAGATATTTTTTATTATTCCTATTTCTGCTCACCTTGGGGCTAGGTGGTGCTGTGTGGATTGTCCAGCATTATTTATTTTATAATAAATAAGAAGAATACATAAAAAATGTTCATAAAAAAATAGAAGAGATGATGATGAGTACTATTAGTACCTATATGAAGTTTGTTTATCCACGTGGCGACGATTTCGCCACGTGAATAAACAAACTAATTAAGACGTACTAAATATACCAATTTCAATCATTCTTTAAAGATAGAAAGATATTACAAAGTAATTATAATTAGTTAAGCTCTGCTGCCAAAGTAAATATTGGTGTCGATTCTGTTGTTTTAGAATTAGCTAAAATTAGGATTTAGGAATGTCAAATAGACAAAAGCTATTCTATGTTTTAAAAATTAGACTGACAGATTTCAAATTAGAACGACAGATCCAAAACAACTCAACATAGGTAAATTAACTAAAACCCTATTCTTTGCATCACATTTTTAACTAAGATAAGAAACGTCAACCTAATTTTAGGAAGCATCTAATTAGACTGACAGATTTCAAATTAGAACGACAGATCTAAAACAACTCAACATAGGTAAATTAACTAAAACCCTATTCTTTGCATCACATTTTTAACTAAGATAAGAAACGTCGACCTAATTTTAGAAAGCATCTAATTTGCTCATGATTAAAATTTATAATTATTAAAAAATATTTTTTGGCACAGATCTAGTGAAAAACGGGAAGATTATTTTGTAAAAAGTGGAAAATGGATTTGTTGTAGCTGCAGTGGTAAATTCGAGGGAAAGGTGTGTATTATTTGCCACTTCCTCGTTTGGTACCTAACCTAGCCATATCTTCATGGATTTCATCCAG
Source organism: Eupithecia pulchellata (assembly GCA_963931895.1). Classification (NCBI taxonomy): domain Eukaryota; kingdom Metazoa; phylum Arthropoda; class Insecta; order Lepidoptera; family Geometridae; genus Eupithecia; species Eupithecia pulchellata. The sequence goes on from OZ007522.1 coordinate 6,569,273, forward strand.
CATGCGTAAAGTTTTAGCAGGTAGCACCTAGGTACCTATCAAAAACCAACATTGGCTAACCTAACCTAACTTAGAAAACCTAAAATTTAAGTTAGGAATCCTAAACAACAGAATCGACACCATTATAAGCTAAATTGATTTTTCCGATCTGGTAGCATCATTCTCGTAATTTTCGTCATAGTATCGAAGGGCTTAATATATCAAAGCAAAATATATAAATAATGCTTGACAATCAACACAACATCATCTAGTACCAAGCTACTCGTAGGTAGAGTGTATTATGGGTACTAGATGATATAAATAATACAACAGGTACACATACTTTTACATAGATATATAATTTATGAATATCTATATATATTTATCTTTTAAATACCTTAAATATGTCCTTGAAACATATTGGCCGACACCGCTTCCCCATGTACAATTTTTTTTACAAAATGAAAAATTTGCTACATAATTAATATGAGAATAACAAAGACTTCTTCAGTTACAACACCTTTTTTTATTGGCATTGACTTCCAATCTTTAGCTGTTTACAAACTTAGGTGTCATACATTCAGATGGCGCCAAAACTAAACTGATCTGAATGGACTAAAAATGTTGCGATGTTTCATAATAACATAACAAAAGATATAAAAGGTACCTTCAGTTTTTTGTGTCCTGTCCAATAAGCTACTTTTGGCGACATCTGAATTGAGGATTATGTATACTGAGTTATCGAACTCTTGAACTAAGAGAAATGACTTCCCGCAGCTTACCTCGGCAAGCGCACTTCAGTTCTTCGCTTGAAGACAGCGCTAAGGACCGACGAGCGAGTACGCCTGATGAACGAGATCCTGTCAGGCATTCAAGTCATCAAGATGTACACTTGGGAGAAACCCTTCGCTGACCTCGTGGCTAAGGCTAGAAAGTAAGTCTTATTGTATGGTATTTAAGGTTCATTTTGTTGTAGTTTTGGTTCAAGACATAATAGCATACAGGGTCAATGTTGCATAACTGTTGGACACACCGCAGGGCTTATTGAAATTGCAATGTAGGTTCTAGTATGTTCTGTGTTAGTCCAGAACCACGTCAATTTGAGATAAGGTAGTTAAGTACGGGTTAAGAGTAAATAAACCTACAGAAATTGCTCTCGGTTGATTGTAGTTCACATTTCATTAGGTATTTTAAACTGGCTTAATACCTAATATATCCACATCCATTCTTAATATTAGGTCCTTACATATGAAATTGGCGTTTTGTATGGGAGGAACAAAAAGTCGAATATTTTTTAATATAATATATTTAATTAATCAAAGTATGAACCATTATTTTCTATGCACTTTTGCCATCTTATAGGTAGTTCATTGATCCCTTTACTAAAAAAACCAGTCGGACGGGAATCAATAAAATCTTTGAAGGCGATTTGGACTGCCCCATCGGAGTTGAATTTTTTCCCTTGCAAGAAGTTATCCAAATTTCGAAAAAAATGGTAATCTGTTGGAGCAAGGTCCGGGGAGTACGGAGGATGTCTTAGACTTTCCAATTGAAGCTCTTCTAATTTAGTAGCCGTCTGTTGCGCAGTGTGTGGTCTAGCGTTGTCGTGAAGCAGCAGTGGCGTGGAGCGATTGACCAGCCTAGGTTGTTTAGCCGCTAGCTTTTCCATCATGGTTTGCAATTGCTGACAATAGACATCAGCCGTAATAGTCTGGCCAGATTTGAGAAAACTGTAATGAACAATACCGGCACTAGTCCACCAAACGCTTACAAGTAACTTTTTTGGGGTTAATTTTCGCTTGGGGCAGGATTTGGCTGGCTGGCCAGGATCCAACCATTGCGCTGAGCGCTTCCGATTATCGTAAAGAACCCATTTTTCATCACAGGTAATGATTCGGTTTAAAATACCTTCATTATTGTGCCGGTTTAGTAATGTAACGCAGCAGTCGACGCGCGTTTGCCGGTTTGCTTCAGTCAATTCGTGAGGTACCCACCTTTCAAGCTTTTTAATCTTCCCAATTTGCTTCAAGTTAATTAAAACAGTTTTATCACTAACACCGCAGCCTGCAGCTAACTCGGACGTGGTTTGCGATGGATCCGCTTCCAAAGAGGAGAAATTTGTGATTAAAGTGGCCAGTACGAAAAACGCCAATTTCATATGTAAGGACCTAATATATGGGCAATAGTTAAACTTCATAACACATGTCATATTTTTTATCTTCATTGTCAAGGTCCTATTTCTTAGATGTGACAATCATCTATTATACTTAGTTATAATATAACGAATAGAACGACTGTTCTGATTTGCAAAAAAATTTAATCATTGATTTAGTCTTAATCCGTCTAATTTGTCCAGCAAAATTTATTACTTAGTGATTCTATGTTATCGACTTCTACTGCATAGAGATCTCACATGTCATGGGAGTGTAAAAAACGGGCCCTCACCAGCCCAACTCCTTGAAGTACCGAAGCAGGAATTTGGTGATTGACAACTTCGATTCAGACTTCTGGTGATTGACAGCTTTTCTGTATGGTTATCTGGTAGAGATCGCTCGCGAATCATCACATTTCTTGTAATTTTTATTTTGTGTTTTGATTGTTTCGTTAAGTATGCAATTAAGAATGTTCTATATATCTATCTATCTTCTGTCTATCTATCGGGTGTGGATGGGGTCGATGTCTCAATAAGACTGCACACTACCGTTTTCCATCTAGACCCGTCTGTATAAATCACTAATGCACTGAAGCTGCATCTTTTCAATTGGTCGTTGACGGGGTGACCTCAGTTGATTGTGTAAATGTTTTGCTGTGGATGCGTAACTACAGAGTAATCAACGGGTACTTAAATTGCTTTGTATTCTACTGTGAAATAGCCATGGGAGAGCACTCATACATCGACAATTAGGCGGTTGATGGTCATAAGGCCTGATTGCGTAAAGCCGGATACTGGCTGGTACGTACCAATCGCATCGAGCTTGTTAGGTTACCCATGTGCTGAAATCAGTCTCATTGCTCGTTGCGCCTTGTTTTCTCATACTGAATACACATACGTTTGCTGTGTAACACGTTACATACAAACCGCTCCGTAACACCGATGTCCGATGTGCTAAACATTATTATGATATTTATTGGTACCTACTTCAACTAATATTATACATTGCATTTTATAATAGTACTAATGGCGAAAGAATCCCTACGTTCTTAAACTACCTAGGTACCTAAATGCGACATAATGTAGCCGTCTAGCTAAAAAAATTTGAACACTAAGTATATCGTAAATTTTCGCTGACATATTAAATACAAACTATAAAATAGAAATGTATACAAGAATCAGTTTACACTGGTGTAGACAATAGCCATTAACATTATGCAAATTATACATTTATTTGTGAACATGAAAAGGAATTCTCTACATTTCCCGCATAACTTAAAATTCCATTAAGGTGTGTGACACATATTTCCAAGTCCGTACACTACATACGCTGAATTACTTTGACAGTTAACAGGTTTATGTTAGGTTCAAAGGTCAATATGCTGACTTTGCGGAACACACATCATCGTACATAAATTTTCCTCCATAAGGCTTTTGATTTGAGCTAACTTTAAACTGTTCAGCTAAAAGGGCTTGGTTCATGATTTATGAGGGTCCTACCTGGAAACTTGTAATAAATAATCAGTTGGAATTATCAGTAAACCAGAAGATATTGTTGATAAACAGAGCTTCAGAACTACTTAAAATACAAAATTTTTATAACAATGTACATAATAGATAAGATACGAAAGAACGATGACTCGGATAAAACCAAAAATATGTGTTAATCTGTTATGAGAAGAACATTCCTAGGTACAAAAGGTACCTTAATTCTCGAAGTTTAAGTTAATTATCAATCCATATTTTACGTATTCGATACAAAAAACTGTTCCTTTAATTCTCTGCAAACTCTTGGCATACCAAGATCTATCAGAGAATTAAATTTCTGCTCTGCGGCTCTCCCTTTAAAGCCACGGTCAAGGGCACAAGCTAAGTAGGTCCAAATCATAATCGCTGTCTCAATGTCGCGCCAGAGAAAAGTTCGTTGAGCCAAGCGTGAGACTCGCAGATAAGAATGTGAATACTGTACACGTCATACATAACAAACGTGAGCAATCAAACGCTTGTTATCTTTGTTCTACAGAGGTTTGTTTGATCGAAGATAGACTAGCTAACAAGAATAACGACACGTCTTAGTGATGTGTAAATTGGTAGCTTTATTGGACCACTAATTACTAATATTTGAGGTGTCTGTTGTTTGGATGAATTTCCTCACAAACGTAATACCAAAATGATTTGTAATTTGAGCATATTTTCACCATGATCTGCTGTTATTTGTATTAGAATAGTATTTATCTAGGGAAATTCATCCGTGCCCGTGCCTTAAATGTAGAATTTGGATCACGAACTCGGTAGGTAGGGTTAATATAAGCATTGACCCTACCAAGTGGTTGCTATAATTCCATGGTAACGTAACTAAGTACGTTACCATGGAATTACAATAACTAGTTATAGCCGGATCAGACAAGGCGGCGGACAAAACCGCGTGACTGAATTCCACGATGCGTTATGATTAGGGTTGCCAGGTGTTAATTTAATAAAGGAGGGCAGATGGGTCTAAAAAGGAGGATTTTCTGTAAAAAACGAGGACATTTACAATGAAACAAGTTTTTTTTATATAACTTAGTTTAGTTTAATCATACTTAGCGGAGCTACCAACTTTAGAAAGGAGTTCTTAGTTTTTATCAAATAATTATAAAAATCTTCACACATAATGTTTTTTATATTGTACTGTGTGAGAATCAAAGATTTTACTGACTCTACACTTAATCGGTTCCCTTCTTTGCTCCATTGAGTATTTATTAGTGAAAACACCCTTTCAACATTCGCGTTATGTGCGCTTATACAAAAATAGAACTCGCAGATCTTGAGTAGCTCTGAGAAGCATTCGTGGTTTTTAACTGTTTTGAAGTAGATTTTCCACCGTTCGTGAAACTTCAAATCATAAAAGACTTCATTATGATCATCATCGGATTTCAATTTCAGAAAAGAAATCAGGTTACAAAATTGATCATGTAGCTTAACATCGTCAATCTCTACCCCTCTAATTCTCAGGAACTCGATGCATGAAACTAAGTCACCATATTTTAGATTTTGGTACGGCCACGACATTTTCAGCGAGAGAGAAACGTATAGCAAAAGGAGGACATACAGTAGGTAAGGGAGGACGGGAGGACATTATATGGAAAAGGAGGACTTGTCCTCCTTTTGGATACCATCTGGCAACCCTAGTTATGATCCACGTTATGTTATGCATAACGCAATGTTGCAATGAGTGTCTCCTATATTCATCTGCATTTATGTTAGACTATCGGTCCGCCCCAGCTTCGCAAGGGTATTTAACAAAAATTAAATTTTTCATGCTGATCCCTAATTTTTATGAAAATATACTATAGCCTATGTTCATCTGAGTAAATTTTGGATTCTAACGGTGAAATAATTTTTCAAATCGTTCCAGTAGTTTTATTAAATTTAATCAAACAAACTATCAAATCTTTCCTCCCTATAATATTAGTACCTATACATAGATAATTACAATTTTATATATAATTAAATTTAAGATAATATATGTCCTGTATATACTGAAGCCATTATAAACAAATGAAATGAAGTGTCACTTCAAGCGGGCAATTTCTTTTCAGGCATGAAATAAAGCAGATCCGCTCGACCTCCTACATCCGAGGTGTGCTGACATCCTTCATGATATTCACCACCAGGATCTGCCTATTCTGTTCCATCCTAGCTTACGTGCTAGTGCACAATGTGATCACGGCGAAGCAGGTGTTCGTTGTCACCAGCTTCTACAATATCCTCAGGCAAACCATGACTGTTTTCTTCCCGCAAGGTGAGTAATATTCAGATTTTAATGACTCTTATCTGTTACGTAATAAGGACTTACTTGACTTGTGTGAAGTCATTAGTACCAGAAATTATTAACGCAATTATTGTTTTTAAATGGCAAAAAAACCTTTATTAACAAAGAAAATTACATTAAATAATAAATTTCATTTTATTTAAATTAGAGCTAGTATTTACAATGTAACAATTGAGCGAACTGCAGACTGTTGCAAACAAACAACTGATTCATATCAATACCAGTAGGAAGTGTAACCGAGATGCTGGCGGTATAGCCTCGCTGTATGGCAATGCTGATGCGCTATTGTTATAGTTTTAATTACTATCTCTGTTGCATGTCGTTTCTCACAATTTGTATACCGTAAGCGGTAAACCATGTTACCGCTGTTTGCATAATGTTATATCCACAGATGTTTAGGGAGATAAATGGTTTATATATCTAAATTTATAAAATAAGAAATAAGGTGTTATTTATTTTCTCTTCATTTAAATATTTTGGGCATAATTTTTTTAAGACCACAAAATAACTCCCGTTTAAAATAATTTATTAAATTCAAAAAGCTAATAACATCTCGAGTTTTTATGTCAAGTTCATCAATTTATAAAAACATCTCACAATTCGCATAAAATTTTAATTTGTCCACATTTAATTATACAATAGGTATACAATAAATCAATATACTAATTAGAATGTTTAGTTTCGTCTGTCTGCTCAGCTCTATTAAAATCTCTGAAACGAGGACAAATTTAATCTAAAGAGCATCGAACATCGTTGGCATACCTACTCGACCGCCATTTTGAAAAAAATGTGATTCGGCGGCCAGTGATGAAACTCATGTCAATCGACAGAGTAAATGATTACAAACAAAAAGTGTTCTATGATCAAATCTCCTAAGTGATACGGTTTTTGAGATATTTGGGTCTAAAAACTATAGAAAAAAAAAATTCCTGAGCTATGTTCTACTTCACTTGATGTTTATTTTATAGACCTTTTATAGATCCAACCTTTTTCTTGAACACATTTTTATTATTGTAGCAGTAGGTATGTACATAAGTTAAATTGGTATCTACAACGATTCGTTTGCCACCAGCGGCGTTTTTGTAATTCGCTTCATTCTCTATAATTATCATGTCTGACAATGAGTCCCCGTACCAAGACAGAAAATGCATGTATTATGTAAAAAATGGTGTTCCTTTTACTCGTTTAGGTATGATACTTTTTAAATCATTGAAATCGGTCCATTGGTTGCGAAGATATTAAACATTTTGTAAAAGCCAACCGCGGGGCGGCCGTATAGACCGTGGTGACGACGTCACGAACCCCGTTCCGCCCGAGCGCGCGCTCTCCACCATTCATTTATTAAAGTTCACTCGATCTGGGCGGGTCGTGTAGTGCTTTTGTGGTTTTTACGTGAAAATATGCAGAATTATAAGTACTGTGTAGTACCGAAATGTACTAATACTTCAATTAGTACTCCTGAAAATATGTTTCCAATGTGCCTAAGGACCCGAAAAGTCGCAAAAAATGTACTGTCATGAAGAAACAATTAAGTTTGTACATACTTATCTACATAACAATGTTGAAAATAACGGCGTAGGTAGTTACAACAACAAACACAACTGCCCTGGCTGACTAACCTAAAACTTTTAAGTATTTAATAGGTCCAGGTAGGTAGGTACTACCTACCTGGACTAGCCTACTTATTATCCTGCTGTTCTGATTAGGTTGATAATGAGATTGTTTTACCTCTGAACTTTCAAACCACGAATTTCAGTTTAAATAAATAAATATAAATACAGAATGCTGGACAATCCACACAGCATCATCTAGCCCCAAGCTAAGCAGAACTTGTGTTTTGGGTTACTGATATACAATTTTATAAAAAAGATAGATTTTTTTTATTATACATAGAAAACAACCAGAACTCCTGAACAAATATCTGCAGATCGTACAAATATTTGTCCCGAGGCGGGAATCGAACCTGCAACCTCCTGCGTCGCAGGCGGACCTTCGCCCACCGCGCCACAGTGGTCGTCAGTGATGAAATGATTACTAAGATAAATCAAATACCATGAAGGTATCAACCTAAGGTGGATCGAAAAAACGATACCGAAGTAGTATTTCTACCACTCATTTGTTATATTATAATAATAACCTTATACTATTAAACAAATCAAATCACTTATTAATCGATTGGGTATAAACTGGTGAAGTTACGCTCCTAGTTGGAGGAGTATCGCGAACAAAAATGAGACTGCGTAGTGGTTCGGCGGCAAACGCTTGGGCTTTGTGACGTCATCGCTTGCGTTCGCGCGGTCAGTGAGGCTCGCTAGGTATTTTGCCCATAACTTTGTCAGTTTTGGTCGTACAACAAAATTTTTTACACTTTATGTCTTAGTTTTTCAAGGTCTTTAAAACTGCATTCATAACAAAAAACTGTACGGGTCCTCATTATTGAATCCAAAAATGCCGCTGGTGACGAAGGCAGTGTTAGCCGAAATAAAGAGTACAACCTGTCGTCAGAGTCGCCTGTGTGCAGTTTGCTGAGCACCATTGCTAAAGCCCTTTTGTTGTTGCAATGATGGAGTATTATCTAAAATACTCAAAAACGCAGTTTAACTGAATCCTAATATTAAAATGTCGCCTCGTCTATAGTGTCGAATTTCGAGCCGGGTGGAGTCGGTTTCTTGTCTAAAGCACGGACGAATTTTTTGACACCTCATTTTATACGGTGTTTATACGATAGTACGAATACTATAACTTTATTTTTCTTTTTTCTGACCCTAATATCTCAGAAACCGTATCACTTAGGAGACTTGATCATAGAACACTTTTTGTTTGTAATCATTTACTCTGTATATTGACATGAGTTTCATCACTGGCCGCCGAATCACGTTTTTTTCAAAATGGCGGACTAGTAGGTATGCCAGGCGCCATACAAAAATGTTCGAACCCCTTTAGAATGAATACAAATAAAGTATTTACATTAATCTGTAACAGGTATAGCACAGGTAGCCGAAGCTACGATATCAATAAAGCGCCTTCAGAACTTCATGTTGTACGAAGATACAAGCAAACCTGTGCCAGGATTAGCCGAAATACAGACCTCTGCGAAACCAAAAGTAAAGAAAGAGGAAACCAGAGAGTCTATTCTATCAATAAAGGAAGATTTGGGAGTGCCCGGTGATGAAACTAAGAAGACTGGACTAGCGGCCGTCAAGCTAACTACGGAACCGGATGTGGCTAAAGGGAATGGTAAGTCTCTCATTGTGAAACAGGCCCTAAATCTAAAGTTTAAACCGCCAAAAATAACTTGATACTTCCCTTGTATCACAACGCATTCCGTTCAGGGTTCAAGTTAACTTTGTCTGGTCTGGAATGTTGGAATTTCCTCTGAGCACGTAATATTACGTGTGTGTTTAAAGATACGTGCGAATTCAATAAATTGATAATATGAGCCAGATGGTAGCTTAAGCTAAAATGATAAAATGCTTTCAACAAAATTTTAGTTTCATAAAATTTGATTACCATAATCATTTAAAATTATGGCGATTCATTTCCTATACGATTCCGATTTACATGATTTTCACATGTAGTGAAACGATTTTTTAATGTCCAAGAGTAACTTAAATATCTTGCTAGAGCTGTTAAAAGCCACTTATTTATAGCGAACTTTTGTTCGCTATAAATTTACGTTTCTGGACCAAGGAATGGCTAATTTTGTGTGTAAACTTGGCTTTGGAGATATAGAACCTTGCACCCATTTACAAAACAGCACAAAAATGATTTATGATCACCAGAAAAATAATAAAATAAAAATAAATTAAATAAGACAAGGACAATGGGCGGCCTAATCGCTTAGAAGCGATCTTTGGATGGATAAAACTACTTAAAAACTTAAATTTTAGAAATATAATCAACTAGCGGTCCATAACAACTAAATCAATAAATGTCTTCGCACGGGTCTGAAACAAAATTTTAACTTTTCATGCAGTTCCCTAACTATTTTGAAATATTCTATCCTATGTTCGTCAGGGAAAAATTAGGATTCTAATGCTGAAAGAATTTTTCAAATAGGTCCAGTAGTTTCGGAGCCTATTCAATTCAAACAAACAATCAAATCTCTCCTCTTTATAATATTAGTAATCAATATCTAACTAAATGTACCAATATTCAGTTATCATCAGACAGGAAAAAACCCTTGATGTTAGCTATAAAAGCTGTTAGTACGTTGTGCATGTTTCAACAAAGTTTAAAACAAGATACTTTTCACGGGAATGTACTGTCCCTTGTTTATGCTATTTCATCAGGCATCACATACGTAACTAAAGTTTTATGCACCCGTAACCGAATCGCCCTCCAACCTGTTTGTTGTTTTTTATCTCAAATTCAAATTCTCTAGTGTCAATGCCTGTTAAGCCCTTGACCACTACTATTTCTTTGTTTACCTGAACCTTTGTTTAAAATTATTTATAAACATGCACTTATCATGCAATTACAAAACTTATATTTTTGTAATCAATGAGTATAATATATATTTCATAACTAATATACTGAGACATCAAATAATATCCTAATAATTTTTGATTTGCGGCGAGTTAGATGATTAATTAATAGTTAATGCTGGACAATCCACACAGCATCATCTAGCCCCAAGCTAAGCAGAGTTTGTGTTATGGGTACTAGATGACTGATATACTTAAACAATATATGACGCAGGAGGTTGCGGTCCATTCCCGCCTCAAATATCTATATAGACAGATATTTTTTGTTAAGCTAAGAGGTTCTTAGCTTGCGGCTAGATTATGCTGTGTGAATTTACCATTTCTTTACATGTGTATTTCTTGATTTTTTTATGCAAACAAAGACGTAACAAAACTGGCATATCGTTGCAGGCAACACCATCGCTCCCCTAGAATCAGGCGAGGAAGATGACCAGGAGTTATCAGCGCGGGTAGAAGAGGACACGAGAGGAGTGCGTCTCAAGCACGCCACCGCTAAGTGGATTGAATCTCACTCTGAGAACACGCTTACAGATCTATCGCTCACGATAAAACCTGGCAAGTGAGTGTATCTGTGTTATTCGGTTAGAGAACCAAAGCTTTTTTTTTGACAGTTCACACAGCCCCAAGCTAAGAAAAGCTTGTGTTATTGGTACTAGATAACTGATATACTTATTAATATACGATTTAAACGACCAGAACACCCTGCACAAATATTTGCAGATCGTACAAATGTGTCCAAATCGACCCCGCAACCACCTGCGCAAGCGGACCTTCCCCCACCGCGCCACAAAGGTCGTCAGATAGTAATTCATAGTTAGGTAGTTATCGGCATAGCTCAAAGAATTTGCAAACTGGAGCGGCAGTGGGCCGGCTATATTTCGCGAACGACCGTCAACCGCTAGGAATAAAGTTGTAGCGGATCGACACGGTGAACGGCAGCCATTTCTTTGTCCCCATTTATAATGCCACACTCATATACATACACTTGTACACATGAGTACAATACCTTGTAAAGAGCTATTTGAATCTCAGTTTTGTTATCATTGTTCTTTAAAGAATGTTTATTCAGATGGTGAATACTGTAGGAATACATTGCAAAATAGAAAGTGTAAGACCCTCTTAATTGCTCAAACGTGGCTACTTCATGCTCGCATAAGGTGGTATAGTTCCTCAGCATCTCACCCCGATCTAGATTTCATATCAGTTTGGGCATAAGCCTCAAACTCGGCCTTACTATGGTATTTGTGTAGCTTCATAAATAATATATAAACCGTCAGGAGTCTACTCTTAGTAACCTACTTGTCTTCTCTTTGAACATATCTACGACTCCGAAACAAAATCAGGAACTAATCTTGTTGCTTTTCACATAGCTCAAAGAATAATAATAAAAGATTATAATATCTTTATATAAACGTAACTGACGTACTCGCTCTCAATAATATACAAAACTTAAGTAAAAAAGAAAAAGAAAAGAAAAACACCTTATGTACCTACTCGTTTATGAATTCTTGTATAATATGGGCTGTAGTTGTGCGATGTATTGCTTTTTGTGTTTTGGTTTAAACATCCTAAACTAGGTCCGTTCCGTTCCAGATTAATAGCGGTGATCGGTCCAGTAGGCGCCGGAAAGTCGTCACTGCTACACGTGTTGCTAAAGGAGCTACCGCTTGTATCTGGCAGCGTGTACTTGGGAGGAACTGTATCGTATGCCAGTCAAGAACCATGGCTGTTTGCTGGTAAGTTTATTAGAATAAATCGAGGAGGGTTAAAACCCGGTAAGTGCAAAAAGTTTGAAAATTAACTTTTAAAAAATCTCTGATTATCTCTGAGCGGATAATGTCATCTCGCCCGTTTTCATTACACACCTTTTACCGGCAAGGCGGGCATAGAAACCCTAAAAAATATTGGAGGGTTTCTATTTAGTTATCTGATACTCTATTACTTCGAAGCAGCAAACGGCTGAAGTGATTTTGATGAAGTATCGTGAGAGCAACTGGTACAGAATGATAACACGAGAAGCCTTTAGCCCAAAAGACCACAAGTCGCTAGCTTATTGTTATTTCGGTACTAAACAAAATATACGAAACTAAATTTTTACAGGAAGCGTTCGTCAAAACATCCTATTCGGGCAAGCGATGGACCGACCCCGGTATAACGCGGTTGTTCGTCGCTGCGCGTTGGACCGAGACTTCGCCCTATTTCCGCATGGAGACAAGACGATCGTAGGCGAGAGGGGAGTCAGTCTCAGCGGAGGTACGTGGAATATAGACTCTATCATCATGCGATAGAGTTCAAAACATTCTTTACCAGCAAGCGATGGACCGGCCCCGGCACAACGCGGTCGTTCGTCGCGTTGGACCGAGACTTCGCTTTGTTCCCGCATGGAGACATGACGATCGTAAGCCAGACACGTACCTCCGCTAAGACTAGGTATTCAGTCTCAGCGGAGGTACGTGGAATATAGACTCTATCATCATGTGATAGAGTTCAAAATATTCTTTAGTAAGCGATGGGCAGGCCCCAGTGCTACTACATCACAAAATTGTGCTAAGATAGAGTAAGCAACCGCATCGTTCCTACATCGTTGTTTATAATATGCACCTTATTAGCACAGGACTAAAATCCAATTTCGCATCAACAGGTCAACGCGCCCGGATCTCCCTAGCCCGTGCCGTTTACAAACGGGCTGATATCTACCTCCTCGACGATCCTCTATCAGCGGTCGACGCTCACGTCGGCAGGCATTTGTTCGAGTCGTGCGTGGTCGGCTATCTTCGGAACACCACTCGGATTCTCGTCACACATCAGCTGCAGTTCTTGAGAGATGTTGAGCAGGTGAATATGGATCTTATTTTATAGACTACTAGCGGCCCGCCCCGGCTTCGCACGGGTATTAAACAAAAATTTCAGAAATTATACACACTAAAACGATGGGTTTCACAGTTTTCATACGGATCTTTACTTTTTTTAACAGCATTGGGGTTTTTGACATTGACTCGACATTCCAAAACTGACACTGGCCGTAGAGAAAAAGCAAGCACCGTGCGCTATACAACCTCTTTTTCTATTCTGACGCGCCATAATAGAAAAAGAGGTTGAATATACAGCCCACGGTTCAATTATTGAATTTTTCATGCGGATCCCTAACTTTTTTGAAAATATTATATAGCCTATGTTCATCACGGAAAATTAGGGATTCTAAAGGTGAAAGAATTTTTTGAATCGGTCCAGTAGTTTCGGAGCCTATTCAATTCAAACAAACAAACAAACAAACAATCAAATCTTTCCTCTTTATAATATTAGGTCCTTACATATGAAATTGGCGTTTTGTATGGGAGGAACAAAAAGTCGAATATTTTTTAATATAATATATTTAATTAATCAAAGTATGAACCATTATTTTCTATGCACTTTTGCCATCTTATAGGTAGTTCATTGATCCCTTTACTAAAAAAACCAGTCGGACGGGAATCAATAAAATCTTTGAAGGCGATTTGGACTGCCCCATCGGGGTTGAATTTTTTCCCTTGCAAGAAGTTATCCAAATTTCGAAAAAAATGGTAATCTGTTGGAGCAAGGTCCGGGGAGTACGGAGGATGTCTTAGACTTTCCAATTGAAGCTCTTCTAATTTAGTAGCCGTCTGTTGCGCAGTGTGTGGTCTAGCGTTGTCGTGAAGCAGCAGTGGCGTGGAGCGATTGACCAGCCTAGGTTGTTTAGCCGCTAGCTTTTCCATCATGGTTTGCAATTGCTGACAATAGACATCAGCCGTAATAGTCTGGCCAGATTTGAGAAAACTGTAATGAACAATACCGGCACTAGTCCACCAAACGCTTACAAGTAACTTTTTTGGGGTTAATTTTCGCTTGGGGCAGGATTTGGCTGGCTGGCCAGGATCCAACCATTGCGCTGAGCGCTTCCGATTATCGTAAAGAACCCATTTTTCATCACAGGTAATGATTCGGTTTAAAATACCTTCATTATTGTGCCGGTTTAGTAATGTAACGCAGCAGTCGACGCGCGTTTGCCGGTTTGCTTCAGTCAATTCGTGAGGTACCCACCTTTCAAGCTTTTTAATCTTCCCAATTTGCTTCAAGTGAATTAAAACAGTTTTATCACTAACACCGCAGCCTGCAACTAACTCGGACGTGGTTTGCGATGGATCCGCTTCCAAAGAGGAGAAATTTGTGATTAAAGTGGCCAGTACGAAAAACGCCAATTTCATATGTAAGGACCTAATATTAGTATAGATAGACTGATATTCCTTCTCGATGGTCATTTGTTTAGTTGGAGTATCTAGCTAGAGAAAAGGGATTTTGACTGTACTCGGATAATCAAAGGAGGCCATAATACCTTATTTATTTTTAGGTTGTTTAAAAGGGTGTCTTTCGTGTTTGAATGCAATGCCAAATTTCTTTCTCCTGGGGTTCAAACGTCGCTACAAATGTAAAGCCTTCATTATCAAAGAAAAGTACAATTAAATAACCAAATTAGAACTAGTATGAACAAAACAATCAAGCTAACTGCAGATAGTTGCAAACAATCTAAAGGTAGTTCAACTGATCCATTTTATCCAAATCTGAAAAAGTATCACTCAAGTATTATTTTCGTTCAAAAACAACCGTATAATTTCGTCTTCAGATTATAATCCTGAAAAACGGCGCGATCGCAGCGGCTGGTAACTTCGATACACTGAGCGCGTCAGGCCTCGACTTCGCGAGCCTGCTATCGCGGGAGGAACAGGACGATGATAAGAAAGCGGCCGTGGAGTCGACATCAATGTTGGAGCCCGATGAGTCACTGCACGGGAGCTTCCGGAAACGACAGATGAGCATACATTCAGTGAGCATGTTGTGAACATATTTTGAACCCTATAGTATATTTGTTACCGCCCCGCCGCTCGCTCTCTCTGTAAGACCCTCGTTGCTGGCGGGGTTTAAAATTGGATTTCGTAGCTTCCATACGGATGAACCGATTTGTATTTTGGTGTTATAAAGGGTTTATCGAGAGGTTATTATGTCAATCATTGAAGAAGAAGAAAGAAAGAAAGAAAAAAAACATTTATTGTCTTAATAAAAAAAAAGCTCTTACATACTACCTAATACATAAATATTAAAAAAAAACGCACTAAGACAATAGGGGTGATTTCAGCTTTTGCCGCATGCATTATACATTTAATAAAGCATGTTGCGCTGGTTTTAAATTCACCCCTCTCGGTAGATGGGCACCGAGAAATTGAGGTAATTGCGGGATTTTTGAAGCACATATAATGTATCGAACAAAACAATCGGGAAAGAAAGAAGGGAAGAAATTAGTGAATGATACTCCCGAGGCACCAGTCTCGTAAGAGTCTGGGCAACGGGAGAAAAAAGTGTAGGTAAGTAAATGATTAATAAATAAATAATATTTTTTATGTTATATATAATTTTTATGTATATATTGTTTAAGTTATGATTTTCCCGAGACACCAGTCTCCTTAGAGTCTGGGCAACGGTAAAATCATATGTGTACCTATAATATGTGTGTACGCGCGCGAAGTGTTCATTTTTAACTTATCTATTTTGTTGACCATTTGAGGTTTTGAAGGTTGTTTCTACCAAATGTTTCTGTTGGGAAGATAGTAAAGATTTAAGTCGTTTCTTAAATGTTAAAGTGCCGATTTTTATTCTTAATGGTGGTGGTATAGTGTTCCATATCTTCGCCGCTTGGTATTTAAAACAACCCTTAAATCCTGTGGTCTTGTGCTTGGGTATCTTAAGAACGTTTGCGTGTTTGGAGCGAGTGTTATGGTCATGAGAATCTTTGGCCCAAGTAAATCTCTCAAATAAGTATTCTGGTTTCATATTCCAGAGAACTTTCTGAGTTACGCATGCTATATGAAGTTCCCGCCTGTTCTTCATGTTAAGAATGCCTTTTCTTGCTAAGTATGGACTGATGTGTGCTCTCCTTGGTATTCTATAACAGAACCTCATACATGCATTCTGCACTCGTTGAATAGCGCCTTCCGTCTTACTCCATAATCTAGGACCATATACTGCGCTACAGTAATTAAATGGAGAAAGTACAAGAAGGTCGCAGAGTAGTAGCCTAACCTCTTCTGAAATATAATTTCGAATATTGTAGAGTACTTTTAGCTTGTAAAATGCGTTCCTTATTTTCTCGTTAACATGTTTAACATACCTCATTTCGCTATCTACAACCAAGCCCAAGTTTCTAGCATCAGATTCTATAGGAATAACTATATCATTGATTTTAAGTGTGGGATTAAAATTTAAAGCTTTCTGGATTTGTAATTTTGTACCGAGAAACATCATCTTGGATTTGGCGGGATTTAGAATGAGTGAATTATTTGTGGCCCATAAGAAAATCTCTTCTAGATCTTTATTCACTAGAGCCATCGCTTCTTCCGTATTGGCCGGGTCAAAACTGTGATATACCTGTGTATCATCTGCATAGAGATGATATTTGCAGATTTTAATATGTTCAGGCATGTCTGCGGTAAAAATCGAGAACAGAGTCGGACTGAGGATAGAGCCTTGGGGGCTGCCCGTCGGCACTTTTGTCACGTCAGAAACCAGTTTCTCACCGCTATGTTTTTCCAGCTCTACATATTGTTCTCTACAGAATAAGTAAGATTTAATCCATCTGCAAGTATCACTAGAAAAGCCATAGTATCCTAGTTTAGCGACAAGTAGATCATGATTGAAGAGGTACCTTACATAGCAATGGTTCAAAGTAATATTCTTTGAGTAAGTTTCTTTTTTTTCTTTGTTTTAAATTGGGATCGTCTGTAATACAGGGTGTCTGGTGGCAGATTTATGTTTTTAAATACGATTATTTCGAAAAGTAATAAACGCTGCGGGGGGAGTTTGGTGCCGTTGGAAACACTGACCGTGCGGATTCTCAGTCACGATGTCGCAGTGGTCGAGTGAACATCGTGCGTTCGCCATCGAGGCATTTTTTAAAAGTAATGATTCCTACGTAACTGCTCGTCGACAATTTTGTTCACGCTTCGGTATTCGACGGATAAGTGATGGACCGAGTGAAAATCTAATTCGTTCCTGGGTGCGGAGATTCCAAGCAACTGCTTCGGCTATGAACACCCCACGGCCAGGGCCCAGTCGCTCTTCAAGGACTCCCGAAAGCATTGAACTGGTGGAAAGCAGCTTACGTGAAAATCCGCGACTTTCAATACGGAAAAAAGCGGCCTCACTGGGACTTCCTAGAGCGATTATTCATGAAATTTTAAAAAAGGATCTAAAGTTCCATCCTTTTAAAATTCAAATCGTTCAAGAATTGAAAGAAAGTGACTTTGTTTTACGCAAAAATTATTGTGAAACGATGTTGGAGCGTTTTCGCACTGTTAATCCGATTTTTTGGAGTGACGAGGCTCATTTTCATTTAAACGGCCACGTCAACAAACAAAATTGCCGTTACTGGTCTCCAAGAACCTGCAACCCTCGACTGAAACATCAAAAACCATTGCATTGCCCCAGGGTAACTGTGTGGTGTGCGTTATCCACAAATGGGATTATTGGACCATTTTTTTTGTTGAAAATGCTCGAGGCCAGGCGACGAATGTCAACGGTGAGAATTATCGACGCATGATAACGGATTTTTTATTGCCGAACCTTCGAGCTCATCCATCGTACTCATCACATACGTGGTTTCAACAGGATGGTGCGACTGCACACACAGCCAGGGCTTCGATGACCTTGCTTCGGGATTTTTTTCCCCAAAAATTGATTAGTCGCTTTGGGGACATCCCGTGGCCACCGAGGTCACCCGACTTAACCCCTATGGATTTTTTTCTTTGGGGTTACCTCAAAGAGAGAGTTTATAATGACAATCCCCGAACTCTGGTGGATTTAAAAGAGAATATTCGTCGAGAAGTCAGCTCAATCGAAGCAAGTTTGCTGCAGCGTGTAGCGCAGAACACAATGCTCCGTTTTGAACAGTGTGTGCAACTCGACGGAAGACATTTGGATGAAATACTCTTTAAAAAATGAAATCCGCATTTCTGTTCTCTTGTTTACTATTTTTATTAAAACTTTATTTCAAATATATTTTTTTTATTTAACTTTGAAAACATAAATCTGCCACCAGACACCCTGTATATATCACCTATAGTCTCACGTTGGAATGGCCACCTCGCCTACATGCAATACATTTTATTAACAACCCAACCAAGATCAATTCCCTCATGGGTTGACGTATTTTTATGGAATCGTAGTCGAATTTAACATTAAATATCCGTGAACTGGACATTGGCAGAAAAGTAAAAAACCATACACATATTGCAATACCAAAGAACTCAAGTCATAAAGTTCGATTTACAAAATAAATAATTCTCCAGGTAAGTTCCGTGGACAACCTAACAGCAACCGCGCCACCAGAGGGCGGGCGCGAGGAAGCAGAAATGCGTTCAGCCGGCGCCGTCTCATCCAAAGTCTATGGCGCATACTTGAGAGCCAGCGGACATCCGCTATTGGTCGCTCTGATGGTCTTCATCGCGGTATTGGCTCAGCTGCTCGGGTCTGGCTCTGATTGGTGGACTAGTTACTGGTGAGTATAAGTACTTAGTGCTACGTGAGTATTGTCTAAACTATACGATACGGCGCTTACTTGGGAGTCAGCGGACACCTAGCGACAGCTATTGGCTCTGATGGTCATCGCGGTTTTCCCAATTTTCTCTTATTTTTTATTTATTTTTTACCCGTGACGGTTCTCATTTTGCGTCAGCTTTGGACAAAACCAAAGACAGAAGGGGTATATTTTTATCACAACCAAGATCCTTGCGGAAAAAATTTATTAACATGATTTCTTTTCTACAGGGTGAACATGGAAGAAATGAACCCCAACCTAAAACTGATTGAGATGGACAAACTAAACTTCACCAATGCCGCGGAACGCTCAGCTAACTACACGGAGTCGCTTCTAGCCGATACGGTATTCCCGTCCGGCATCAGCCGATACGACTGCATTTATATTTACACTGGTAAGGAATACAGTTCAAAATCGTAAAAACTAATTTACCAATATAGAAAATTTATGAGCCACGGTAGGTACTAGCTCTGCCATCTTAAGTAGACTCCCTTTCCTTGAAGGCATTAATGCAGTAAGGGGTGGCACTAAACTAAGGAGCTTTCCAAAAAATAATTAGTGACAATATCTGCAATTTGTCTATTTGTAGTGTTGTCTTGGTGTGGTTTTATAAAGTATTTTCTTTCTGTCTATTTTAACCTCCCTGATACAGAGTTGCGTTAAAAGTGTTTGTCATTGGCATCATAGCTCCCAAACGGATAGGAGATTATTTTGATTTTATTTTTGTTAATAACGTTAATTTAATGTTTTACAAAGTAATTCAGTGAAATTGTCAGTGGTTCTTTGTTACCCTTCTATGATTCAGCAAACCGTAATGTATATTGCGTGCAGAGGAATCTCTAGTGTCTATAAAAACCTTACTAAGATGTAAGACTACTTACTAAAGTAAAATAAAATCCTTTTAAATAGAAATATAAATATAAACGCCTTATCATTATTTATCGCCATCTTAGCTTCAATTGCAAACCGTGTATATTAGCCTGCAAAGGAATCTCTAGTGTCTAGACTCCTAACGTTAGGGTTTCTCTAGACTCTAGAGAAACCTTACCCAGGGTTTAAGACTACCTACCAAAATTATCATCCTTTTTAACTATAAACGCCCTATCCTAATGTATCGCCATATTCGCTCGGTGTTTTCAAACGTGTAAATATAAATTCTTTATTCCACAAACATGGCGGTCATAAAATCTATATTATTCCACAAGCATTGTGGTCATAAAATCTTTATTATTCCACAGGCATGGTGGTCGCCCTAGTAATAATCTCCCTGCTCCGTTCCTTCGTGTTTTTCTCAATGGCGATGCGCGCGTCAACGAAACTGCACAACAGAATGTTCGCATCTATAACTCGCGCTCCGATGCGGTTCTTCCACCTGAACCCGTCAGGGCGGATCCTGAACCGGTTCTCCAAGGACATGGGGGCGGTGGACGAGGTTCTACCATCGGCTTTGCTGGATGTTTTACAGGTGAAGGCGAAACTGTTATAAATAAATCTTTACAAATTTACAATGTTTAATTGTAAATTTACAAATTTATAATGTTTAATTGTAAATTTACAAATTTCCAATGTTTAGTTGTAAGTTTATTTACTGTCGTTTATTGTCAAATATTGAGGGCAGGGGGAAATGAGAAATGAAAAAAGATAAGGAAGCAAGAAAGGGCCTTTCTACCTTTCTATAGTAACCTGATAACGGGGCTGGGTACACTTTTAGGGATAAGTATATTTAATTCAATACGGCAAATACTAATAAAATAATTGTGTGTTATTATGATTAGGGATACTTATACTTCAAAAGACATGGCATAAATATCCCACTTTTTGTGCAGTAAGCATCTATAGTAATCATTCGAAAATTTTCAGATCGGCCTCTCCCTAATCGGTATCGTGGTAGTAGTCGCGATAGTAAACTACTGGCTGCTGGTACCTACGATCGCGATCGGCGTCGTTTTCTACGGGCTGAGGATATTCTACCTGTCTTCTTCCCGCAGCATCAAACGGCTCGAGGGCGTGAGTGAGTCACACTATGCGTACTGCGCACTTTCAACTTATACATTACTGCATGATTGTTACTAACCAATCTAACCCACCTAACACCAGACTGACAGAGTTGGTAATTCGTTATAATTTAGGGTTGACTACGAACTTAGTTTTGAGGGTTAGTAGTTTATTATCAATGTTAGCGGGTTAGTTACAATCCTAGTTTTTAGGGCTTTAGTTCATTGTGAATGTTAGCGGGTTAGCTACGAGCCGAGTTTTTAGGGTTGGGTACTTCATTATGAATGTTAGCGGGCTAACGTCATTGTAATCATTATAGAGATGGTGTATAACGCTTCAGTAACATCTACTGTGGTCTGTCAAATCGTTCAATCGCGAGTGAAAGAGGTTTTTCCCAGTTGTGGGACAAATTCAGCTTAAAATAAATAAATAAACCACCCAACCGACCAAATAAGTATTATTTACATAATATCGTCAGTTTTTTATTAGTTAGTATTTATTTATAGGCAGAAATGAGCATATAATTGGGTTAATTTCTAAAAATATGTTTACCATGTTTATGTAACATTCATACCAGGATGATTTTAGTTTAAGTAATTGTTAAAGTACCTATTACTTTACTAAATAAATCTGTCATTATTTTTGACTATTTTTATTCTTTTAATTGTTTATTAATGTCCGATCTGTTTGTGTTTTAATTAATGGTAGAAATTTTGCTGATTTTAGTGTTATTTATGTAGTTTTTGATTAAGTTTATAATAACTGTTTGTTTACCAAATTAAATTAAATAAATGTTGTCGACAGCTCGCAGTCCAGTCTTCTCTCACCTGAACGCGACCCTGCAAGGCATCACGACGATACGCGCGTTCGGCGCTCAGGAGGCTCTCATCAGGGAGTTTGATAACCATCAGGATCTACACAGCTCTGCATGGTATGTATTAAATTAATATATCAACCAGCCCATATATATTGTAGATATATATATTTATTATGCACTGAAAACATACAGGCAGCAACCATTCTATCTTATATGTATGATTTTTGAGTTCAGGAATGACAGCCGGTTAGCTACGCTAAGTGCGTACTACATTATGAACGATAGCGGGTTAACTACGAACCTAGTTTTTAAAGGTGGTATATTCAGAGTAACAAATAGCTCAATTCCATTTTATTCACTGTTCCAATGTGCCATATAACAAACTAATAAATTTTCATTAAATTCATTAAATTAAATAAAAATAAGTAAAGCACCCAAGGTGGTCCCAAAGACATAGGACCTAGTTTGAGCAACAACTATGTAATCATTTTAAGAATCTGTCTGGGAGAGATCTCTCTTGAGTGATAAGACCACCGTATAATAGCTTATTTCTTTATGTAAATTACTCATAAGTTTTTATTATAAAATATTTATTACAATTATTATTTTGCATCTCATTTCCATGACCACGTGCCATATAGTGACCCGGTCCTTTGGGAGTCATGCGTGGACCCCGCCGTAGACAACAACACAGATATTTTTAATATTATTCTAATTCATCTATTTATATGTATATCTCGTTAAATATTTTCTTAGAATTCTATTCTAATAATAGTCAAGTAAATAGTCCCAAAGTTTTTTATTATTCATATTAATTAATTTTCCCTGTACTTTTATTCTTATTATTGTGTATTTTTGGAGTCATGGTACTCGAAATAAACAATTTTTATTTATTATTATTAATGTTATTTCTTCAGGTTCTTATTCATCGCGAGTTCGCGTGCGTTCGGTTTCTGGCTGGACCTCGTGTGTGTGGTCTACATCGCCGTGGTCACTCTCAGCTTCCTCGTATTTGGAAACGGTAAGAGTGTTCTAACATAGAACTATAAATAAATAAAAATAAATAAATAGTGCTGGACAATTCACACGGCATTATATAGCCTCAAGCTAAGCAGAGCTTGTGTTATGGGTACTAGAAAATGATATAAGTACATAATACAAATATTAATTAAACATTATTATAAAATAATTATTATACGTAAATTGTAATTATAAATATTTTTTTTCTTTCTTTCAATCAAAAATGCATAATTGGTTCGGCAGTGCAATCATATCCACTTGCCTTTCTCTGTATCTCGGAACTAAACTGTGTATATATTCCAGAGGAATACGGCGGTAACGTCGGTCTGGCCATCACGCAAGCTATGGGCCTCACTGGCATGTTCCAGTGGGGCATGCGACAGTCGACGGAGCTCGAGAATCAAATGACCAGCGTTGAAAGGTTCGTTGTGGCATTTACATTTGAGTTGCCAGTATGTATGGGCTTGTTTTCTCTATTATCTAATGCTCATCTTATCTGATGCCAAAACCATTTGGTTAATCTTAACCGAAGGTGGTTTTGGCACTATTGGCACTCCACTTGGCATCAGTTTATCGCTTGACAAAGTGCTGTTGAGATTCGAAAATACCTGTGAATCATATATTTCGTAACTTGATAGAAAATGGTTGTATTTATCGTAGAACTCTGAAACAAGTAAAATAGACCTCAAAATTATTTAATGAATATCTTATGATTTTTTTTCCATTATAGTGCGTAAGCCCTCGAACTCGGGGTCATTTCGACTAGTCGGGTACTTGATTTCGTGGTGTAGTGGTCAGCACACTCCCGTACTGAGGGAGCGCCGCGGGTTCGAGTCCCGCCGATAATTTTGGGATATTATTTAATTTCCTATTTTAACCATGCGGCAACTATACTATCACCTTAACAAAGTCTTATCTATATACCTTATCATCGAATTTTTCTCCAGGATCGAAGAGTACTCCCAAATAGAATCCGAGCCGCCCCTCCAATCAGAGCCGTCCAAGAAGCCGCCGCCATCTTGGCCGGAAGCCGGCCGCATCGAGTTCCGCCGCGTGTTCCTCTACTACTCGCCCGACGAACCGGCCGTGCTCAGAGATCTCACGCTGGTGGTGGAACCGAAGGAAAAAGTTGGAATTGTGGGACGTACTGGCGCTGGGAAGTCCTCGCTTATTAATGCTTTGTTCAGGTAATATAATAATGCTTTATATAAACCAGATAATGAACTTAACAAAGGTTATTTATTACATAGACAAGTACATTGTTAACCAAAGTATAATTTTGTTTATTTTGTTGCACAATTCAAACTATATAAATAAGATCGTCGTGCGGTGCCGGCATAGAATTTCACCACCCCAAACTCTTCCTATGGGTGTCATAAGAGGCGACTAAGGGAGACACACCGGGGGGCGGGCAGCAGCGCCCTCTACAGAACAACTCCACCATAATGCGATCCCCAACCCGCATGCCCAGCGTGAGGATTGTGTTGTGTAAGAATCATCATAGGACTGGCGATTTTAGGTACCCTAAATATACCATTCGCGTATGTCGCCAGCGATTATATTTTCCGATGACATAGAAAAGTTTTTAAATAGAGCTACCGCTACCGTGTTACCTAAACGCACCCTGTTACATTTATTTCTTACTCCTGTAGTATACCCAGCAATATTAAATAAATAATATTTGACAATTCACCATTATCTAGCAATCTATAGTAAAGATATTACCTCCGCAGATTAGCCACAATTGAAGGGGAGATAATAATCGACGGTCGCGAGACGTCTACACTTGGCCTGCACGAGCTCCGAAGCCAAGTATCCATCATACCTCAGGAACCGGTGCTGTTCTCTGGAACCATGCGGCATAACCTGGACCCCTTCGACGAGTACCCCGATCAGGTGCTTTGGAGGGCTTTGGAAGAGGTGAGGAGGGTGACACAAAAACTCTATAATTTGTCTGCACTAAAGATTCGCCCTTTTTATTTGGAACTATCATTCTATGCTTTCCTCTACTCCTTCCTTTGACATATCTTTTTAAACTTTCACGTTTATTTAGTGTAGTTTTTTTTTGTTATCTGTATTGACAAAATCGCCACAACAATTTATCCACAAGTGCGTTTGTGTGATTACGGAATAGGTAACTAGTGGGGCATACTCGGAAAAAAAAGAAGTTTGTGATTCATCTTCGTGCTGATTCTTATTCGTATTCGTTTGCGCAAGAATGAATCAACAACAACAATCAACCTTCGATTTCGTTTTTACGAGTAGGCCAGTTGAACTCTGCATTGGACGTTTATTTCACCTTTGATAGATGGCGCTGCTGAATTCCACATAATTTCGTCCAACGATCATAAATGGCGTTGCAAAAAACAGTTTTTCGACAAAGTTTTACAATAACATTAACTCGATGACATTTTACTAACCCAGTTCTATGTGAAAACATTATGGACAAAATCATTTCTATCAACGAATTGATCTAGACTCTAAAACAAAGACATAAAATCCACAATTCCTTGTCCAGGTGGAGCTAAAGGAGGCTGTAATGGAACTACCCGCGGGTCTCAACTCGCGGATGTCGGAAGGGGGCGGGAACTTCTCCGTGGGACAGAGACAGTTGGTTTGTCTCGCTCGCGCCATCGTGCGGAGGAACCGGCTGCTTGTGTTGGATGAGGCTACAGCTAATGTTGACCCACAGTATGTATTTGAACGAAATCTAGAGACTCCGGCGACGGATGAATTTCCGACAGAAACGATTTACAACTTGCGCGACGGATGAATTTCCCATAGAAACTTAATGTAAAAAGGATTTATAATTTGAGCATATTTTCGCGATGTTCTGCTAATAATTTTAATAAAAGAAAGTATTTTCAACGCTTCTTAAATTAAATTAGGTTTTCTTAGTATACATACTATATTGTTATATATTGTTGTTTAATATTGTGGCAGGAACATCAATCAATAATATTGTCATAAAAATAAGAGCAAACCATGGTGAAAATATTCTCAAATTACAAATCGTTTTAGTAATACTTTTGTATGGGAAATTCACCCGTGATCAGATCCTAAAGCTAGAACTATGTTGTTGGGGTGATGTGGTATCGGCGCATTAATTTCATACTTTTATCATAGTGCAGTGCGATGCGCGCTCGGAACGGTCGTGCCTCGTTCTTGCACTGTCTCGAATATTATATTCCTGATACGCGCGCTCACCAGCGCTGCCCGCGAACGCGATGAGTGCGAAACCACTCATCGTCAACGAGCTGTTGGCGTTTATTCAAAACGCCATCGATACCATGGACGAGGTCAGCATCCTGCAAATCTGCAAGTCCAACTTCAAGCAGGAGGATATTTGCAGTGGCAAGGCGCTGCTCTTCCAGGCGCTAGGGAAACTGGACCAGA